>MQTX01000202.1:326144-381631 GCA_009735665.1 Angiostrongylus cantonensis
TTACTAAATTTTGCAAACCCTGGATCCTAGGCCAGATTGGAACCAGCGAGGACGGTCCGTCTTCACGAGTTGTGCGGACCCCAGCACATATGCCACTCGTTCCTTTCTCTCGCAATCGTAGTCTATGGTGGTGGTCTTGTTCAAGCATGGTAGCGCTTGCGAGTCTCATGCCGTAAACTGTAAAACAGCTGCAGCTGCGGGTAAGGCTGATTAACTTTGTTTACGAACACGTGCGCTCAGCGTGTAGGTGGTCGTCCTAGGAGACGTTTCCATTCTCTTGGAATTCACTCTACTGTTCTTTTCGCCCATCTGTCATTTGTTCTCTACTGTTCTTTTTGTCCATCTGTCGTCTGTTCTTCTCATTATGTGACCGGCCCATCTATGTTTCGCTCTCGATGTATATTCTCCTGAATCTCGAAAATGTGACAGATTTCGAAGGTCAGAGCTTCGCATTCCGCCTAGATATTGAGAGTGCCGGTTATATTACAGAAGACATCGCTCAAGCGCTCTATGAGTAGTGCGAAGCAGAAGCATATGACTTCAATGGTGCTGAGATAGTATCCAGGATCGACTTTCTATTACCCTCGGCATTGAATTATGAATTCGTTTTCTCTCCCAGCAATCGCGAGGTTGTTAAACAGCATACGTTTACTTCCATACAATAATACACATATTCCCTACTTGTGCACACAGAGGTGGCTGTTTGAAACATGTTTCTCACAAGCGCCCTCATTGTGTGCGAAGGGTGACAAGAAAGGGAGTCAACCAGGATGTTTTTGTTACTTGGTTTTCGGTGCAGAGATATTTGCAAAACTCCGGACCACACGTATTTGCGGTAGCAAACGAACGCTCCATTGCCCTTTCCGGGAAGTAACGCGTTCACCACCACAGCATGCGGGCCCTTCGTTTCGCATGTCTATAAATGAAACGGTTGAGATTGTGATTATAACTAAAGCCTCAAGTTAATTGCATTCATTTCCGATTTGGGCTCTCCAGATCAACCCCGCAGACAGGTGATTACTGATGGCAGATGTCGATAGAACATGGTGACATGGTTGAAGGTAGGAGAACCACAGAATCGAAGAGATGAGTGCAGATTTTCGGGTTCTTCAGTTGGTCGGTGGCTTCTTTGAAAGGCCCGAATGTGGCCCAATGGCAGATGTCGATAGAACATGGTGACATGGTTGAAGCATCAACCTACGTCTCTGCAGCATAACACAGCGGTAGGAGAACCACAGAATCGAAGAGATGAGTGCAGATTTTCGGGTTCTTCAGTTGGTCGGTGGCTTCTTTGAAAGGCCCGAATGTGGCCCAAGCTGCTCTCCTTCTTCTATGTTTAATTATTGTTGTTGTTATTGCCAATTATTATTGTCATGTTGTTTAATTATTCTTAAAATGTTTTTCGTTTCTTCTTTCTTGATATGTAAGTTGCTGGTAATTAAGAAGAGAAGCCTGACAAAGAAATGTGTCAGCAGCGCCATAATATGCCACTATTCACAAAGCTTATTATTCTGATGACTGTGACGTGTATCACCTATCGTCCTGCCGATTGTCGAGTGACATGATAGAGCGACAGTAATTCTTCCATTTCGCCCCTTCCGTGTACAAGAGCAGCCCAGTGGGTTCTTTTCGCTGTAAAGTCTCATTGAGCATCATACCTTTCTTCTAGGATTTTCATGAAGAAGTCTGACCATAGATCGGGACGGTGGACTTCCTGCCGTACGTTTGACATGAGGAGGATTACAAGCACTGTTGTCCATCGGTTGCCGTTCGTACGCGCAACATATTGAGAAAAGACCTACATAGAAGTACTCGCACTCATTTCTCTACTTGTACGTTTTCTTCAAAAATCGATTCTCTCCATTATTCCAAAGTTGACGTATTCAAACCCGACGAACCTTCTACCCAATTGTCTTTGTCGAATCATTTCTATCACATCCGATTCTGAAAATGAAATTCCCTTCTCTATGAATATAACGATTAATTAACTAGTGAAAAATAAGTAGGTTTGAATTTACATATCAAAATTTCCGAAATGTCAAAGAAGGTTGAACTGTTCGAGCTGTTCACTTCTGAAATGATTCGCTGCTTCGACGGCAGCTTTCTTATGAAGTTTATAGCGTTTTCACACTATCACGATACCATGCAGTTCAGAAAAGAGCTCCGATATTGAAGATTTCATATTTATACAAGCAGTCATTGTATAAAGTTATCCGTAGAAACAATAACGAAAATTGAACGCGAAATTAAAACTTTATAACATGAGGTGCAAATATGAACACAATACAGATGATCAGGAAGAAAACGTAGGCGAACAGAGACGCCCACCACAGCTTTCCTTCCCAACGATGGTAACGGAAATTACGAAGGACAATAACGCCTAAAAATACCCCAGCTAAGAATCCGCCGATATGAGAGACATAGGATACCTGAAAAAGAATATGCATGAGGAGGATTACAAGCACTGTTGTCCTTCGGTTGCCGTTTGTACGCGCAACATATTGAGAAACGACCTACATAGAAGTACTCATACTCATTTCTCTACTTGTACGTTTTCTTCAAAAATCGATTCTCTCCATTATTCCAAAGTTGACGTATTCAAACCCGACGAACCTTCTACCCAATTGTCTTTGTCGAATCATTTCTATCACATCCGATTCTGAAAATGAAATTCCCTTCTCTATGAATATAACGATTAATTAACTAGTGAAAAATAAGTAGGTTTGAATTTACATATCAAAATTTCCGAAATGTCAAAGAAGGTTGAACTGTTCGAGCTGTTCACTTCTGAAATGATTCGCTGCTTCGACGGCAGCTTTCTTATGAAGTTTATAGCGTTTTCACACTATCACGATACCATGCAGTTCAGAAAAGAGCTCCGATATTGAAGATTTCATACTTTTTAGAAAAAAAAAGATTTTCTTTAAAAAGGAGTTAGTCATGACTTCTGGCAGTCGTGTTGAATGAATACCTTGCATGAATGTGTCCTTTCCTTTGTAAATATTTAATCCTTTTCCTTCTTCACGGTTTTTGCAGCATTACATGTTTGCTTATTCTTTCTATTCTTATGAAGAAACATTTATAAGGAGCAGAAAACAAAAACGGAATTCCACGACGGTAGGCAAGCTCACTTCCGACCAATTCATGATAAGTTCAGCAAGATGGGCCGCCAAAAGAGCATAAACGCCTCCAGAAGCACCGGCAAGAAAAACATGCCGATCCACTGCTGCCACCAACAAGGAACCTGAAAGGGATATTTCACACCTGTATAAAAAAGCAGAAAATGAAGCGGTGACGGGAATTGGACGGCGCGCCATCATCTCCCTGGTTGTGAACACCATACTTACTTAGATAATTGGATAGCCCGTCTTCATTGGCTGTGCGGGCCCCTGCATAATTTTCGTTTTTCGGAGTTTTACTGGTCTAGCCATTGTGGTTCCCTGGAGTCCTGAGGTCAGCCTGTCCAAAGCCTGCCCCAGTTCTTCACCACCACAAGCACTCGCCTACCTTGTAGATCAGTGGAAGATTTGCCACCATACGACTAGTTTCATACAAGGATGGTGGTGAATCTTAGTATTGATTTACTCTTAGCTAGGATTTCTGATGAAAACCTGGACTTTTTCCCAGCTTGAAAGACCCTGCCTGAGGATGAGTCTCGCAGCTGTACAACGCGGGCTAGGAACACCTAGGGACACCTCTTAGCCACGATGAGGCGGCAAACTGTTGGAACCATCCCAACATGCTATCCAATGCGCCAGTATGCTGACCATCCCAATACCAAATCCAAAACATGGAGGCTTCACTGAAAATCGATATTTTCATACCGTTGTTATTATTATCATTATATTATTCCTGTTACGATTATTTACTACCATTTACTACTATTTACTGTTATTATTATTATTATTAATATTATCATTATTACCACTACCACTATTATTATTATTATTATTATTGTCGTAATCATCGTTATTGTTACATTTACCGACATTATATCTACTGTGCAGATCCCAGCACTTCTAGTATTCGATTCATTTCCCTCGCATGCACCGTCCACAGAGGAACAGGAAAAATCTTCGAAAATTTTGCATGTTCTTTCGTCTGCTGGATGAAGATTTTGTCTTCTTTATGGATATCGTGGAATGTTGGTCGAGTCGATCTCTCGGAATTTTGGAGATAGCCCAGCTAAGACACACTCCAGTGTGAATCGGACAAGAGCATTGGGGCAGTGGTCGAACCAGTATCGCTTACTGGTGGATCGCATCACTAGCCACTCCACAATGCCCATTCTGTGCTTCATAAAACGAATTCAGTTGCGAATGTAACTGATTAGAGAGAGAGCCATAAACAAATCAGCCTATTATGTGGCGGTCGTCCGAGAGTGGCCTGTATCTTCTTTGATCCGCTCAATAATTCTTTTCGTGCATCTCCCATCTATTATTCTCACTATGTGATCGGCTTATCCATGTTTCGCTATCATCCTGTAATTTGAGAATCATCCATTGAGTTTTCTTTCGATTCTTGCGTAGTTTAACCTTTTTCCGCGTCTTCGTATCGTGTCTTGACCAAGATGAGTATGCGCGACATTCTCGCATATGTGGGATTTTTGCTCTTGAACGTAATATGTGATTCGGGTTGTGAGAAGCAGAAGTAATTTGCGAATCCCAATTAAAAAGATTTATTGTAGTATTGCTGTAGTATTGCTGAGCACTTGGGCAATGCTTCCTTTGATGTTTGCCCTCGCAATTCGAACATCAAGCGTGCTGCATCCACAGTGGGACATCCTTCCGCAAAGGTCCGCTGCATATGGTCTTCATCGTGAGCTGTGCTAAGTGTTTTTCTAAATTATTGATTTGGTAAAAGCTTCGTATTGAGAAAAACTTCTTATTCGACTAGCGTGTCGCCGTCACCATCTTCTTCAGAGCAGGGCAAATTCGAGTCGATTGCCCACAGCTGGTCGTTGTCACGTTGCTGGTGTTCGTTGTCGTGCCTAGTCTAATCATTTAGAGTTGAGCACTGCTTAAGATATTGCAACAATATGCCCCATGTGTGTTACACCGAGATTAAACTTCAGCAGTGTTCTTCCGTTCTAGATTAGTGGATAAATGATAAAGGATAAAGCTCTCGGCGTTGATCAATCCCTGAGGGATGCGTCATGAATTCGACTTCATTAAGCATCGTTGGAGGTGAATGAATGCATATGTGGTCTTTACAATGACTCGCGGCGGCCTGCCGGTGTATCGAGCCGGTGCTGCTATCCTCCCAGACGAGTCTGGTACCAATTTGCCGACTCCGGAGGGATGAAAGGCCTGGTGGGCCATGGGCGCAGGTATCGACTCCACGTGCGTGTCGCAGTGGCGCCTCCAGCCACTGCGGCATACGCGCCCAAAAAAAGGCTGAGATGGAACGTTCGCTGATCGGAGAGAATCGGTGACGTTTCGGCAATCTCAACGTTACGCTTGGCGTTTGGTCTGTGCTCAGGCGTCGCCAGATGATTATATTGAACACATTGAAAATTAGTGACAGAGATAGGAAATCCTTGTTTGAGGTATTGAAACAAGTTCACTATAAGTTTTAAGTCAAGAAAGCTTTTAGCCTTCGGTCGATCATTCCTGATCTGACGGACATAAGAGGAGAACGTTTCCTGCAGAATGCTCTCGCCAAACACCACTCATCTTTTCGTCTCAAATTATGAGAACAGGCCTTTGGAACCTATGGCTAAATGGAATCCTCGAACAAAGAAATCGGCGATCTGAATCCGACCTTTGGACGGAGAAAGCGGTGATCAAGA
Organism: Angiostrongylus cantonensis; assembly: GCA_009735665.1. Lineage (NCBI taxonomy): Eukaryota > Metazoa > Nematoda > Chromadorea > Rhabditida > Metastrongylidae > Angiostrongylus > Angiostrongylus cantonensis. The sequence goes on from MQTX01000202.1 coordinate 331,936, forward strand.
ACAGAATGGTAACACTGTGGAGGTCTGAACGAGGCAGCTTCATCTTTTCGTGAAAATCAGGTCGATCTCCACATATATTGTTCCCGTAGAAGACTGTCCTTTCAGCGCCATTTCAAGAAAGACTTAATCAGCATTGAATATAACGGTAGGGGCAGAAGACGAGTATTCAAGTCGAAGCCGATGACATATTCTTGCTAGAAAATGAACCATTTGAAAGAGGTATTGGGGATTTTAGAAAACGCGATAAGGGTTCGTCTTTGTAAAATAAGAATTCAGTCACTCGACTGTTAAACTAATAACTGACACTAATAATAACCTTTAAGGAATCTTTAAAAACAAAACAGTTCTTAAACTTATATGCTTTAAAAAATACTACTACTACTATTACTATGATTATTATTAATACCATTATACTGCGATTACAAATCAGACTAGATACCATCGTTCAGTAACCAGATCAGTGAAAGCACCTAGTAGTACGAAGGACACTCCTAACGAGTACGCAGCCAGACCAACAATCTTCACGGCTCTATTACCAACCTGACAAAACACCAGCGAGATAGATGACGATGACTCGCCACTGGTGGACGAGCTCCAGAGGAATTCCAAGGAGTAGTTGAGTCAGCACGTTGAACACAAGATGATAAAGTCTGTAAAATACTCATCAAATGAAATCAAACAAAGGATACACGCATGAAGTTGTGGAAATATTGACATACGAACATCCAGATCCACCTCTAACTATGAGATTTCAAGTGAGCAGACGTTATTTTTTCGAAGGCATGTTGCTCTTTTAGAAATGAACTCTGAAGTTTGTAAATAATGCAGTGAACTTGGTTGAGTGTGTTTTCTTTCAAAGGACTTTATCCTGCCCACTTGTAAACTGGTTTGTGAGAACATTTCAATTCACCAGCACAGCCAGCTTCCCAAAGTTTATGTAATTATGGTTTGCAAGAGTGGTGTTTCTTGGTTAAGCGTTTTATATTCTGTTCGAGTATTGGGCATTGCTCGCTCTCTTAGGAATGAGCCATGTATTCGACTTCAGCAAGCATCCTAGAGATGTATGATGCATGTTCGGCCTATACACTGACTTTCGATGGCCTGCCGATGTATCAAGCCCATGTATTACCCTCTAAGACAAGTATGCTACCAGCTTTGCGACTCCGAAGGGATGGAGGGTTTAATCACTCCAGGATAGAACTAAGGACTACTTGTGCATTTCAGGGCGTTATATGCACCGCTCATATTCTTTATAGAGAAAAAATGACGTTGTTAACAAGCCATGGTTTGAAAATCCATACAGACCCAATGTGGATAAACATGTAGGTGATGAATCGCCATAGTTCTTCCTTTCTATAGGGATTGAAGATAAGCACAGACTTAGTCGGCACTGGTCCTGTGATACTCAGACCTTTATCGGATTCCATGGTGTAGTAGATATAGATCACAATCTGAAAGTACTTATCATTTTTATAAAAACATTGGACAGGTAATCAAACCACTTTGTTTGTCTAGAAGAGAGTAAACAAACAACTTGCCTGCACTATGCTCATAGTCGCCATAAAGACTGGGGGAGGACAACATTTGTATCTGGAGTGTCATTGATTAGACCGAATTACACAAGAACGATTGCTTTCAGAAAAAATTTACAATAGACCAAAAAAAATTTTGATAGATGAATTTATTGTTTGCAAAGCAACGAATGTCGTTTCGACAAACCAAAAACTGGAAAAGTTCTGAAAAAAAATCAATAGTGCGAATAGTGAATGTAAATGGAAAAAAAACGCCAAGCAAGGATGAAGAGGAAAATCCATTTTTGGCTTTTAAAATCGTCGCCGTCACCCTGTAAAGCGCTATCGCCTCATAAGAACTAAGTCTAAGCCCTATCACCGCGATCGATGGTGCCGATGATTGCCGTTCACGTAAATATCATTGTAAACCGATTTTCGTTATACCTCACCATAAAAAATCAATATGTCTTTTTCATTGGTAAGCTAACACGAAGTTGGTACAAAATATTTATTCGCGTAACGTTTTGAGATCTTCGCCTTCCTCTGAGCCGATGATCTGAGTCGATGGTCCGCAGTCGTTCTCTTCACGATGTGGTGTCTTCGTCGTCGTACCGAGTTGGATATTCTTTAGTGGGACCGCTCGAATAAGGCAAGCTCACCCGCTGGCGCTCTTTTATACAAGATGGACAGACTCCGACTCGAAGGTGAAGACGTTGAAACGTTTGGCGAATAAATATTTGTTAATAACCTCGTGTTAGGTCACCTGCTAAACAAGATGCATTACTCACGTAAATGTTCGTTCATCGCTCAGTCGTCTTCAGGGCCATTGCTGAGGTTTATCATTTCAAACTTAATAAAGAGCTATAAAGACTCAACTTTGGTCTACTCACCTTTGCAAATATGAGAATGGCTCGGTGCGTTTTGATCGAGGGACAACAAACTGTGCAGCCCGAAACATCAGATGCAAAAGCCTGCGACGCTTCACTCGACTCATCTGCAACCGGAATGCTTTCATATTCAACATTTCTACCTTTTCAGCTAAATTTTGGCGCTTGATTGCTTGACATGCCACCACTACACTTTCGTTTTTTGACAAACGGATGTCGCTGTTGATGGTTTGACCAAATTATGAGCAATCTAGTCAAAGATTTGCAATACTATCGATTCCTATCTGTACTAACTGTTCACTGAGAAAACTTACAGTAACCCAAACGAAACAGCCAGGATATTTTAGAGGAGGATAACCAAGTTATTAGCAGTCATAAGTGGGGATGATATTTACATCGTAAAGCTATTGCTCTTTAATACCAAAATTCTGTGATGTTATATTTCAACGAAGCACCTGTAACAGTAAACCAGCTTCTTCTGTGCACAATTCCCATGTCCACTAAGTAGCATTCGCCGCTATTGGGGCTTGCATGCTGCTGGATGTCGATCAACGAAATATTTCAAGAGATTCACCCTTCGGCCCTTCGGCAAGGTACCAGTAATAGGACGCAACACAGCATCATCATAATAAACCAAGGCAAGACTAAATCTATGGAAGGAATCGATGTAGTTCTAGAAAAAGCATAATAGTGACGTGAAATATTTCCGAGTCTTTACTAAATAGACCGTTTACAGTCAATACTTCGAAAATCATTTCTTTTTTCATATTTTTTTTCACTTCATTTTTCATGTCACTCATCTTCACATCTACTGTGTAGATCCTAGCACTTTTTTCATTTCTTCACTGCCTTGCATCCCTCATCCAAGATCTTCAAATTTTTCGTGTATAGGTTCGGCTGCTACTTTAAAATTTTCGCCTTCCGTATGAATGTCGTGAGATTACGGTCGATTTGATTCTCCTTCAAGTTCTACAGACAGGCTAGAAGCGCTCTCACTTGAAATAAATGCTAGCACTACTATTGCCATATACACCTCTATTTTTTATAAAGGAATAGAAAAATGAATTCTTCGCTGTTTATCAACCATTTAGGAATTGATCATTAAATCGCACTTAATCATGTACGGGTGGGGTGATTGGATGGATGTATGGCTTAAACAGTGACCTCCGTTTGTTTAATGATGTGTGAAGGCAGTGCTGTTACGCTCCCAGAAAGGGATGGCACCAATATTTTCTGACCCCGGAAAGAATAAGGGCTTGGAAGTAGCGTGGGGTCGAACCAAAGACCATAAAAGATGATGAAACGATAAAGCTCTCGGCTTTGATCAATCTCTGAGGGACGAGCCATGCGTTCGACTTCATTAAGCCCCGTCGGAGGTGAATGTATGCATATCTGGCCCTTACAATAACAGGCGGTCGCCTAGCAATGTATCGATCCATTGCTCCCATCCTCCTAGACAAGTCTGGTACCAATTTGCCAACCCTGGAGCGATGGAAGGCTTGGTGAGCCTGGCGCAGAGATCACATATGCATTGCAGGGTGATTCCGACCACTACGCTACGTACGCCCTTAACCAAACCAAAGATCATATGTATATTTCTTCCAGGCCTCCTCTAACTAATGCGCTATTAATGCGCATACACTACCAAATTCTAGGGTGCCATCGCAACCTTTCATAAAGTGATGAATTTCTGTCCCTAAAACTGCCGTAAGCATAGAACACACATTGTTTACTTTTTTCTCTATTAGACTGTATACCCTGCTAAATAACATCAGAGGAGAAGATAGAGCGTAGATTTGAAAAAGCGATAACAAGTTCCATCATGAACTCGAACATAGGAGTAGCTCGTGCACGACGTAGACACCACACAAACTCAACGAGCGAGTTAACCAACACCTCTAAACTATACGAGTGAACTAACAAAAGCCTTATGGTGAATACGAAGAACCTTATTTTTCACCAGACATTGATCTTGGCGTTCTTAAGAGGAGTAAATTTCTAGATCGAACTTCATCGTAACATTCATCAAATGGTCTAAAAGCAAACGACTGCAACTTCACTTTCGCTATGTATAAATGCTAAAAAAAAGTCTTTTTGTGAATGAGTGAGTATTTTATAACCATCTGTGGCAATCAATCAATTTCAGATGGGTACCTGATATAGGTACTCACAACATATCTGCATAAAAAAAGAGCTCAGGATATCTCTCTAGGCAGCTGTGCAGAGTGCCAGCGCCGTTCAGAGGACGCAGATTTAGTTTGCGAACAGAGATTAGTTCTGGCTTGATACACATCTGTGTCATGGCCATTACCGTGATCCCTGCGCTTACCAAGACCTTCGCTAAATTTTACCATAAAATGTAACCCACCAAAGTACAGAACTCAGCAAAATCGATGAGTCTATCTCCATTTGCGTCAATGTTTCTCGTCATAGCATTCACTTCTTCCGGATCCAAGCCAAACGAGAAAGCTGCTTCACGAATACTTCTTCTAAGATCCGTCGTTGGAATGAAACCGTCATGGTCGACATCGAACTAAACATTTCGTTACAATACTCTGGCCGTTTACTAGCATTTTTTCAACATTCCTGTCCCTTCAGAAGATCTTAACCAAATGAAAAAATAAGAAATCAAGTTTCATCAAAGAAATTTCCAAGAGATAACTGCCTCATAAAAGCAGTAGACTGTTGCTCACAATATAACTACAACGCTACAACGCAGAGCAGAAGTTCTGCAAGACTACACGTGCTTAGAAGGAATTTGAATTCTTAGGAAAATCGAAGAACTATAATACAAGAACATTCAGCCATCCATTTACTGGGTCTGCATCCCAAGGTGTAAAAAAAGCATCAGATTTTTGAGCATAACACCTGACCGTGAGGCACATTCAAGACCATCGAACTCTTTTGGGAACCCAGGATACCTAACAGTTCGACCAGAAATGGTGTATTGGAGACAGCAAAAAATGAAGAACAACACAAAATCAGATGGGAGGACTCACTGCTCTGAAAAGCCTGACCCATGATGATGCTTCTGACTCATACCTCATCTCATTTGGCCCTTTGTAGTGCATCTTTCTAGCTACACTCATGTAAACCTGAAAAAATTAGTGGAAAAAACAGTAGTCTCAAAGTTTTACCATCAATGCACATTTAAGGGTAACTATTCCGTTTTTTTTATCAAAGTGATTTGCCTGAGATCAACTAAGAAATCACAGATCTGGATGGAGATACGCACAAAATTAAAGGATTCATCCATAGAGTAAAGTCCTTGGTTCCCAAGTACTTCGAAGATAATTCAATTAATGGCAACAACGATGCCCCTTTCATAATTTGTTATGCAGTTCATATCCAAGGAGTATCTTGATCAACGATAGCGACAGAAATGTGGAAGCAAGCCGAATTTGGACGTAACTCCCAAGTCACGTAGCCTAGCAACAAGCTCATAAGATTTTCGGTTAAAAATGCCCTTTTCAAACGAACGAAGAACTGAGAGGATCAGATGATTCTGTCGCATATAGGTAAGAACAGAGAGGGTCAATCAACTACGGCTTATGGCTCGAAAAAACTACCAGTAGGTAATAACACTTATGAGAACCATCAATAACATGATATATTATAATCGTGTTTACAAAGTAAAGAAATAGAAACTGATTGTCGTTGAAAGCATCGCTTTGTGTAGCGGAGTGTAGAAATTAAGAGAAGAGTACGGTAAAGGAGAATACGCCACTGCATCTCTGGCGGAGCAGTTACTGTATAATGAAAGAGTTTTTTTTACTTTTTCCTATCTTTTCAGGAATTTGATGTTTTTCTTCAATAAGCAAACACGAGGTTGTTATTATAGAATTTATTGGAATACAATAGCTGGCGTTTCGGCAGTTTCGCCTTCTTCAAAGCCTGGAAAGGTCAAACTGAGATGCGATCTACTCAGTCAAACACTTTCATAACCCAAGCAGATAAAACTTAACAAATAAATTTGTATTCGCATAAGAAACAGTTTCATTTAAACATTTACCGTTTATTCGTTGTAAATATTTCAGTTAGTTGGTGGATAGCAGCCGCACAGAGTACCACATGGGCGAAGACTGCTTGTGTCAGGTCATTGGATTAGCCTGAGGCATGGCGCCAGGTCACGCGTTATGACAGAACGCTCCTCCATGCGGTTCATTTTTGAATTTTTGGAATTGATCCAAAACGCTTCAAGAGTTTCACGCACTGATGTTTTCAATTCGTGCGTGAGGACTTAAAATCTTCTGCGTTGTGCTCCTGCATCCTATGCGCGCCTAGTGGAGTGTTTGGTTTTAATTTAGATTTACCGACTAGGTGTTCTTTTATGCGGACGCAGAGCGGTCTACCCGTTTCGCCAACGTATTCGTCCCCGCACGCTTTACAAGAGATCAGGTAGACCGTACCCGAGCTCGTGCAATCACCGTCTCTACCGTTAGGGCAAATTATGAAGTTTTTGATATACATGGGCGATCACATAGGCGGTTGCGAACTAGCTGGCGTCTTAGAACGTCCAGTGGTGTTTCTATCACTCTTACGGAATTCTCCAGACCGGCCCTTATTAAGCAACGTTTTTTAGCTGCACTTATTTCGCTTGAAATAAAGGGCTTTTCGAGAATTTTCTAATAAATCAAGTGTTGACAATGGTAAGGTAATTCGAATTGATCAATCTCCTGAAGATGCGCCTTCCATCCCATTACACTGAGTATCATAGAGATGAACGAATGGATATTTCACATTTACAATAACTATCGATGAGGAATATCGATGTTTCCAGTCAATGCTTTTACCCTTCGAGAAAGTCTGGCATCAATATGCTCATCTTGAAAGAATGAAGAGGTTGGTTTGCATGGATGTGAGGTCGAAACAATGACATTCATATATTGCGGAGCATCTCTCTAACCCTTGCGCCACAATCCCACTTCTTTGCGAATTCATAGAATTAATCAAAAATATTACAAAGTACAAACTATCACAATTTAGGACTTGGTTTAAATTATGACATTTTTACGGAGAAAAAAATGTCATTTTAATGGGACTAATTATTTGTATGCTGGCCAACGAGTGGCTGCATTCCTACCAATCTTCTTTATCTGGATTCAACATTCGTTAATCACTTGTAAAAGCCAAAAAAATCATCATTAGCAATTTTGATGAAGACTGCCTATAGATACAAAAAAAAACTCAATAAGGTACTTTCTTCACCGAAAGCTTAAATATGCCTTGAAGTTAACGCTTACACTCCCTGATTCAAGCAGAACTTTTCCATTCCATGTAGATAAGCTATAGTAACAACTATAATAGTCCGTGGCGGTTTTTCATAATGTCCTTTAAATACCTACTTGACACTTCAAGTTCCCGCCCTCAATGGTTGTGCGAACCCCAGCACAATCTCCGTTTTTTCGGATCTGCTGGTTAAGCCATTGTGGTTCTCTAAAATCCTGAGAGGTGGCGGTCTGGCCAAAGTCTGCCCCAGGCCGTCACCACCACAGGGAGCCGCAGCGCATGTGGATCAGAGGAAGATTTCCCATCATGCGATTAATTTGATACTAGAATGGTGTTGGATCCTAGTATTGGTTTACTCTTAGCTAGGCTTCCTGACGGAAACGCCGGACTCCTTTTCAGCTTGGGAGACCTTGCCAGGGAAATGAAATTCCCCATTGCACATCGCATCCCGACACCCAAGAACATCTTCCAGCCACGATGAGGCGATAAAACGTTAGGAAGCATGTCGTTTAAATAGCCTGAATTTGTAAGAATGTCTTCTCATCATCCTTTTGACCAGTCATATTTGGTCTTACTGTAAAGCGTTTTTAATTCGAGCTTTCCCAGAATGTCATTTTCAGACAGAACTGCTCACTGAAAAACTTTTCACATCTGGCGATGGCTAGCGGCAAACAGTGAAACGTTTCACAACCACTCTATCAGTACAGGAAAATCGCAGAAAAAAAAACCATGCCATAAAAGAAGAACTAATAGAAAGAATACGACTTATGTATGAATCATACTGACGCCAAATTTGAAATATTATGAAGAGGCGTCTAAGGACAGGTCATGTCAAAGGACATACAAAGCTCCGAGTAGAACAGCGTCACCAGGCTTCTACTTCTTGCGTGAAAAATTTTATGCGACTTTTGGATGAAGCCCATATAGTTCCAAAGAGGTAATCCCAAAAAATATAAGAGAAAGATTGACACAACACGAAATGCAACGCTGAAATGACGGAGCAAATAAATCAAGACAGGAAAATTGTGATATAGGAGCGGAGTGAAGGCTTTCAACAACTTCCCATCTTAGACATCTGCAAAGGTCACTAGCTAAGCACTTAAAGGCATTATAGGATCTGGTGCAGGCATCTACTGCAGAATATCCGCAGAAAAAAAAGCATTTTTTTTAAACGACAGCAACGTCAGCCGGCCAAGTCGAAATTTATGTCAAAGGTCAGTTTTCATGGCCTTGAGAATTATACATAGAAACATTAAACGCAGTGCACATGCGACCTTCACTACCAGGCATTTTGTTCTGGCACTGCGAAACCGTTTCAAGTGATAAAAGAAACTCGAAACGAGGACATTGTTAAAAGTAGCTGTTCTAGAGAACAATGGATACCCAACTGATTCTGTAACTGATTACGGTACTAGAGAACGAACCATTTGGAAACCAATTTCAAAGCTTGAAATGTCGTGCTCTATTAGTCAATGAGCAGGAATATGGTTGGTCACAATATTACCAGGGAATGCAATATACAATGACCTCTTATTCTTCTTCTTTAGCACTTCCATCACTTTTGTTTGCATATATCGTGGAGGCCGTTGCGCCGTGAATGCCGGTATTAGCAACATCTATATGTGGGCCCGTAGATTTCCAACTGTTGAATTCATCTTCAACTGGTTTTCAACAAGAATTGTCGTGTTCTCGCAATTCACCCGCAGTTTTCAGTTAAAAGCATTGGAACCGTTCTGGAAGGTCGTAGACAATCCCATTTAGCATAGAAGTAGAAAATTCAGTACAAATGTATATGGAGAATAGTAGTGCCATCTGTTGCTGATTATGGAAAATAGTCTTGTCACAGTGAGTCGTCTCCCTCTTCTAGAAACATGAAAGGGTAAAAAGCTCTCAGCGTTGATCAATCCCTGACGGACGTGCCATATATTAGACTTCATTAAAAGCATCGTTTGGAGGTGATTGAGTGCATACTGGCCTTTACAATGACTCGCGGTAGGCTATCGATGTATCGAGCCAGTGCTGCTGTTCTCCCAGACAAGTCTAGTACCAATTTGCCTAACCCGGAGGGATGGAAAGCTTGGTGGGCCAGGGACGCAGGAATCGACCCCATGTGTATTGCAAGGAGCCTCCGACCGCTGCGTCAAACGCACCCGTTCCAGAAACATAAGGAATAAAATATTCGATGTTAACTATCTCTCTCTTTATGATGAGCCATTTTGTACTGCACCACACCTCTAACTGCAGCACACGTCGTTTTATTTCTTGTACAACGAAAAGGTTTCTTGTTCTCAAAGCCTCGTTCAAGTAACCGACAACTAAATCCGGTACAGGCGAGGGAAGCTATTAAAATGTACTGATCAAACCCCTCTGTTCAAAGTCCCGTTACTAGAGTTAGTGAACGTTCCTCTCAATTAAAGTGACACTGTGAAGTAAACGAACTGCGAGAAGTTTACGCCAGATCATTCCATTTACGAATTAATTTTCTAGGGCAAATTTATTAATTCCGTTACATTTCGATCTGTCATGCTACCTGATTGTCTGAAACCCTCATGGAGTTGCAAAGATATACGTCCTTGATTTAAAGGAGCTTCGAGATCAAGAGAACACAGAAAAAAGCTAGGAAAATAAGCAACCATATAAACAAAGGAAAAAACAGCCATTGTTGAAACACTGTGAACGAGTTGAGTCACATATGAGTCATGGCTATCGTAGTGAATGTGGGGATACAAAAATATGCAAAAATAAACTCAACATAAGCTACAAAAACCTTCAAATGCTGATAATAATATGATTATATAGTGGAGCATAATAATGAAGGAGTAACATAGCAGCAGCAGCAAACAGTAAGACCTAAAAACAGCAGCATACGCAAAACGCAAATCTCTAGAGCGGTAGAATATGGCTTCTCCTACAAACTCGTCTTGTTCCTAATCTCTCAAGTACTATAGCTATCGGGAAATTATAGTCTACTCTAGAAAAACCACTGAGACCGTAACGATACAAGATTAGGAATGGTCGTATTTGTGACGCACAAAATTAGGCCTTGGCACCAATGGGTTAAATTGTAAGTGAAGCCTAAACACAATGCGCAAATGTACGGTGGCAGCTATTTTCATTACTAAATCTGCACTCAATAAAGGAGTTAGATACATTCAGAATGAAGTAGGTACGGTTAATACGCTGGCGACTAATTTAGCATGTTAAAATGGAAAATAAACGTTACTGCAAGAAACCAGACATGCATTTGACAGCGGAAATTTTAGCAACACACGACAGGCAAAGAGTGCTGAAAAACAGACGAACAAGTTTTTCTACAACACTCCAATTACTTTCATAGCAATACGTTTCCCGAGCTTTGTATGTTTCACAGAGTACATATACACCATGCCATGAGAAGCAGCGTAAACGACTAGTGGAAGTTTCCCGTCTAGAAAACTAAGAATTTTCAAGTGATGGCTTCTTCACAGCACGACTTAGAACAAGCCGCGCTCTATGGGAGGTAACAACAACCTGGCGCAGTGCAAGGTCAGCGTCGCTAACCACCCCTCTGTTCCCACACAGATCGATATCGGAGCGAATTTTCAGAAAAATAAACATTCACAAGAACTTCGTACTAGACATCCCTGTGACTATTAATTCATACTAGAAATCGTAGAAAAAACGACTCCAGAAGTTTGAAGAGCTCTTGCCCAATAATAGTTTCCAAATAGGTGATAGAACAAATCCATGCATAGAATTCGCAGTCACCGTTTCCCACTACCACAAAGCAGTAAACACAAAGCCGCAAATTCTTGCAAGTAGCTTTGTCAAACGTTACTGTTCCCTAATAATACTAGCAATTTGATAGAATCTTATATTTTATGTAGACAATCGTTTGAGTGAGTCACGAACAGGATAATTACAGAGCTAGGAGTGGAGCTACTTGAGTGATTTGTGACGTCACATATAGAACACCAGCACGACCTCCGTGGGAGGCACACGAAAGCCAGCCAACCCGGTACGTTCAGCGCTCACGAAGCGATCCTCCCAATAAATAAATTTCGTGTGAAAAAAGGTTGTACATACAAATACTATCATATTTCTAAACTAGTCCTTGACAACTCGTTCTAAAACCTCAGGTCCTTGGCAAAATTAAACTGCATGAAGTCAAGGTGCTGAAATAGGCGTGCGCAACGTATCAAAGGACAAAATATTCCAATTACTAGTTTCACTACGTGTTGATTTTAAAAGTTTTCACTTACATCTTCAATGTTTCTCCTACTACTCATACTGAAAAAGTTTCATTTCCGGTCATATTTCGCAATGAATCAAGCTGAAGTGCTGAAATGGGTATGGGCAGTCCTTGAGGGGAACATACTTCGATCTCTAGGATCGAAGCAACAATGGCACAATGAGCTAAAACAGCAACTAGTTCTTAGCTCTTATTTACTTCTTGAACTTCTGATTACCATTTCAAACAATGTACTGCTTTCCTATGCCATCATTATGGACAAGCATACTTGCTTTTCTACAGTATATCTTTATAGTCATGTAATCTATTCCAAATAAGAAAAACAAACCATGCAAATCAATGCAGTACTAAGAAAAGGTCAGCTTGGGCAATAGTTGACAAATTCTTATAGAAACATTTGGTAGAGAAGAATTGTAAAATAGACTTGTTGTTCTAGTAGCCCGCAGAAACACTATGAACTCTAGAAATCTGCTGGAAGCAGGTGAAGAACCGAGCTAGAAATAACAACAAACATTTTCACTGTACATACTCTCTGAATACCTAAGAAACTAAAAATTTAGTAGTCGGGCAAATATTTAACGGAAATCAATTCGTCGACTTCACATCTTGGGCCCAGATTTTCAAATTTTAATTTGATCTGGCATAAAAGTGTCGGAAAAGCTCTAAAAAAGAGTTCACACCTTGAGAAATGTATAATCAACGTTTCCATTACGAAGAATTCTAACAAAGTAGCTATCAACAATATGAATAATCGAAGGTGAGCGTGAAGCAATCAGGTCTGTCAATCAGCCACTGGTGCGAGCCCATCTATCCACTCGTCTCACTTTTCACTAGAGTCTCTGAGCTCTTTTCCAGCAGTGTATCCTTCCACTCTTTATCAAAACTGTCCAAAAACTTTGTCCGCTCAATCTCGAGAAGACTTGGCTTCTGCTCCAGTGGCAACTAAAAAAACCATCAATTAGAACTGAAACAATTTATTCGTTTAAAAAGCAATCCCACCATTTTCCTTCTATTTCGTGGTAACATTTTCGGGTCAACAGGTATGCCTCTCTTTTCTTTATACTTCGCCTCGAACTGCAAGATTGTCTCCACCTAAATGTTTTAATATTATCAGAAGTAGTTACAGATCCACTCCAACGGTTTACTGCCTCATCGTAGCTGAGGGGCGTTCCTGGGTGCTGGGCTGCGATGTAGAGCGAGGTGAGGAGTACGGCGTTTCCATCAGGAAGCCCAGCTGAGTAAACAAACCAGTCACCACCGTCCTAGTACCAAACAAGTGGAGTGGTGGCAAATCTCCCTCTGATCCACAATGGCGGCGACTGCCTGTGGTGGTGAGGACCTGGGGAAGAATTTCGCCAGGCTTATCTCGGGAACCACAATGCCAAACCAACAAAACTACGAAAATTGCAAATTCTGTTGGGGTTTGTACAACCAGGTAATACGGGCCATCCAAGTGTCCAAGTAAAGTAAGTAAGTTACAGATTATCGTTTCATTACAGGTAACAAGCATTCATTCAATCGAACTGTAATGCATAGAAAGGTCAAAAATATTCGCACAGAAGTATTATATGAAGTATTATATTATACGAAAATGTGGAACTTCTACACCTCGTACGTAAGAAAACTCGAAGATTATTATGAAAACCTTAAAACTGCTATCACACTTGACCAATTACTCCATTTACATAGTTAATAGGGGTGCGTGTGGCGCAGTGGTTGGAGCCCACCCTACAACACACGTGAGATGGCTCCTCGCGCTCGTGGCTCACCAAGCCTCCCATCCCTCTGGGATCAGCAAATTGGTACCAGACTTGTCTGGGAAGATAGCAGCATTGGTTCGATACATCGGTAGGCCACCGCGAGTCATTATTGTAATGGCCAGATATGCATTCAATCACTACCAAAGATACTTAATGAAGTTGAATGCATGGCGTATCCCTCAGGGATTGATCAACGCCGAGGGCTTCATCCTTTTTTACGTAGTCAACTATTACTCTTTTTAAATTAAACATAGGATAGGCGGAAAACACACATCAGAATTCCATTCGTAACCACTGGGTGAGCCAACAAGCAGATGACGCAACTTTCCTCCTGAGAGCAAGTCGATTTTTTCAAATTCCTCATCAGACATCTTTGGAATCTCTCTGAAACTAACGCGACTAGATTACGACAACGACGATGGAGAGAAATAAACTACAAACCTGCGAATTGTACTGGTAATTATTGGTTTGTCATTGTCACAAACTGCTGGCCGTTCGTTCACGTTCCCGCCGACGTAGAACAGACGACCGTTGTCATCTTCAGCAAACATATTTCCTAAAATATTATTTTATTAAAATCTGAAGATAGGAAAAATGAACGAAAACTAGTCGTACCCTTTGCGTCTTCGACAATATTGGGGTTTTCCAGCAAACGCAAATCAGCCTCTAGTGTTTGGAGCTCATGTTCATAGTCAATTCCAAGAACCTTCAAGTTCGGTATAGTTCCTTCCAGAAGCAGCGCAGCTTTACCAAGATTCTAAAGAAGTGAGCAACCAAAAAACTAGTCATATTATCATAAGCTTTGTTCTTTTTAAACTATAAGACTTTGTTTCCAAATTTTATGCCTTTGCGACCATATTGCACATCGCTTTGACGAAAAAATCTTGCCCTATATAAACGCCTATATGCCTACATTATCCATTTATTTACATGATGCAACATCTAATACTGCGTCGATTATAGTAACTATTAACCGAACAGCTCTTATTTTCTATACTACCGCATGTTTCCTACAGTAACTATATTTACTAGCGACCACCTCTAACCATGCATATTCCGCAAATTGTTTCTTAGCGACCATGTCATGCACTTGCTTCGCAGCCTGTCGAAAAGGAATTCCCTAATTTCTTTTTAACAACTGTTGTTCCCCATCCGACAGTTTGGGCGCTAAAGCAGCTGCCAGCTGCAGGTATTCTTCAACATCTGCCGTTCCAATGTGCTTTTTATAAGCTACTGCATCGTTGTCATATGTATTTTCTGTGAAAGCTTTGTATAGCCTTCACGAACATTCTGGAATCTCTCTCAAGCACTGCCTCTAGTTCGTTCTGTCAAACCGCCCATTATAGAAGGAATATAAGAAACGTTGTTAGTCTATTAATTAGTGTTCCAGTGCTTCGTCTGGTATTGTCATTATTGCTATGAACGGTTATAACCAAAGCTTGAAGTAGAGCTGTGTGGCAACAATAAAAAGTCTCGCGTGGCAAACTCGTTCAAAGTCGACCATGCTACTTCAAGGTAGCATTTATTGTGTGTCGAAGACTGACTTGAAGACCCACTGAACAACTAACACATCGATCTCAGCACCTTAAATCGATTCATTGTCTAGCATCCATCATCTATAAAGGCTTTCCTATTTGCGAGTGGATTTGATTACTACTTCACGATTTGATTTTCTTCAAGAATTTCTCTGAAAGTTGGTCAAGTTCATTATTGTTGAAATACTGGGATAATTCTAGCACAGAGTTCCTAGGTATTTAATGCAAGAAGACGGCGGCTGTTGTGGATCGATGGGAGCTCTTAGTTGACCTGTCTACCAGAAATCTACCAACTCGGCACGGATGGGAGATTTGAGTAGTCGTGGCAGAATAGAACTACCGGCTATGCGTGCACCATTACATGGGACCTCAAACAATCCTTATATCGATCGAGTATTGAAGAGGCTACTGGAATTCAACATGATGGTCTAGAAGACGAAGAGGATAAGAGACAATAAGCTGCTATTGAAGAGAATGTAAAGAAAATAACAACGTAAATTTATGAGCGGTTTTGAGACACCTCAAACGAGGTGGAAGTTAAACCCCCTATGAATAGATACAATGTGACATCAACAAAAGGAAAAGAGGTTAAACAGGTCCTTCTGCACTTCCTTAACGCTATGAGGAAAATAATCCATGTCTCAGTAGCATGACAACCAACTTTGTTTGAATGCCAGTGGTACTGGACAAAGTGCTAAACACTTTCCGAAGTCAAGTCCAAACCAGACAGAAATTAGTAACTCCTTTTTTATGGACGACATACGAGACTGCCAACTAGAAGATTCTGGCAAACCTGGTATACTAGAACAACCTCGATAAAACGGTAAAGTGCCCAAGAATTGCAGAGCTGGAGACAAACATTCAAAATTGAAAACGTTCAGTTATGGAGTCTGACATCTTACTACAAAATCTACACTAAAAAAGCTTTAAAAATTAGAGATATGAAACAACACCTCTACCAAAAGGTGGTAGGACGTCTCACTAACCGACCGGTACCTTTTCAGATATCTTATAAGTAGCTACTGAAAAGGTATTATGTAGGAACCAATAAGGCACTGATAAAACTGTTCCTGATGATTCCAAAACTCAAAGGAATAGACACTTTGTTTCAGAAGGCAAAAAGTGTAGACATAAAAAATTACATCTTCAGGAATAAAATTTATAAACAGAAAAGATGTGACCACACTTCACCTTGGTACTGATTCCTTCTAAACGGAGATATTTGAGCGACTTCAACATTTTCAATCCCATGAGTCCTGAAACAATTAAGACGCTCACGATATTCAAAAAAAAACATCCTATGATCCCTAACAAACAGTGAGCAATCATATCCCTTTGCATCCATGGCAAGTTGATATCCATTAGATTGTGCCAGTAGTGAGACAATTTCTTTAAAAATGGAACGAGGTCGTCAAGTCATTCCCAATGACATTTCGCTAATTGCACACAATTCCTCGATAACTAGAGCGCTTAAGAAAGTGAGGATTTGATAAACTGATAAAGAGACATTGCACCATTGCTTGAAGATCATACATTACTATGTGAAAACAATACTATTTTGAGATTTTTTCGAGTGAAAATTAAGGTGGCAATACAAATCAAGGAGTTTGAAATCTTTAACACAAGCACGGTAAACCGCATACATTAGTAGCAGAAACTAAGGTTTTCTTTGTTCTCTATGTCTGAAGTAAGAAATTCCGGAATTTAGATTAAAAAAACAAAGAAAGAAGATCTCCTGGCTCCACAGAAAGGAGTGGGATTTAGCCTTTGCAGACATCTTCAAATTCCGCATCGTGCTGACAAGGATCTACGGATTCTAATGGCTTTTATTTAAATTGACAATGTTTGTTAAGAACTTACATGAAAATAAACGGCATTTCGTTTGGTAAAGACTCCTTCTATTGATGCTGTTCGATATAAGAGCAAAGGAAGAGGCCATAATCTCAATCTTACCCTTGCCCACAAAGTTTTCTTGAATCAGGAAGTACTAAAGCGATATAAAGAGGTAAAATACAAAGACTCTGGTTGACTAGAAACTAATCAACCGCTTTATGCGTAGTTGGGATGAGTTCATCGATTTACAGCTTGGAGTTATAATGTTGATTATTGTTATCAAATCACTGAAGTGAAATATAACATAGTTATTTGTTAAAGTGCATCTATGATTCGAAATGAAAATTCTTTCGTCTTTCTCAATGTCATCGTCGCTTGATATTAGTATCCTGTCACCTTAACTTTTAAGTGATCTGAGTGGGTCTCTATAAATTTTGGATGTGCAAATCAACCTGATTCAACAGAGAGAAAGTGGCCACGCTCTTAAGGATACCTGCGCTTCGCGCAAGAACTTGATCCTATGTTCAACCCTCCGTGAGCAATTTTAGGACTAAACGCGTTACCATGACTAAACAGCCGCAGATTGTTTACAAGGTGCAAAACCTGTTCAATGCTGTTATGATCCGTAGTTTACGCCTTTTATTACCCGTTGTGTCACAATGACGTACTTAATTCCAGCAACTAACGTTGGACTTGGGGAGGCTCCCAATGGAGAGCACCACAACAAAGAAGACAATGATTTAAATCGATGGTCCTGCCAAACCGATGTTTTCTCAAGACATTATACAAGACTGAACCACCGTCTCTTTCGCAAATGAATACTTTTTTTACGCAGTGAAGACATAAAACTGCAAAATTCAAGAAATAAAATACCAAAACCACGATAAATTGGGATTTACTCAGAGTGTTCGAGCTTAGGGAAAATGTCGTTATAGGCTATAACGTTATCACGATAATGTTGAATTCTAGTTCCATAGTCACCAGGAGACGTCACTCTTAGGAATAATCAAGCTGCTACGAGAAAGAAAAATCGCAGAAGCTGTTGACAATCACCATTTCACTGCCGAACGTATAAAGCTCTACAATAAAAATATTTTTTTTAAACCGTAAGAAGATAAGAGCAAAGTAATGGCCGGATCTGAAGGATCCTGGAAGCTCATTCTTAGTGGCCGTCGAAACTTCGCCAATAACAAGAACAAGACGATCGTACTCCGACGCCCAGACGGATCACTTACGGCTGCTGGAAAGCCCAACTTACTCCATGCAAAATTAAGGAGACTAGACATGTCGGCCCCACGGTTGTCCTTTCCAAAATCCGACCTGCTCTTCCGTCGCTGAAGAACAGTACAACACTTGGGCCACACAGCATTAAGCCTGAATATTTAATGAACATCTGCCAATCCTCACAACACTTATCAACACATTGGGTCGACTAATCATACGGTGTCTACAAGAACTGCAAAGGTCCTAACGAATGGAAATCCATAAACACTATCCTTTTTTTTGCAAAAAAAAAGAGCGTTGTACAAAAATTTCACAATCAGAATATCACCAATTTTAAAGTTGACGTAAAGAGAGATGTCCCACAAGGCAATACCATATCGTCAAAATTATTTACTGTCATCTTCAAGAACGTCATACGACAATGGAATGGCTCACATGAGAGTAGAAATCGATGGTGGGCAATTACACCATATTTGTCTTGCTGATAAGATCGTTCTTGTAAAATCACGGATTTTACAATACGGAACAAATGCTTCCACAAAATTGCTGACTACCACAACACTTAAAGACGCCTGTTGATCAAATAAATCTCAACAAAACAATGTTCATAAGTTCTTAGAGTTATTTCCAGTGTCTTATTTGCAGTCAACCTTAGAGAACATATGATCTTTTCTGCAAAACTTCTCCAAGTCCATATAGAATGCTTCGACTTGGTCTCCATCTTCGTCTTCGTCATAGCATAATGTCGGTGCATAAACGACAAAAATTGCCAAAACCGGCATTGATTCACATCTCTTCAACAGTAAACATTCGATTCGTGTTGTTAGCTGTTCGAATGAGTCGATGTTCATGACCAAAAACGTGTAAAGCAGAATGCCAACCTCGCCGATTCTTCTATTAAAGCATGTTAATGAGAACAGCTGTTCTCCGTTGTTATGGGACATCACTGAATAGGCGGCTTCTTCTCGTCTCAACCAATCCGATGACATCGTACCTTATCCCTCTTGCTTGCATGATCAAGTTGTTCATCGAGGATTCAGATACAAGTGAGTGTGCATTTAGGTACGGATCGTCACCTTAGTCCTTCGAGATTTAGACCGTCTAAAATTGTCCTTAAACTTCAGTATCTTACTTAGCTCTTAAATTGGGAGCTGGCTTCACTCATGAATAGCCTGCTAAAGTAGGACGTGACGCGACTCTCAACCACCACCAATGTTCTTCCCACTCACTGAGTGCACGCTTTTGGCCGAATTGACTTGTAAAAACAATCGGCATAAACAAGAACACACCCACTCACGCGTGCGTGAATACATCCTCGCAAATACAGAAGGCATTTGCTGAATCGAGGCAACAGAAACATGGAGTCTATCCCTTGGAACCACCTGTATCTAAGGGAAGTACAAAATCGCTTTTGATCCACTATTAACCAACTGTCCGCCATCTAAAGAGGCGCCACTTTGCCTCGCTATTTACCGGCACCACGGCCCTCCATGCAGGAGAACCGTGGACCAAAAATCGTACAATCAAATGTGAAGTAAACTACTGCTATGATGCTTGGTGGTGTTTCATGGCGTAATCCTCATGTACTGATTGGTGGCGAAGCTTTGATCTTTATCCTTGTTACAGAGATATAAACAGTGTAATCTGACCACTGGCTGTAGTCGAATACACAAAGTTCGCACTTCATTTACTGGCTATAATTGTAATGCGACCTGGAGTACAAGCTTAACAAATATCTCAGCATCACAGTGGTTGTATTTCACATCATACCCTGGAATGAAAAGTAGTAATTCCTAGTGCAATTTGAGTAAGAGATCAAAGTACATCAAAGTACTGAGCTCAACTACACAATTCGTAGCACCGGAAACTAACTTTTATGGGTGAAATAAGAATAAAACCACGATCTATGTAAACCGTCAACAGAAGGGGGTGGATGTATTTAGAGCATACACCGTCCTATACACAAATGGATACAAGCTGTGGATCACGGTGTTCCTGGAGGAACCACCGTACAAGAAACGGCACGAAATATCCTCGTGCACAACTTTCGAGGGGGAAAGAAACAAATAGAAGGATAGACTGGGAACTGCACGACTAGTGAATAAAATTCACCGAAGTATTCAAAGTACAACAGAATTATTTTAAGTGGATAATGGGTGGAAGAAATAGACATCACTTACGTTTTCCTGTTAAAGGTAGTGTTTTTGTAGTAAGAAGTCCCAATGTACTTAAAGTACATTCAGAATATGAAAGGACTACGAGCACTCAATAAGATGATGAAATTTGGTATTTCATCATTTGGATAGCCATCTTTGTATCTAGTAACCGTCTATAAATCTAGATGAGGATCGGGATATAGGCTTAATTCCGAGCCAGCAAAACCGTCATAAATTACAAGTATTTGATACATGATACTTGAACGGCCCGTGCTCACTAGTTGTGTGGACCTCGACATAATCACCATTTTTTGGAAATTTGCTGGATAAGCCATTGTAGCTTCCTGGAATCCCGAGGTCAGCCTGACCAAAGTCTGCTCCAAGTCTTCACCACCACGGGCAGTCGCAGCACTTGTGGATCAGAGGGAGATTTGCCACCACGAAACTTTGATACCAGGACGGTGGCGGATACTGGTATTGGTTTACTCTTAGCTGTTTCCTGATGGAAACCACGGACACCTTCTCAGCTTGGGAGACGTTACAAGTACTAGAGACAAAACAGATCTGTAGACACGTAAACACAAACAGGTTTCAACGATACATGAAGATTTAAGAGTAATTCATCTCATTCAAAACGATATGAATCTATATGGGTTATAGGTGGTCAGAAACATGTCAGAAAAAAAATAGAAAACGTATATCGACCACGAGTAAAGGTTAACAACAGAAATAGAAGACCATTTAAATACACAGGTCTTTCTAAACAAGAAAGAAGTTCATATGTTCTACGGTGATTAAATTCTAATTGACGGACTCAATAAACCGTTCTCTTTTTTCTTAACCGGGGATCATATACTGAATGCTAAATTAATTGAGCAAGCAATATTTCGTTTAGCAGGACACCATGGTGCCTTCAGATGAATTGTACTTTGGTTCGCCGTTGCTTTTTCGTTAAGTTTTTTTTGAAGCTGCTCTACTAAATTCTTCTTTCTAGCGCTAGTTCTTGAAAAAAACAAGAAGATAAAAAGTAATATTACAGGCTAACTACACTGGCGGTGGCAAGGCAATGACACTTCTGTAAGTCAGTAAGCTTTACAATTCAAGTAACTTCACTAACGATAAATTATCAGTAGTTAAAAAACGTAAGTGTGATAGAAACCTGTGAATGACTAAACACTGAGAGCAGCTTGTAAAGATTTCTTGTAAACCAGTGGCAGAGACAGTACAAGGAGCATCTCTATTGGACTACGATTATAATATCTAACTTAGAGCACTAGACCGCCTTTCCATTAACCTAGGAACTGTCTTATAAGAGGAAAAAAACTTTTCTTCTTCAGCATACAGGAACTGCTAATAAATGCGCGATCCAATACAATGGTCCATGTTTCAGCGAATTCGTTCTTTTAGGAGCTTAGAAAGGTCAAATTGACACGCAATCTATTCAGTCACACACCTTGCAATCTCAGCATAAAAACATAATACATAATTCACCGAGTCATCAGCTTCGTTTCGGCATTCGCCGTTTGTTTTCAACAAGTATTCTTATTGTTAAAAGAGAACACCCGCATAGAGTCTTGCCGTTGAGGGTTCGCATGAAATTCTGGAGGGTGAAGATAAATAATTCTGGCGAAATTGTATCGCCTTGCCTTACTCCTCTTTTGACCTCAACGTTAACAACGTTGTAGAATGGTGGAATTTGTACTGAGTAGGGATTCCTTGACTACCATGGGCTTCCATGACTGCTTCTATCTCAATCGAATCAAAGGCCTTCTCTAAGTCAATGAAAGTGAGACAGAGCGGTCTTTTATACTGTCGCGATACTTGAATGAGCCTTGTTATTGCGTGGACGTGGTCCATCGTACTAAATCCTTTTCGAAACCCTGCTTGCTCACATGGCTGCCCGTCGTCCTCTGTTTTGTTAATCCTGTTTAGGATGGCTCCAGTGAAAAGTTTGTAGACGACAGACAGCAAGCAGATTAGGCGATAGTTGCCTATATCGTGTAGGTCACCCTTATTGACCAATAACATGGTCTTGCTGGGCTTCCACTGAGTAGGGAGCTTGCATTCAGACTGGTAACGTGTGAAGAGCCGAATCAGTGTGTTTACGACGACTGGCGGAAGGTTCTATAGATGCTCTGGTTTTATCCCGTCCGGACCTGGTGCTGTTTGATTTTTCACCGAGTCAGTGTGTTTACGACGACTGGCGGAAGGTTCTACAGATGTTCTGGTTTTATCCCGTCCGGACCTGGTGCTGTTTGATTTTTCACCGACGAAATGGCATGTCGGATTTCGGAGGAGAGAACCGGTGGTACAACATATACATCCTTTATTATTAAATATAAAATTATTAAATACAACAGGAGGTAGACGTGACAATTGAGGCGATCTAAATAGTATTCGTGAATGATTTTCTCCATTGCTTTTCTAGACGCTTTTATTGCTCC
Source organism: Angiostrongylus cantonensis (assembly GCA_009735665.1). Lineage (NCBI taxonomy): Eukaryota > Metazoa > Nematoda > Chromadorea > Rhabditida > Metastrongylidae > Angiostrongylus > Angiostrongylus cantonensis. Next base: position 354,746 of record MQTX01000202.1, read on the forward strand.
GTCTGGGCGTTGGAGTGCAATCATCTTGGTCTTGTAATTGGCGAAGCATCGGCGGGCTTTGCGAATACTTTTCCCAGCCTCTGCAGCTCCGACCATTACTGCCGCTCTACTCTCTTTAAGATCTTCTTTTATCGCCTGTTTGCATTGTTTCGCAAGCTCGCACGTTAGTTCGCGGTTGCCTGCAGCTCGAGCGATTCCACGCTGGCGTATTAGCTCGAGAGTTTATGGAGACAAACGCCTCTTGGTGCCCTTCGAACTCTCAGCTTTTATGGCGCTAACGTGAAGATGTTCAATGAGCCGATCGTATTCCTCGTCGATGTTGTCGACAACGGCATCTTACCAAAAGCCGACTAATGAGTTGAATAAGTCCCAGTTTGTGGTGGTTCTGGGACATCGGTACTTGAATTTAGCGGCTTTTTCTCGTTTCCGCGAGAAACTAACTCTTGCACGAAGGAGACGGTGGTCTGATCCCGTGTAGAATTTTAGGACAACAGCGACATCGGTTAGGCAAAACTTTCTATTTACTATGATGTGGTCTATTTAGTTATGGTACTCTCCATTGGGAGATTCCCACGTCCATCGTAGACGGTGAGGCCTCTGGAATTGCAAGTTACCATGGGTGGTCTTGGTCGCCATGATAAACTCAGAGACCCGCTCACCCTGTTCGTTCCATTCTAATCCGTGGGTCCCAATGTGACATTCCTTAGACGATTTTCTTGGTCCGATCTTTGCATTGAAATCTCCAGTCATGACCTTGAAGAATGTATGGTCTTTTCTGTAGAACTTCTCCAAGTCCACGTAGAATGCTTCGACTTCTTCTTCGTCACAGTTTGATGTTGGCGCCTAAACTACGAAGACTGTCAAAGCCGGTATTGGTCCACATCTTTTTAATCGTAAACGACCGATTCAGGTTGTAAGCTGTTCGAATAAATCGATGTTCATGGACAAACTCGTGTTCATGAGAACGCCGATACTGCCTACGCCCCTAGTGTCGCATGTTCCGGGGAACAGTTCTTCTCCAGTGTCATAGACAGCGTTGAATGGGTGGCGTCGTCTTGTCTCGGCCAGGCCGATGACGTCGTAGCTTATCATTCTTGCTTGCCCTTTGGGAATGAATCCCGTTTTCTTTTTTACTGTATTTAGCATATTTGATACCCACGTATAGCTTGCTGGGCTCTGAACGTGGGGGCTGGTTATACTCACGGGTAGCTTGCCAGGCTCTCCCAGAGTGCACATGGAGCTTATTTGTTGGAGGCGACTCCTAACCGCCTCCCATATACTTCCCTGTCACTTGATTGCAGACTTTTGGCCGAATTCATTCGTAGAGTACAGTCCGCATAAAGCGAGAACGCAGTTACACAAGCAGGCATGAATACGCCTAGCAAATACAGAAAGTATGTTTCAAATCGGCGCAGCAGAAGCAGTGAGTCCATCCACTTGATCCACCTGTGTCTCAGGGAAGCAAAGCTTGCTTTTGGTTCGCGATTAACCCCCTATCCGCCACCTGGGGACGCGCCACGTAGCCTCGCGACTAACCAGCTCGAGATCCCTCATATGAGGGAGATCCGAAGTATTTTGGATAGAATGCAGGAAATCAAAAGTCTGGTGCGATGTCGCCTACCCTGCAGGGATGGAAGGTTTGGTGAGCCTGGTGCGCGTGGATCGATCCCGTGTATATCGCATGGCTCCTCCGACCATTGCGCTACACGTCCTCTATCAGTTGGTAAACTCTATTTAAACAATTCTTCGCATTCTTGTTGAGCAAACGCGAGGTGTTATTATTATTCTTTATTCACAAATAAGCTGACGTTTCGGCGGACTTCGCCTTCCTCAGAGCCTGGAAAGGTCAAAGTATTTTGGATAGAATGCAGGAAATCCAAAAATGAACCGTAAGAAGGAACCGCCGAAACAACCTCATGTCTGCTCAAGAAGAAAGCATTAATTTATAGTAGTCAACGTGCGTAAATGTAATCACTTACCTTTCGCTGAAACGCGATGACATCCGCTTAAATCTAACATTTCAAGACGATTCATCATCCCTCCAATTCTCGACAGTGCCCAGTCGTCGATGTAAGGACAATCTGCCAATCTTAACATCCTCAGGTGATTTAAGCTTTGAAGATTCTCGAAACCTGCAAATCGAGAACGTTTAGTGAAAAATCGACTGTAGCAGAAAGTAATGTTGAGCACCTTCAAACATAAGCTCAGTTCCAGAAGCGTCTATTGCCTCTAAATAAAGATCAGGAATTTTTGTTCCTGGAAGGTTGTAGCGCTAAAAAACTAGTATGCTCGAAAAGCATAAGTATGTTCTAATAAAGACAAAGTTTAAGTAGCACACGCACGTTGTTTTTATCCTTCTTGTACCACGTATCATCACCAACAAACTTGACGGAGGCACCTCTATGAACCAGAAAATGGGCAGCTGCCAAGTCTGGGCCCAAAAACAATAGCCTCTCCGGAATCATTCTAAGAGAATTCCATATCGGTTTCATATTCCCTAGGTATTTCAAGACAAGCTTTGCAAAGTCTTCAAGATCCCACCTCTGGTCATATTGAAGGTGCTGAAAATGCCGATATCGTCGAAAACGTCGAATGTTGTCGAAACTGTGGTCGACATATCGCATCTGTGTGTGAGCAGTAAGCACTTCCATCGGCATCGCTCCGGTGTCTTTCCGAGTTTGATCGGCTCTATCCTTTTTTGGCAGTACTAAAAACGCATAAACTGCAGTGTTAATATACATTTTTCAAATTTTCTGCGTATATGTGCCACAAACTCTCCATCGTTAGATGTTTGCACTATATCAACGAAACTTTAACTTTAAAAAAGTAAAAGGATAAAAAGGAAAAAGCTCCCGGCATTGATCAGCTTCTGAGAGATGCAGCACGAATTCGACTTCATTAATAAGTATCGTTGGAGGTGATTGGATGCATATCTGGCCTTTACGGTGACTAGCGGTGGCCTACCGATGTATCGAGCCAGTGCTGCTATCCTCTCACAAAAGTCTGGTGCGATGTCGCCTACCCTGCAGGGATGGAAGGTTTGGTGAGCCTGGTGCGCGTGGATCGATCCCGTGTATATCGCATGGCTCCTCCGACCATTGCGCTACACGTCCTCTATCAGTTGGTAAACTCTATTTAAACAATTCTTCGCATTCTTGTTGAGCAAACGCGAGGTGTTATTATTATTCTTTATTCACAAATAAGCTGACGTTTCGGCGGACTTCGCCTTCCTCAGAGCCTGGAAAGGTCAAGTTGACAGCAATCTACTTGGTCAAACGCCTCCATAACCAAAGAAAAAAAACGTTAAACCAAGATTTCAACCACAATGAACACAAGTTTGCGCACCCACCGCTTTCTATGAGGCTTCCACTGAGTATGTGTAGTGGAGACCAACCGCACAGAATTCACATGGAATCGTAATGTGCCCTTCCCCTCAAAACCGAGTAGATTGCTGTCAACTTGACCTTTCCAGGCTCTGAGGAAGGCGAAGTCCGCCGAAACGTCAGCTTAATTGTGAATAAAGAATAATAATAACACCTCGCATTTGACCAACAAGAATACGAAGAATTACTTGATCAATGCCGAGGTTAATAGAAAGTCGGTCGTGGAAGTTACTTCTATTTAAACATTTGATTTCTACTCGATTATCAAGACGGAATACCAAACAAAAGCTCACATGAGTATCATGAAAGAAATTGATTCTGACGTGGAAATAACTAGAGGGAAAAGGTAACAACCTTAGTTAAAAATTGCTATGAAACGCAATTCTCACCATCTTGAGGACGTTCTGGAGTAAGATACATTCCTGTGGGAAATCTGATGAAATTTTTCTGCAATTCACGCTCGTGTTCATGCTCTTCCTAAAAGTAGCTAATGTATCAATACAGTCACGCGCAAGCGACATCACTAATAAGAAAGAAGTTTTAACGGATGGATAATGCACCCAATGATGAAATACATCATATTTGATCTACCTTTCAGAACAGCTAGCTCTAATAAGTGGTAAATATATTTCTTTAAACGAATCCTTATTAATTTCATACACCTTCACGTCTGTAATGAGGGTACTTGGATACTTGGACAACCGGGCTTCACTAGTGGAGCGGGCGTCAGCATAATTCACATTTTTTCGGAGTTTTGCTGGTCTAGACATTGCGGTTCGCTGGAGTAACGAAGTCAGCCTAGTCAAAGTCTGCCCCAGGTCTTAACAGCCACAGGCAGTCGCTGCACCTGTGGATCAGAAGATTTGCCAGACGCGACTAGTTTCATACTAGGACGGTTATGGATGTTGGTATTGGTTTACCCTCAGCAACGCTTCATAATGGAAACGCCGGACTCTTTCTCAGCTTGTAAGGCCCGACTGGGAGAAAGGATCTCACCGCTGCACATCCGAGCCCGACACCCTGAAACACCTCCCAGCCACGACAAAGCGGTGAACCGTTGGATGAGTCTCTAAAATATAAGTACTCTTGTTTCTGCCAACAATCATGCAACTGTAAACTATTCTTGGCAAATGGAAACTAATTCCCCTATCACGCGATTTTCTTGACAAGCGTACTACATTGTTGTTTAACGATAAACCAACCCGTCCTTTTCCTAAATCATATCACTGTGGTTGTATCTGACATCATACCCCACCATGAAAAAAAATGACATGAAAATAAAATAAAAAAAAATAAATATAGAATATAAAAGAATAAAAACTGACAACATTGCGATTCATACTACAGCTTCAGCTTAACTGGTTTTAATGCCGATTTCTGCTCCCCAGATCAATCTAGTTGATGGGTGAATGTTGATAGCACCTATAGAAACATGTCTGAGAGCAAAGCGAAACGAATGACCTGCATGGTGCAGTGGTAACCCTCACCAAAGGCACTCACAGTCCAGAGTTTTCCACATATCTCAGAACTATTGTAGTATACAGATAATTCCAATTATCACGTTTGATTGAGGGATGGGTAGCGTAGTGGTACTGATTCCAATCACCATGGTGCTGGTGGCAAAGTGCCTCGGACACCAGAGCTCGCATCCCTTCGGAATCGAAAATTTAGTAATGTAGCTGTCCGTGAACGGTTCACCCTATGCAATCTATGGTAGGCTGCACTATCCTGCCTATGGCAGGGCTCCAGGAAAAATCGACTCGACTAGCATTCGACGACATCCATAAAGACGAAGACGCAATCTCCAAATAACCCATACGCAAAAGGTTGGTTCGAAGACCTTCTTGGATGATGGGTGCCAGCAGCGAATCGAATGCAAAAAGTGCTGATATACACACACTAGACGTGAATATACTGGCCATGAAAAATAAATAAACAAAACAGACTTACTTTATTTAGTGATGGTTATTGATTACAGCTTCTCTGAAAGCAACATACCCTGGCCTTCTCCAACTCCTGCCATCGTTTGAAACTACTCCACTTATGGATGAAACTTGTTCGCTTTTGATACTCGCTGAGAGTTCCTCTACCCACGGAAAGTAAAACTCGTCGTGTTCTCGAGGTCATAAACTGATAGTAAAATAAATGATTTTGGAAAAACTTCCTCCCTCATCTATACAGATACAGGGCTCTAAAAATCAAAAACCAGTAGAAAATACGGAAACAAAACCTGCTGTAATGGATGGTTAGCACCATGAAGAGTTTGGATCAATGAAAACGAAATCTAACATGAAAATATTTACCTCAACAAACCCAATCAAATTTATGACAAAGTAAACAAGCCAATCATATCACAAGACTTTACAACCGAAAGATGAGATATTTAATATTCACAGATGACTACTGTCCTAATAATTAGGATTATAAATTCTAATCTGATTACAATATTAACACTACAGTAAAATTAGCTAATTAGCACATGGACTTTAGAGACAAGGCCAAATCTGAAAAGACAACAAAGGAACACTCAGAATATGACCAGAAGTGAGAACACTTGGAAACAACCGTGGTAAAACAAAGAGGAGCAAACAACCATATTACGGGACGCATACAAATTAAAAAGAAAAACGTTTGTCAAAATACAACCACTGGATGGGTACATTTCCCAAGAAAGGCAGAACAATGCGTTAAGCATCGGATAAAACAAAATTGAGATAGTCGATCACAGTATTCCAATGGAAGATAGCGATGATGAGTATACGAGTCGGTAGGTTACATCACGTAGCCCTCCACAGACCATATCTGCTGGGGCGAATTGTCGCACTTTAACAATCTTACCTCCTTTTCAGAGAGTGTCGATAAACAACGGCCCGTCTTAACATGAACCAGTTGTCCATTCTGAAGTGAAAAACACTGAAGACAATGAAATCTTCGAGGAGCGGAATATCCCATATTCCACAGCTAAAAAGATTTCCTCAATCCATCACAAATACTACCCACCTCAGGATTATATTTAAAAAGATGTTTCGGACTCGTTGAGGCCACATTACACCGTTCTATTCGGACTATGTTATCCATGGACAACGATGAGCCTGTAGAAAGGCACAAGTCATCTGAGCGAATTTCTCCACGTCCTGTTAACGACCACGCCTACAATATTTGATTATTATATAAGACACATACGAAGTTTACTACAATCTTCGCGTATTTAAATGAGAAAGAAAAATTTTCGGAAAGAAGGAAAGGAAAAAAGAAAAGAAACAAAAAAGGAAAGAGTTTAGAAAAGCGAAACTATCGTTATCGCTTGGATTACGTTACAGAGCCCACGCATGAAAATTCCATGGAAATGAAGCAGCACTCGGCACTCTTCTACTAACCTGATTACCACCCGATCCATGGCAAGCCTGCAACCCAACCGGACCATCCTTCTTAGCCATTGTATCAAGACATAGCCTTAAATCCTAAAAATAAGAACGTGACAACTATTGAAAACATAATACCGCAAATCTTTCAAGGTGGAAACCTTATTAAAAATAGCACCAATGGATTTGAAATCGTATGGAACAGGAGCTTCAGGATATATATTTCTCAAATACCTAAACAAAGGAGACGTAGAACAGGCGGACTGTAACGAAGTGATATTGATAGGAAACAAACTAACCACTCGAAGGACCTGCATTGCAAATTAGCACGAAGCTGTTGTCTGCTGGAAAGGTCACCAGCGTCAACATGTCGTGCAGCTAAACATTGCAAAAGACTTAAGAACACAAACCAAATCGAGGATTTTATGATGAAATAAAGCAAAGAAGGAAAATAATGATCAGTACTGCACGACGCTGTTTTCGATAATTCGAATAGCTAGGGAGTTGAGAACTCGCAGGGTTTTCCCTAGTATTTTAATACCCTATACCTTTCTTGCAAAAATGGCCTTTTAATTTGAAAACTGTACAAATGTCAGGCTTAGAACCGCGAGGGAAACCTATGTCTTTAAAATTTTTGGCCCAAACGCGGAAGCAGGGGCTAGATTGCCTCCTTCTAAATTAAATTTCGTCCCTTCGATTCGTCGAATCTTGATTCAGTAAGGTGAAAAAAAATGATTTAACTAGCTGGCTATAAAAAAGCGGAATTTCATCTTGGTAGAACAAAAATTTGCATCTTGTTCGCAAAGAACTTAAGATTCCAATTATTTTCCACTCTTGGAGGGTAGTAGTGTAGTGGTTAGTGATGGAGCCATTGGAAAGCAAAATGCCGGTTAAACATACCCCCCCAACGCGTTACCCTCCAGTCCACGTGGAAATGCGTTTGTGGCGTCATTCATAAAGAAGATGAAACGCTCAAGCAGTGACCAAAAAACACACAGAATGTTCGAAGACCTTCGTGGACAAGGAATTCGAGTAAAAGGAATCGAATGCAGGAAGTGCTGGGATCAAGAAAGTAGATGTGACGACAAGTCATGTAAACTTACTCGGATACTTGGAAGGTCCGTCTTCACGAGTTGTGCAGACCCCAGCACATCTGCCATTCGTGTCTTTCCCATCCATGGTCGTGGTTTTACTCTAGCATGTTTAATCCCAATCACGTTAACAATGATAAATAATAAAAAAAATCTCCCATGGCAACTTTAATGAAGCTGAGATATTTGCAAAACTCTGGACCGCAGGTGTCTATGGTGGGCAACGAACGCGCTATTGTCCTTTCCGGGGAGTAACCCGCTCACCACCACACCATGCGGGTCCTTCGTTTCGCCTATCTCTCCCATGGTAGTTTACGACTTAACATGTGTGCTATTAAGCGTCAAATTTCGATGTATAGTAGAATCTCAACATCGCAATAGGGTCTTCCAAGCAAGAATGGGTTTGTTATTTCCATCTAAAAGCCCAGAAAACTGTAAACCTTCCAAGAACCACTGCCTTCACCGCGACAACATAGTCACTAGTGTCGTAACGCCATAAGAAAGCCGTTTTGTCCTTCTCTCGAAATGAAAGACCACTTACACGGAACCATTTTGTAGAAAAACTGCTTGTATTCGTCCATCCAGACTTCAGCTGTTCGTGCAGCATTGTGGTGAATGACCTAGAAAAGCAGTATGAGTTGAAATTACGTCTCACTAGTACAAGACAAAAGACAAATCACGTTCAGAAAACAAGTTTATGATTAACTGTCATTGGGATTAAGAATTTTGCAATTAAAATCTTATTTCTAAATTTGAAAACATTGGTTATAAAATTCCTACCGTTCACTTCTTCTATTCCTTAAAAACAGACGTATGTAACCGAGTACCGAGGAAACAAAGATCAATAAAGTTTTCCGAATCGGGCTCAACAGATGCGGAAAACAATATAAAATCCGGAAGATACGAAGTTAATAAGTTCGGAAATTAAAAGTTGACGTGCAATGGTAGAGGTACATCGGGATACTTCAGTTCCAAGCCCACAAAACTGCATTGAAAATATTGGCTGGGTACGTAGGGAGAGTAACAGAGACAGGGAGAGGGGGAGAAAAGGAGAGGGAAAGAGCGATAAAGCGAGACGGAGAGAGGAAGAGAGAAGCGACAGAGCCAGATGACGATGCAGGGGTAACAAAAATTTTCATAGAGCCTGCTTAAAGCTTAAAAATCCATGATGATAGCATCACGACGTTCCGATAAAACAAGCCTTCGGAAGGTTAGTGTAGAGAAGACCGACTTCTATTGCGATCACCTATACATCTACATAGACTCCTTCATACCGCCTTAGGGACAGATGTACCGTCGTTTGTACCCAATGCAGTCCAACATGTTATCTTGTCGGAAGAGAATCACTGTCCACTATCATACCATAACACTTAAAGAATTGCTAGAACTCATTTTCATTCCTCTTCCTTTTATTTTTTTGATGACCCATCTTCACGTCCACGGTGTGGATCTCAGGATATCTCGCATCCGACTCGTTTCCTCGTATCCATAATTCACTGACGACTTTCAATTATTATGTGAGCCTTGGGCTGCTACTTGAGGATTTTTATTTCATCTCGAATGTCGTGGAATGCTGGTCGAGGCGATTCTTACTGGAGTCCTGAGATAGCCAGACTAGAGCGTAATTGACATAATTGGACTGCAAAGAGTGAATTTTTCTCGGACAAGTCCAGCACCAATTCCGCGACCCTGGAGGGATGATATGCTTGTTGATCACTACCACTGTGCTATACGTGACCAAGAAATTTAACATACACGAACACATAACGATTTCTGTCTTGATTTTGACATTACATGTGGAAGCATAGGTCTCTCTTAAATCTTTAAAAAACGTAAAAAATTCGTTCATAGAAAACTAGCTTGTTCGAATCTGCATGTGAGTAGTGAACTTAACACAGTGGAGCTTAGGAAAGGAAGGCTGAAATTCGGTAGCGTTTTCGAATTGCGTTATCGCCAGTAAAACCCCGGGGATATCCCAAAAAATACAAAACTTTCATTAGCCCACGATTGAAAATCAGAACATTCCCACAAATCAGATCGAATAAATGAATCGCAGTAAAAAAAACATGCTGAATAGAATAACATGAAGAAAGCTTTTCACGTGACCGAGTTTCACAAGATGTCAAGGGTACAACGGAGACCACCGAACCGATCACCAGACTTTTTCACAATAGCGGAGAAAGGAAAATATGGAGCTTAGTGGCCGAGTAGAATCTACTCAGCAATTTTTGCGCGTGACGGGATGAATGGGCAAATCACATAATCGCCTGTGAGGAAGACCATAAAAAGAACTGTATTTGATACAAGCAGTACATCACCCTTAGCAACGGCTACGCCCAGAGGTTCTGCATTTAAATAATAACAACAATAAAAGGATGATTTGGACGTCATTTCCTGAAAATCCAGGAACTCTTCCCCTACAAAGTACCGAAACTCATAGCGCTAAAACAGAGTTTAAAATATAGCTCTTTGAATTACAACCGTCTTCGCATTCTTGTCACTGAATTAACGAGCTGCTGTGTTTTAGAACGAAATAAACAATAAAAAATTGCAAGCAAACATTTAATCGAACAATTACAAGACCTTGGCAGTACCACCTGGGAACGTATACGGGGTTTGTTTGCGGAACACGTGTCCAACACGAGAACATGGATGAATTTCTAACGAACCACCACACATCCACACCTATAAAAAATACGCATTAAATTCAAGGACCAAAAAAATAAAGAACAGGAATTATACGGCTAACTCTGAAGGATATCTCGAGATTTTCACCGCCCCATACTTGCATTCCCTCGTCGTAAGAACCAATATCATAAAAGAATTGTCTGTCGATTGCGAATAAACCTCCAGCAATGGTTGGTGTCCTGAATAAAAGTAAGGAGAAAGTAATCCCACGTCATAACTATCTTACTGATACACTCACTGAATAGGTAATGAATGATCACCATTCCTTCTGACCATCTCCCTTTTCGGTACAGGATACCATCGGAAATTCAAATGCCAATTAAAACCTCCCCACGTTGTATCAGAAGCAGTGACGTACTCAAATGTATCATCTGGAAGGGACCAAAGCGTACGAAAATCAAAATAATTCAAAAAGCAGTTTTTGAACCGAAATGCGAATTTCACCGGAAATCACATCGATAATGGGGGCGACAACACGTTTCCTATCATCTGCAACCCGTTCTAGAAGTGGTTCGAGCCATCCATAGGTAACCTACAGCAAATCTTTCCTCCTGATTAAAACAGTTACAAAACACAAACGATTCCTGAACGATTTTAAACAAATTAAATGACAATCATAACGATGCTGAGATATTTGCAAACTTCGGACCGCAGGTGTCTGCGGTGCGGAACGAACGCGCTATTACCCTTTCCAGGGGTAATGTGTTCACCACCACACTATGTGGGTCCTTCGTTTCTCCTGTCTCTCAGCACTAGTTTTCTATCGATACGTTCCATCAGCAATCACCCGTCAACGGGATTAATCTGGGGAGCACAAATCGGCATAGAACGCAGTTAAGCTGAGGCTGTAGTCGAAATCATTGGAACGATACACTTTTGCTTGTTTTTCACTAGAATGGATAGATAGATCCGGGAAGCTGAAAGACAGGCGAAACGAAGGACCAGCATGAGGTCGTGGTGAATGCGATTGCTCCGGAAATGGTAATAACGTGTTCGACACCCACCACAGACACATGCGATCGGCAGATTTTGCAAATATCTCACCATCACTGTAGATGTATTTCACATAATATTCCGCTGTGAAAAATTGTAGTAGGCAGGAAATAAAAAGTTGGTGTTAGACGACAATTACAAACAAGACCCAACACAAAGAAAACACACTCTTTAAAGAAAACGCTATCGCCCTAATTTGCCACCTAGAGTTTTTTATTCAGCAATGATTACCTCCACGTGTGCATCAAGAAACAGGATGATACGACCCCTCGCCATTTCCGAACCATGTAAACGCGCACGTATTAGTCCACTTCGTTGTTTTAAATGAGTGATTCGTATTTTAATCTACAAGAAGAAGACTTGGAATCAAGAAGTAGTTCTTCCTTTTCGTAAAAAGATGCATAAGATCATCAATGTAAGATCAACCAACGGAAAACCGTTTAATGTACTCGTCTAGCGGCTCCTTGAGATAGTCTCTATCAGATAAGTCATCGATAAGAATAATCTCTTCCAATAAATGGTGAGGAGACCTGAATAAAATGTTTAAAAAACCAGGCTTACATCACTTTGGAAAAGATGATCTGACGAAAATGCTAACAAAAATACCGGTTAATTACAGAGTGTAAAGTACGAAGCAGCGTTGTCCATGCTTCATTATGGAAAACAATTATAATTGATGTTTTTGGGAGATCCGTTGGATAGGTCCTAGTTTGGCAACTGAAAATTAAAATTTACCAAAGAAGTGGGATTCATTCAACAAGTTAGCGGTTTCGAAAAAGTGAAAACGTACTCTGAAGAACGATAATCAGGTAGAGACCTATTCACAGAAATCATTTCGCTAGCCATCTGAAAGCGGAGGACAAGAAAAATGATAACACAAAGTAACTTACTCAGCATTTGAATATTGAGATCGCACTACTTACAACGTTAAACTGATTTTCCAAGAACCTTCTATCCTTCTCAGCTGATAAAGCTGCTGGTAATACAACTCCAGTACCAGCTTCACCAAACTCAGGTGGTTGAAATGATTTCACTGAATGAGAATTAAAGCAAAGATATGAAGCTAAATATACAGTTACAGAAATTTTCTACTACTCAAAAGTAGAGACATGGTGCTCCGAATCCGAATGTCTCACTAAAAAAAATCTTTGAAAAATCTAGAAGTTTTCACAACTAGTACTGTCAAAAAAATTTAAAGACTTAGTACTGATCTCTTCGATAATTACATCTTTTCTACAAGGCCAATGTAATAATAAATCATTGTATACAATAAGGGACCCTATTAATAAAAAAAACATCGGACGTAAACAGTAGAAAGAAGAAATTAAAATCTATTATTGAATTAAAAGGATAAGGGATAAAGCTCACGGCGTCGATCAGTCCCTGATGGATGCGCCATGAATTCAACTTCATTGAGCAACGGGCCTTTATAATGCCTCGCAATGGCCAACCGATGTATCGAGTCAGTGCTACTACCCTTCCAGACGAGACCGTTATCAATTTGCAAACACCAGAGGGATGGAAGGCTTGGGGAGCCTGTGGCGGAATCCCATGTGTCTTACAGGGCGTCCCCGAGCACTGCTCTACAGGCCCTCTTTCTTACCGAGTTACTACAGTAAAAAGCATGCCTAAGAAAAATAAGGATGAAGTTATGTAAACTTGAGAATAAATATGGCGCTCATATTTTAATACTAGATTTACCAAGACATGAAAGATGAACATAGGTCAAGAAAAGAGAAGTCCGACTGTGAATTCCCAAGCATTTAATCTAGTAGTTTCTAGTTATTATTCGATATAGTGACTAGCGCAGAAAAGATCTAACATACCAAGCTGTGTGAAGTAGTACTAAACTATTACATTGCGCTACACTGCTATTAAATATGAATAAGCCATTTAAAAGGATCAAGCACTTACAGCTTAGAAGATTATCTAGTTTTCTCTGCAAGAAAGGGTCAAGTGTAGACGTCTTCGATGGCAATACCCTTGCATGTGGCACATCAATTACCTAAGTAGTGATAGTATTTTTTAGAAAAGAAACCATGCTAGACATAGTAAAGATGACAAGCAAAATCACCTCTTTTTCGTCGAGTTTTTGTGACGGATTCGAAATGTCTGGTACATTCAATCTATCACCGCGGACAGGTAGACTAAAATGTGGAAATGAAAGTCTGATGTATTGACACAAGTTTACTCACTCGCAGATAAAGCCAAATAACAATAGGCTACCTCCGCTTCTTGGTTAGGTAATGTTGGTTACTCCTAAAAAAGGTCACAAAACAAAGGCTTACCTCCGTCTCCTTGAATTTGTCAACCTTCCAGAGTCGAGGTAGTAGAACAAAATTACGACGTCAGCCAACAACCATACTATACTAGTCACTATGACAGCTTTTAATATTCCTGGGCGTATTATACGCATCCTAAACACTGAAGACACCCCTTCCAACAGATATTATGCAAGCTATAGACCAGTGAAATTTCATGAACTCACTAAGTCTTTGTATTCTAAAACGGAAAGGACATCCCACAATGGAAGGATACGACCTGGACAATGGTCGGGTTATACCGCAAAACGTAATCACAGCAATAAAAATTCTTTCAATTAAATCTTTTAAATCAAGGCATAATATATAATTTAAACTGTAGAACAAAATTTCATACTGAAAACAATGAAAGTGTTGCACGACAGCCGAGTTAAAGCGTGACAATTCGACATAAACGATAGCACAAAAGAAGACGTCTTCTAGGAAGAATTCGAGTTTCTAAGCTTTTTGAGCTACACAACCTGGAATATCTCCATTTTAAGTACAAGGATTCTTAATGTAATTAAATCGATTGCTACAAGAAAGTCTGTACTTAAATTGAACAACTATGCAAACTAAAAAGAAGAACTGCATTTCATCTTGCCACTTCAGTCTATAGAAAATCTAATTTTATTAGGAAAAAAAGCATATTAACAGGTGATGAGCAATGGCAAATGAGAAGTACCAAACAAGGAGAAAAACATCACAGTGAAGGAACCCAAACCATCTAAACTTTAAAAATCCACCATGAGATGACACTAAAGTATCACAATCAAGCGCATCTCAGTATCACAGAAGTAAGCATTGGATCTATCCATAAGTGGATTCTAAGCACACTGCATGACTACTGATGCTGTCAGCAAGGTATTTAACACAAAGTGGAAGTAAGAAAATATCAAAGAAGGCATTTCAAATATAAATGTTCAATGTATGCCTAATACACTTTTCGTGACATCTCACAAAAAGGCAAATTACTTGTAATAAGGCATCACTGGGTCAACTTTGGAATCGCTAACTGATGTGAGATGAGCCATTCAGCCAAGTCGCGCCCATAGCATGAAATATTTGCTGTCAAAAATGGAACAGCAGGTGCGTTTAGTTGTTTCCAAAGACCGCAACTGTTGGTAATTGGAGTTACCTGCGGTTAAAAAAGTAGGAGCTTGAATGACATGGATAAAGATGATGTCATGGCAAAATTCAAACGTTACCATAATAGTTTCTCCCATCCCAGCTTCAAAAAACTCTCGAACAGCTTCATGTGACTCACGACTCCATACGTCCTGTCCACCCACTGGTACGATATTAGCCACCTAAAACATTTGCAAAAAAAATAAGAAAGCACTTCTTTGCATAACTGAGCAAGAAGGCAAAAGAAATTACATGGTGAACAGTCATTAAATTATTTTCACAATTATTCTGGATTTTGATAACTGCGGATAGTCTTTCGAGTTGGCTCCAGGGCTGAGAAGGAGGAAACGAGCGGATTAGAGAGCTTAGATACCGTGGAGGATCCAGTGAAGAGGACAAAGAACAATTGGTTCGATGCGCACATTTTAGACTTTGCGATTCTTGTTATCGTAACATACGACTCTGAAACCTAGACGATATGTGAACAGGATGGAAGAACAGTGAGCGTTAATGAGAAAGCAATGGAGACGGTGAATCTATGAATCTTCCGTGTTACACAGGTAAGATAAGATACCTTGACTTTCGAGCAATCTGAACCATTACAGAAGCCGTCGTTTACGAAAAGATGTTAGAACTCAAGTATGTTGGACAAGTGATACGGTCTAATGGCAATAAATGGATAACAGCCGTTAGCAACTAGGCTCCACAAGCATGCAGTAGGAACCATCTTTCTGACAGGCAGGGTTCTTCACAAAGATGTTAGGCAATATTGTAAATAGCGACCACCCCCTAGAACCCTCCAGTCTATCTTAAATGCGACGAAGACCTTAGTAGAGCACGTCCAAACCATTACACAACCAACTGGGTGACAGCTGATAGATGTGGTGACGTATTCATTTCTACCCTAGTTCGAATCCAAATATAAAAAACTGTTAGTACAACGAATAACTCTTGGAAATTTTTGCGCAAGCCAAGCAACTACTCGGATGGGTGGTGATTTTGGGAAACATCTCTCAATTCTCGATAATATCTCGCTTGTTTAATTGATTTTTCACTTTCGTGATGAGGAGAGGCGAAGAAGAATTTCTGCATATCAAAAAACCAGACACAGGAAATAGGTCAAAAAAGAGAAAAAGGACGGCGAAAGAACGCACTCTGCATTTGAACATTAGCATTTTCTTGAACGGTGTCTTCACGTTTAGTCTCCTCAGTGCGTCCGCTCTTACGTAATGAAAGGCACCAATGTCGATCAGATAAACACAGAATGCTGCACTATCTTAAAATACCCTATCCTACACAAAAAATCCACGAATACGAAAAGTTCTAGAAGAAGTAATGGTAAGGATGGAAATTACCGATCTTGCTAGCTCGAATACACTGAACTCGTTCCCATCGCTCATTTATACATGCTGCATAGAATGCACCTGGTCGAGGATCCGCTGTTAAGTTAGCATCTGACATTTGACACTCCTCTGCCAATTTTTCGTACATGTAATCTGGCATCGGATCCTATAATTTCATTCTATACTGCAGCAACAGTAAATATCGGGTACAACGCCGAAAAAAAATGACAGCAATCTCACCAGAGAAACTTGACGGAGACTAATATCACCAGGACCAGCAGCGAATAGCGCGTTTGCAGAGAACGTTTCAGTCGGTATCTGACTAATCTCCATTGGTGAAATTTCGATTTCACTGTCGAAAATGCAGAGTGTCGGTGGAAAACTTGCGGAAGAAGACGGTGACTGTCTCATTGATGTTTCGTCGCCACTAAAGCAATGTTTAAAATACACGGCTAGTTCAACAGTTACGAAACCAACACTTTTATGAAGATTAAGATTCGAATTTAAATTAGCCAAATGTGATTTCAAAGTTTCTACCCAACTTGGTTGCAAATTATTCACCTTCAAAACATAGGTTGCAACATTGCTCTCGTTGGCATGCTTCAAATTCTCACTCGATGACAAACAGACTAACTCGACTATGAGAGTACAAAACCACTTACAGCTAATCGACAGTAAATTATCTATCCATAACTCAATAGGATACTATGTGTAATATCTAAAGTTTTGTATAATGCACATTTTTCATATATATATAAATATATATTGGAATTCCGAGGTCAGATCGGCAAAAGTCTGCCCCAAGTCGTCACCACGACAGGCAGTCGCAGCCCTTGTGGATAGAGGGACTGGTAGATCCTGGTATCGGTTTACTATTAACTAGGTTTCCTGATGGAAACACCGGACTCTTTCTCAGCTTGCGAGACCCTGCCGGAGGACGAATCCCCCGCTGTACATCGCAGTCCGACACCCAGAAACACCTAACCACGATGAGACGGTAACCGTTGGGATATATATATATATCTATAGAAAGAGACATACTTCAGTGGGCTTATAGACTTATTCGCATCCGGAACATTTGAAATAACCATGTCCACAATTGACTTCCCATGAGCAATCCATAAATCGGCTACGGAAACCGACTCACCATCTAATACCGTCTCCGTTAACGAATTTAACTAAAGCAAGCGATATAAGAGGTTAAGAATATGAATGCAGAAAATACTGAGAAAGTTACAATAGTTCTTTATTCGAGAAACCAATGCTTTAAGTAAACAAGGAAAAATAATACCTGCATTTGAACAGGAATGAAGTTTCCCACAACATCTTTTTCAAAAAGAACAGCACGAAGAATATCATCGGATGACTGACCAATGGCATAATCAGGTACAGCTAGGCTAACACGTTTCGCAAGAGCTCCATCTGAAACTCTCATAATATTCCATGACGTATATCAAAGCGAAACGATGACGAAAACAGTCTCTATATGACTATAAAGCTAAAAAAAACCTCTCGGCGTTGATCAATCCCTGAGGGATGCGCCATGCATTCGACTTCATTAAGTATCGTTGGAGGTGCATATCTGGCCTTCACAATGACTCGCAGTGGCCTGCTGATGTATCGAGCCAGTGCTGTTATCCTCCCAGACAAGTCTGGTACCAATTTGCTGACCCCGGAGGGATGGAAGGCTAAGAGGGCCATGGGCGCAGAGATCGATTCCACGTGCGTGTCGCAGTGGCGCCTCTAACCACTGCGCCACACGCGCCCCCTCTATATGACTATGGAAAACAAAAGCATTAAATGAACGTGATGAATGTGTAGGGTGAATAAAAAGAAAGAAAATAAGTGGAAACGAACTGCTCATTATTGGATGCCCAGGATCTGGAAGAAGACGAAGGTCTACAACTGGATAAACACCAAATACTCCAACATCACAAAAGAAACACTTGATTGCACCAGATCGTGGTAATTCCTAAACAGTGAAAAACCCACCACTGCATCGGATGATTTTGAAGCCATCAAAAGAAAAATCAGCATACCATGGCGATTACACGAAACCATTCGCCAGCAGCATCGCATAGTGCGTAAGCTCCACCAGACAGCACCTCCTACAAAGAAATACAACTGAAACTTGGAAAACGGTTGAGATCCAAAGCATCTAAAGACTGAGAATACTAACATAGATATGTACACGTTTATCACTTGAATTGTCGGCGTAGAACTTGCGCATATCAGCTTTCATGAATTCAAACAACGAATCATCAGCTACTGCTCTCAAATACAACTCTCTAGATGATTCAAAAGCAACTACGACTACATTACACTTCACCTTGAGTGAAGATGAAACACACGACAGCTGAAATAAAAGGATGTACCGAAAGCAACGGATTCGTTAGTATACGAATGAGACCATTGACTCTGTAATTCAGAAAAAGCTCACCTTTTCCGCATGTTGTAAAGGGTAACGATCCTTTCTAAGCCTCAAAAGATCTACGTTATTTGGACCACTTCCAGAGGTGAAGACTAAACGAAGTGCTACTGGTGACAAAAAGAAGCGAAGAAAAGACCGCATCCATTTGTAAACCGCATGCTATGAACAATAGTAAAAAGCCTAAAAGCTAGTAAAAACACCAAAAACTATGGCTTCGAATGACTCCACCCTTATGAATTTAGTGAAGTGGCTATGCATAAAGCGAGCACCTGACGAAATTCGGCGCATTTCGTAGCACACCAAGTAACCTGCCCTGGGCTATTCACCATGGATATGAGAAAGCAATACCTTTTACATTAGACAGAGGGGTTGGAGATCTTCTTAAAGAGGTGGTGTTGGAAAGGCGGACGAAAAGAATAGTGAGCGGTCCTCTTGTTTGTGCTTCAAACTCTTCGGCTTCCGTTACCTGAACCAGCCAATCCTCAGGTAACTCACGTCCTAGTCCCTTTGCTACGTACCTGAATATGTCGAGCATAAACTACCAGGTTTAAAACTATACAAGGGAAGAAATAGTAAAAACGGAAATGCGAAATACAAATGGTTCGAAATCTTGGCATGCATAAGTTCTCCGTAACCTTAAATACCAGCCATGGGAGGCATGGATACAATCGCTAAGACAGGCTACTGCTTCGTCTCTAAAAATATGTATACTACTAGCTTGATGATTATAGAAGAAAGTACAAAACAGAAGAGTGAAAGACACCATGCACAAAAATAGCTCTTCAATATGTTGCACTAGAACAATTTCAAGTTATATACAATTCATTTAGGTTCGATGAGCACAACTATGATGGTATAATAGACGGTGAATACAATAATGCAGTATATATACATATTATGTACAAATATGTATATGTAAGTATATATAAGGTAAATATATACATAATAATAAATGGATAAAGCTCTCGGCGCTGATCAATCCCTGAGGAATGCGCCATGTATTTGACTCCATCAAGCATCGTTGGAGGTAATTGAATGCATATCTGACCTTTACAATGACTCGCGGTGGTCTACCAAAATGTATCGACCCGGTGCTGCTATCCTTCCAAATAAGTCTGGCATCAACTTGCCGACCCCGGAGAAATGTAGGGCTTGGTGAGTCATAGTCATGGGGATCGATCCCATGTGTATTGCACGGCGCCTCCGACCATTTCGCTTACATATAATATGTAATATAAATAACATTGCAGTACGAACGCTACTGTCAACAAATGAAAGGTGCTGAAAAAATGGGATGTTCTAGAATTGACAAGCATTAAAGCCGATTTTTCGACGACTGACGACAATTTTTCGAGCCTTGGTATAATGAGGGAGTTTGAAACATGATATAATTTTAGAGCAATCCTTGTACTACCGCTTTATGTGTACAGTTTCAATAAAATATAGTTTTCATTGCTAATTTTTTAAAATTATAAGTCTCAAAAGCACTGAAGCTAAATTCTTGCCATTCCTGAATTAATCTTTTATACACGGCATAGCTCAGTTTTCCTCGAAGACCAGAACAGCTACTTGTACGAAAATCAAGGGTAGTAGTATAATTTATGTCTTAGCATAAAGCTCAGCATCGATCAATCCCTGAATGATGCACCATGCATTCGACTTCACCAAGCTAACATTGCCACCGCACTAGTTCAATTTGTCGTTCTATGTTCAATGGCGAGTCCTACTGTTTTGAGGACAGTCTCTAAGTTTGAACGATCAGTTTATGATATGTTGGCCAAGCTGTGAACTATCTACGAAGTCGAATACGAAGTTAACGTCAGTATGACGAAAAATAGCAGGAAAAAGACAAGGCAGAATAATGGAGAGAATTTGTGCACGTCTCGAATAATTATCCGTGAATATACAGCCGTGGGATCATCGGTGAAGACGGCCGTAAATATTAGAAGCGTGTGACGCAGTGGTCGGAGGCACTCTACAATATATATGGGATCGATCCCTATGGCTAAGGCTCACCAAACATTTCATCCCTCCAGGCTCGGCAAACTGGTGCCAGACTTGTCTAGAAGGATAGCAGCACTGGCTCAATACATCGGTAGGCCACCGCCAGTCATTCTAAAGGCCAGATATGCATTCATTCTCCTCCAAACGATGCTTAGTGGAGTCGAATGCATGGCGCATCTACCAGGGGCTAATCAACGCCGAGAGCTTTTTCTTTTATGGCCATGGAAGTATGTGTTATGAATCTGCTGTCTTAGAACCGAGATTTGTTCAAAGCTCATACTGGCTAATCAAGTATCAAATTTGTTTGCTGAATGTTCAGCTAACTGGGAAGATTTGAAAGGAATCCTATTCTCGACACTCAGAAAGGAA
Source organism: Angiostrongylus cantonensis (assembly GCA_009735665.1). Classification (NCBI taxonomy): domain Eukaryota; kingdom Metazoa; phylum Nematoda; class Chromadorea; order Rhabditida; family Metastrongylidae; genus Angiostrongylus; species Angiostrongylus cantonensis. Next base: position 375,838 of record MQTX01000202.1, read on the forward strand.
CAAAAAACGGTAGTGGTAGTAATACACAAAACAAAGCAAATATTCCCACTCTTCATGGTACTTCTGAGCCAAGTGAGATGACGATACACCCATCGGGAAGTTCTTCTTTATCATTTCGTACAGTAACTCCCTGACCTCCTCCATCTCTTCTGAGACGTCCATATCAGCGTTTCCTTAAATGATCACCGCTTCAAGCGGAAGTGAACGATATAAAATAAAGTAACCTCATACCCAATAATTACTACAAAAACATGAATAACACCAAAAAAAAAACAGAAGGTATGACTAAAATACGCACACCTTTATCAAATATTGTTGATGGCATCAGGCCCTCAGAGGTCATAAATCGATGAGAAGCGCTCATCTGCTGAAAGCAAGGACATTTTAACTTCCATAAGATAAGAGTTTAGGATGACAGTAAAGGAGTACTCTTTACGCAAGTAAGAAAGAAAAATCAAAACAGAAACTAAGACGACGATCAAGAATTTATGAAACGATTGCACATGAACAAATGGGCGACGCTTTTGGAAAACAACCAATCGACAAAAGCCACGATCAGCGATCGAGTTCCATGAAAAACCAATTGGAGACGTCGATTCTTAAACTGAAATCACCTATTCAGGACTATGGCAGTAGTGAGGAGCACACGAAACGGATTCTTTTCCTTCCCTGAACATAGAGAGTTGGAGACCTTAGAACGCAACAGTTACGAATGGAAATAAGATTATCACCTACTCCAGTCATTGAAAGATCACGAAAGCAGCTATAATAACACACTGAAAAACAAGGATTACTTTTATAAGGTGATTAGGAACACAATTTTTAAAGTAGAAAATAAGATAATATTGAAAGTGACATATACAAGAGAACAGTGGCAAATCTGACCTATAAACGGAAGTCCGAAAAAACTCACAGCGACAAACTTGGATGACTGAACATTTGTGCTCAGTTTGGGCTAAATCATGAAAGTAACTTCGGAAACTACAAATTGGTAAGGTACATCTGGTAAACAAAATCTTGGTTCGTGTACCATTCCAGTTATACAAAAGTCAATAAAAGTAATAGTGAGATGTTTATGAGACAGGAATGGTGTATATAACACAGAATTTGTAATGAACTCTTCTCCAGCATCATCAACCGGACGAATTTCATGACTTCGAGGTGTTATTGAGGACAAAATACGAGAAAACTCAAGTAACTGAGGAGAAACGCACAACAAAGTGAACACGTCTGTACTCATAAAAATGGGAAAGAAAACGTCTTTAGCAGATACATTGAAAAAAATTGAAACAATCCAATGACAACCATAACGATCCTGAATATTTGCAAAACTTCTGACCGCAGGTGTCTGCGGTGGGGAACGAACACGCTCCTACCTTTCCGGGAGCAAACGTGCTCACGACCACACCATGCGGATTCCTTGTTTCGCCAAACAAAAAGTTAATATCGTGAATCTCATGACGTTCACAAACATGTTAATGGAGAAACTAGAAAACCTGCTCAGGTGGAACCCACTGGGAATACATCAAACACCAAAGTAGAATACTCAGCTCCAAAGTGAAAGCACAGAATCTGTCCAGCGATATCGAACTCAACACCTCTTCATGCTCAGTTACAGCAACATCACCAACAACAAGTATCGAGAGGTAATTCCTAGTAAAAAAAAAGAAAAATGCAAAAATTAACTTAAGAAAGATACTTGAAACCAAAATAAGATATAAATGCTCACGGAATTAAGAAACCTCGACATACAGAATCTACATGTAATGTAATGTGCTCGCTCATGATAACAACATAAGAGCTTCACCTACAGAAATGCGTACCCATACAAACTTACTTGTAAAGAACCAATTCTCGTCCAGTGAGAAGGAATATAAGCCGACCTATCGAAGCTTAGAGGATTACTGCTGAAAAAAGAACTAGGTAAAAAGGCCATTCAAAACACGTGTTTTGAACCATCTACGGCTAAGACGTCGTACACCATCAAACGACTCAGGAAATTTGATTATTGGCCGTAATATTGACAGCGGTTCCTCTCGTTACCCAACTGCATCAGAAATTTCCAGAGCAGACCGAAAATAAAGAGAAACCAAGGACAACATTGGCACAATGACCAGCGATGTACGCCTCAAACTCGGACCTAATGGGCACAAACTAAGAGAAAAACTATCCAGCAGTAAAGAATTGCATAGGAGTCACCAGAAGAAAAACTCGATAACTGGAAACAAAACTACAGAGCGTGGAATAACCACAAGAGAGTCCAAAAATACTCAAACGTGACGTGGTTTCTCCATTCTGCTTGCCTTGTACGGAGACCGCGACGAAGCGCTCTACAGCCAATACGGTGACCCACTGACAACAGTGGTCATTTCGTTGTTTTCGGATGCTTCTATGTGTCTGCCACACTCTATTCATAAATTCCAACTGGGGTTTCGTTTAATTCTCTCGCATCGTCATGCCCTTCGTATTGTCGCGATATTTGTTTTGTATTCGCCTATTTGCACAGATCTGTGGAAATGTGTTAAAAACGAAGGTTTGTAGGAATTTTAGGGGCGCATGTGGCGCAGTGGTCGGAGATGCCCTGCCATGCACATGAGATTGGTCACGGCATTTAAGGCTCGCCAAGCGTTGCATCCCACCTTGTCGACAAATTAGTACCAGACTTGTCTGGGAAGATAGCAGCACTGGCTCGATACGTCGGTAGGCCACCGCGAGTCACTGTAAAGGCCAGATATGCATTCAGTCACCTCTGACGGTGTTTAATGAATTCCTCTGCTTTGCGCATCCCTCGGGCATTGATCAACGCCGAGTGCTTTATTCTTTATCCTTTTATGGAAATTGTGCTAGATCGTCCTGATGGAGTTCCGTTGTTACTTCCAAATAAAACGAAATTTGCCAGCAAAACTTATGGCTAGAGCATTTAAAGTAAAACTGTAGGACGTAGTGTCGTACTAAGAACTGTAAAGGGCAACGGATTAAGTATTGTGTAGGCGTCCAATCATTCCTAAGACAGACTTCCCAGTAACCTCGGCATCGATCGATAATTCACTGATTTCCTAAATAGCGCACTGGAATTTGTTGCTACATTCTGATCATTACTGTTTTCTGTAGTAAATTTAGTGCGATGGTATCTTTACTATAGACTGGTTGGAGGCGCCCTGCAACACACATAGGGAACACAACATCGCGTCTGCTATATAAGGGCAGTTCGTGAGGACATACATACAACTAAGAAAGACGATCTTTTGAGTTATAGCATAGACTATTTACTGTGGTATAGTTATTATATTGTTTTCACACAATGACCTGCCATGGGAAAAGACTGGGTAGTAAATAACAATTAAAACATTTGTAACCATAATGGTGCTGAGATATGTACAAAACTCCAGACCGCTAGTGTCTGCGGTGGGGATCCAACGCATGGTGTGGTGATGAGCACGTTAGCATTGGCAAGGGTAACAGCGTGTTCGTTCCCCACCACAGACACCAACACTCAGGAATTTTGCAGACAGCGCGTCCAACCACTGCGCCACACGCGCCCTTATAATATAATATAATACTATATAATACTTATATTATAATTATAATACTATAATACTTACTATACTATAATACTTATAATATTATAATACTTATATTTCACATAATACGCTGCCGTTAAAAATGAACAGGCAGTGAATAAAAAAGTACTAGAACATCGTATCTATTTATTTGCCGTTTGCTATTGTCGTAATTTCGTTTTGCTCATCAAGAAAACAACGTCCTATCATTGTTTAGAACAAGGTATTGCGAGGATGGAGAAAACTGGGTATTGTTTCAGAATTGTCGGTCCAGACGAAAATTTGACATTCTGTGTCCATTAATATTTAGATGTGGATATGGGTGAATAAGAGTTACGGCTTTACTTTTAACGAACAATTGCTAAAAGGCGAAATACTTAGCGGCAAATAAATACGTGTAGAAAGATAAATTTAAATAGATAGAAAACTAGCTGATATAAGAGCAGAGTAAGTGCCTCCGTGGCTCCGTGTGTAATGCGCGTGCTCCCAGAAAGGGAAATCGTGGGTCGATCTGGCCGTGAGTCCAAGTTTTGCAATGATCTCAGCACCGTTGTGGTTAAATATACATAGTTCCTAGAGTCGGCTTTCTACTAATTTCAGCATTGGGTCATGAATGCTTTCTTTCCCAGCAATCGAGAAAAACACATGCAATGCAACAGTAGCAGACGATTCGGCGGTATCGCCTTCTTCAGAACTTTGAATGGTATATTGATATACAATTCATTACACTACGTTAAACGCTTCAATAACACGGACAGAAAGATGGAAATCTACATGGAAATCAACAGCTTGAAAACCCCATCGTTCTTTATGTGCTTTTACGGTGCGTTTTTCGAGAAACTGTTGGTCCTGTGATTTCCATGTAGATTTCATTTTCTCCGTCTGTGTTATTGAATCGTTTAGAGCAGTGTAATAAACTGCATATCAGTATACCCTTCCAGGTCCTGAAGAAGGCGGTACCGCCTAAACGTCAACTACTGTTGTATCGTGTTTTGTCCAGTAGTAAACATATGTTGTTTAAGAATCCCGGGATTGTTAACAAAGAAAACGACGCATTTATAAATATGTTGATGCTCAGTACTGCTAAATAAACGGTCAGGACCAGTAAGGAACACGTGTGGCTGGAATTCAACAACCTTATAACTATTGCTGATTGTTAGTTTTCATCAGTGTCCTTTGTTTCCATTACGTACTAGACGGGATCCAAATTTTAGGCTGGCCTGCCCTGAAGTGCAGGCTAAGTTCTTCGTGTTTGCTTTCCGGCTAGCGTTGCAATCTATCCGCCCTCTGCCGCAATTCATTGCAGCCAATAAACAGTCACCCTATGTTGGTTGCAAAGTATCTTTCATTCTCTTGAATCTATCACTTTTATTTCTTTCTTCACATTTCAAAACCAGTTCCATTCGCGAGTTTCAGGTCCACTTTGTGTATCACGGGTTCGATTTTGTAGTATAAAACTGGCTTTTTTCCTCATCTACACAGTTTTTGAGTCATAAATACATATATCCACTTTGAAGCGAAGGTTTTTTCCTGTTTTTGCTTCTACTAAATCGTCGTAACTTGAAAAAAAAGTTGAACAAGTTTGGCAATTTGTTTGTTTTAACTTATATCGAGAAGAACGGCTCGAAATATTAAAGTCACATTTGTATCGGTGCCTCACATAGCTCGTGATGCAAAGGACCTTTTGTGGTAAAGATATGAGCCTCGTAGTTGAAGAGGACCTACCGCCTCCGATGGTAACCGCTTGGAGACATTGGTTGAAGCAAATTTTCACTCTTCAAGCGATGGGGAAGGGACTGACAATAAATAAAACAGTTCCGAACCATGTCTACTTAATTAAAGGTTAGGAACTACTCGTTGGACAAGTGACTTTGGGCCTGAAGAAGTGCTAAAAGGACCGTTTTGCATCTAAAGGTTTAAATTAATATGTAATAGGAATCCATGCTTGCAAATCGTTATCAGAAATGCACTCTGGAGAGCTTAATGTGTTCCGTGTAGTTTAATTCATAGAGCTAGAATGAGGTTGGTAATTTCTCGTATTATCTTTTTCAGCAAAACAACTCTCTTAGGATTTCGTCAAAAGGTTTTCCCTTTTTTTTTCCTCCTTTCAGTTGTGCTCACATGGTGTAATAAGTTTTGCTTTTTTCTTACCAAAGGAACCGTAGAATCTTTATTGATTGAAGCAAAAACCACCACCCATATATATGTATATATATGTGCGTATATTTACATAT
>MQTX01000202.1:381857-416124 GCA_009735665.1 Angiostrongylus cantonensis
ACATATATATATATTAATTTACATGACTGTCATCATATCTACTGTGCGTATTCCAGCATTTCTTGCAGTCGATTAGTTTTTTCGTATTCATCGTCCACAAAGGCCTTCGAACATTTTGCGTGTTGTTTCGGCTGCTACTTGAGGATTTCATCTTCTTTATAAATGTCATAGAATGATGGTTAAGTCGATTCTTCTTGCAGTCTTGTAGATAGCACAAATAGTTCCTAAGATCGACTTTCTATTAACCTCGGCACTGGATTATTAATGAGTCGTTTTCTTTCTCAGCAATCGTGAGGTTGTTAGTCAGCGTACGTTTACTTCCATACATTAACACACATACAACACAATCGCAGCTGACGTTTCGGCAGAGTAGCCTTCTTCAAAGCCTTCTCTACTCAAGAGGAGATGGACAAATGCTTTGAGTTCTTGAATGAGCAGTCTGAGTACATCAAGTTTACCCAGGAGAAATCGAAAGAGAACTGGCTTCCATTTCTTAACGTTCAAGTGAACTTATCAAGTAGCGGTTACATGACAAAGTGGTACCGAAACCAAGTAACAAAAGCACCCTGGTTTCATTTCCTTTCTTCCCACCCTTCACACACAGAGAAGGCGCTTGTGAGAAACATGCTTCAAACAGTCACCTCTGTATGCACAAGTAGGGAACTAAGGGAAGGATCGCGCGACTTAGCTCGGCAAATAGCCATCTCCAATTGCTACGAAATTGTAACCCCACGAGATAAGTTTCGAGGGAGAGCGACGCTCCAAAAGGAACGGTTTGGCCAAAACAAAGTCCCGTTTATCTTGCCCTTCATTAGCGCTGAAATAAGTGCATCGATGCTTAAGAAGGGCGGATCTAGAGGAATCGGTAGCGATAATTGAAATACCACCGAATACTCTTCGTCGCCAGTTATTTCATAACCGCTTGTATGACCGTCTATGTGGAACAGAAAATTGCGTAATTTGCCCTTTTGGCAAGGATGATGATTGCATGAGTTCAGGTACGATATACCTGATCTCTTGTGGTACTTGCGGAGACGAATATGTTGGCGAAACGGGCAGACCTTTATGTATCCGCATAAAAGAAGACCTAGATGGCGAACGAAAAGCAAAACAAGGCACGCCACTAGGGACGCATAGGATACAAAAGCATAACGGAAACGATTTTAATATAATAGTCGATACCCCTGCATGGGATACTAACACCAACGCGCAAACTCTTCGAGACTTTGGATAAATACCAAAAACCCTAAAATGAGCATAACGGAAACGATTTTAATATAATAGTCGATACCACTGCATGGGATACTAACACCAACGCGCAAACTCTTCGAGACTTTGGATAAATACCAAAAACCCTAAAATGAACAGCAGGAAGGAATGCCTCGAGATCACACGTAGCCTCGAGGCCTGTACCTTCGTAACGATCGTTGATGTGGAGAGGTGCAGTCGTCGACCATATGCGGCGCTGATCAGCGGCGCTTCCTCAGTGGAAGGCTCGTAGAAAAACAGTGGTTTTTTTGAGAAGCTGCTGACAATATTGCTACCATTTAGATCCTCATTCTGTGTGTTATTGAAGCACTTGACTTAGTAAGTTGCCTATTAGTGTACCCTTCCAGGCTTTGAGGAAGGCGATTCTGCTGGAACGTCAGCTGCGATTGTGTTATGTGTTATTGTATGGAAGTAAACGCACGCTGCTTAACAAACTCGCGTTTGCTGAGAACGAAAACGACGCATTTATAGCACAGACAGGCCATACACATGTAGATTGGGGAGTAGTATTATCAGGAGGGTGAACCAGAGCCTTGTTTCCTGTTGGACTGCATCACTAAGCACTTCCCTATCCATGTCTGACCTACTTAGCAAAACTTCTGTCTAATCCACAAATTCTGCCTACTCCTCGTGGTGAGGAAATCGACACACTCCGATGCAGTTGTCATAGGATTCCAATGAGAGTCAGTTCCACCACCTCCATACAACGAAACTCATGCAAAGTACAGGAAACGGCCGAACCCATGCTCAAATCCGAAGACGGGTTCAAAATAGCGAACAGAATGGTAGAAAGGCTGACATCCACGTAATTTTGGGTCATGTAAATAAAAACTACGTATATTTTTTTGGAGCGACAGAGCGAAGTCTCTTCTCTAAGCCTGTCAAGTCTACAGACTACCAGGTTTCCTAGTTGAGAAAGTCTCTTCAGTTGTCGAAAACGAGCACCATTGCAGATGTGTCTATAGTCTTATCATGCTTCATTTATTTTCCAGATAGGAATAATATGAAGAAAGTTGGTCCAAATATTTTGTTTGTTGCAATTTTCCATATGTTTTACGGCGGTTGAAGAGCTTTGACGGGCTGAACATTGGGTGTTGCCATTCCGTTCCCATTTGAATCCAATTTTTTTATAGAAGGAAATGAATCTACTCCTTTCCTCCTCTGGAAGTCTATTGATCACTCTTATTTATTCTGGGAGGATTCTTGCCCTGTCTGATTTTCCGAGTTCCGCCACTATCTCGTAACACAGCAGCGGAATGCGATCGATATATCTGTGTGCACTGTCTCTTTGATTAACGTTCGAGCAACTTATTCGCACTATTGGCATTCCCTCTTGATTGTTTATCACCCCACCATGACTGGGTTCCAGTGTGTTTGATTAAGGTTTAAAATATAAATTTATCTTTTGCACTGAGGTCATCCAGGTTAGGATTTTAATACAGAAAACCCAGCTAGTAATTATGGTAGGAATTTCTGTTGCTGTGGGAGAAAATTGGGACGGTTTGGCGATGTCTCCTTAAAGTTCTAAGTTAAAAATTTAATCAATTGGCGAATTAATAGTTAGATGAAGAATTACTAGGACTCTATATGATGACGAGCCATTAAAGCAGTGGTAGTGATGTCATCCAATACGCACAAATCCTTCGTTCGCCTCGCCACAGAGCAACAAAGTCTCCAATTCCTTTCCTGGTTAGTATTAGACCTGTTTTGGATCAACTAGCTCTCTCCAATCTACCAAAAATGATTCTGAGTCTGACTATGATCTGGGAATCCCGTAGCCCGACTATCCCAAAATTCAAAGAGGAATCGATTCAAATAGCGTTCGAGGACATTCATAAAGATATCCAGAAAACCTTAAGCAGTACCTGAACCCACACGCAAAATCCAACGATCCCTGTTGAAAATCGAAGCTAGGGAACGGATCGAAACATGAAGTGCTTCGTCCTTCCTTAGATTAGCGAAGTATGCGGCCGTGTAGAAGTGCTGGAGCTCTCATCATTTTCCATGAAGACGGACTATGGATATGTCCTGTTGTCCTAGATTCGTCATCAAGGGTTGTTCTTAATCTGCTGATCTGTCAAATCCGTTCGTGGTCGTCCATTACTTGACAACAGGCAGTAGGCAAATTAGGGTATAGTTGTTGCTGTAATATAGGTCTCATTTTTTCTACAAAACAATCATACTTATGTCTTTTCTTTCATTTCTGAAATAAATATGCAAAAGCCAAGCAAGGTTATTGATGAGTATTGACGTGATGTTCTTGACGTTTGTAACCGGTGCTGTAAAGACCGGTCTAATTTGTCAGAGTTTTGGCTGACGTTTCATATGTTCTTTCCAAATTACAACTCCAGTCAATAACGTTACTCATCCTCCTATAAAAATTTTTATCGCTTGTCTTTAGAGCTTTGCAAGGTAGGACTTGAGTTGGTGATATACTACGGATCGTGTAAGCCCATATCGACATATCAACTTGAAGAGTTAGTGGAAACAGACATCCCTTCTTCGCCTTTATTCTATCGGTTTTCTTCTCTTATCCTATATAGTAGTGTTGGGTGAGCATGTCGTATTCTTTTTCGATGTTGTCGATAACGGTGTCATCTAAACCAGGTTTACGGTGATTTTTGGATTTATCGCCCTAAATTTTGCGGCTTTCTCCTTTCTTTATGAAAATAATGAATCTTTGAAAAAATTAATGAATAACCTTCCTCCTTGATGCAATCGTTACTTAGTGGCTCGTGTTTTTTCATTTCATTCCGTTCGATTAGATCGTAACTTCCATCAGATTTTCAAGAGAAGCTTCTGGCACTAGTGTTCTTGTTTTGTGAGGAGTGGCAGTCACTGTAATCTTTTCCAACTTCAGTGTCCTAGGAAAGATCAATTTTACCAGGCTCGCCATTCTTCCAGTGTCGGAGAAAGGGAGCCGTTTATTCGGTGTTGCTTTGAACCTGCATCTCGGACTAACCGATCGCATCCTCCAACGTATAGATCGACGCCGATTTTTTTTTATTTTTGCAAACAAATGATGTCATATAACGATGACAATATTTTTGTAGATGAGAAAACTGGGGAACAATCTGATCTCATGGATTTGAGGTATTAAGGGCTTAGTGGGCTTGTGGCGCAAGATCAAACCCATGTGTGATGCTTGACGCCTCTAACCACTACCACGTCCTTTATGGTAATGATAACATTTAAAATAGTGACGAGTTGATACTTATGACAGTAATGAGAATAGTACAAATTCGCTTAGTGATTTCGGCAGTATAGGTGTTGTCTTTCTAGGTAACTGTCTATTAAGCCATTCGGAAAGTGATGGCGGTCATGGCGAATCGTTTATCACCCGTTCAAAACTTGATTTCGATTTCTTACATATACGGAGTATAAAAAAGAAGAGGTCTTGGGAAGCACTTTGGACGTTTTTCTGATTCTTGCTTTCCCTATCCGTAATAAAGTGATGCACGTCCATAGAAGGCTTGTTTGGTCAAACTCTGGTTGATTTGGATGAGGTGGAATGCCATAGCCATAGCCAACTTCTTCTTGATTCCAGGTGACAACCCAGAAAGTGCATGTGCTACTATTTCCATCCATTTCCATTTGTTGATTACAGTACAGTTCAATTCTGCTTGATGCAAAAGTAATTGAGGTTTCGACTGTCATTTCTAAATAATTGTAACTAGGCGCAAACGCAATTGTTTTGACCAAAATACGACCCAGAATAAAGTTCATTTATTCTGGCAAGGGAAAAGTCTCCACGGATCTCCCTCATATGATGGATCTCAAGCCGGTTAGTCACGAGGCTACGTGGCGCGTCCCCAGGTGGCGGATAGGGGGTTAATCGTGGACCAAAAGCGACCTTTGCTTCCCTGAGACGCAGGTGGATCCAGGGGATGGACTCCCTGTTTCTGCTGCTAATACCTTAATAATCTTCGTCGTTTAAGCGCCAACATCAAACTATCTAGGTCGGGAAATCAATATGATGAACGACTTAACTCCAGAATCAGCGAAGTATAGGTCGTTGTTGGTCCACGATTAACTCCGTAAGGTTCTCCAGTGGACAATAACGCTTCGACGATTTCCCCTTCCTAAGAAACTAAGTAGACTATGTAGGCAAAGAACAGAATTGTTAAAAAGAATTCATCTCTGTCTTCGTCGAACTGTGACAATACTCTCTCGTAGCTCACATACTGCGAACAATGAACCTTCTTCGGGTCAGAAACATGATCTTGTAGAGGGATGGGATCCGAAGCTCCGACTTGCGTCAACGGTTGAAAATCAAAGAAGCCGTTCTATACGCCAAACAGTCGAACATGCATGCCTGAATACGCCTACCAAATACAGAAAGCAGGTGCCAAATCGGCGCAGCAGAAATACGGAGTCCATCTCCTAGATCCATTTGCATCTCAGCGAAGTATAGGTCGTTATTGGTCCACGATTAACTCCGTAAGGTTTTCCAGTGGACAATAACGCTTCGACGATTTTCCCTTCCTAAGAAACTAAGTAGACTATGTAGGCAAAGAACCGAATTGTTAAAAAGAATTCATCTCTGTCTTCTTCGAACTGTGACAATACTCTCTCGTAGCTCACATACTGCGAACAATGAACCTTCTTCGGGTCAGAAACATGATCTTGTATAAATGTACCGCACCATCACACGTGGTGCCACGTTACCAAACAAGTGATAACAACGTCGCGTTGGTTTAACAGGTACAGTTGGTAAGATCCAAATTGATCAATAATATCGAAGGTTGTCTTTCGAGCAATCATTAATATCATTGATAAAAGCACTAAAGCATTTCTAAAATTGGTTCTATGTGTATATCGTATCTGTACGCCAAAGGTATGGTTTGAAAAGGGCGTTTTAAGATAACAAAGTTTGAAGATTTAGACTGTAGGAACGAATTGAAGATGTGTAGTTGTTGTCGATGATGCTGTCGAAACTCGACGGCTACTGAAAACCGCTTTGGCAGCAAAGAGTGAAGATGGCGGTCTAAGCTTCACTCTTGCTAACAAGTTGCCTGCCGTAAAATTGATAATACCTATATCGGGAGTGGCCCTAGCACTTTCAGAACAGTGCCATTGTTCCCAATACATATATGGGCGAAAACGGCTGCAAGCTTTCCACTTTATACAAGAATGAAATTTATAGGTTTATGTAGAGACCAGTAGAATTCACCGAGGGAACGATAGCTACTGTTGAGGTTGAAGTACCACAATAGGCTCATGTGCAAGTCGTGCAAAGCAATAAGAACAAGAAGTGAATTGTGCTCAGTCTTGCACTAATCCCATGTTTGTGCTCAAAATTCGACCACTTTGTTTTATTCGGAAATAAGATCAAAATGAATACGATGAATACTACTCGTTCCACAGAGGAAAGTACGCCGAAGTGATAACAGTTTTCATACTAAAAGTTTTTCTTGTATTGAAGACGAATCGTGGTGATCGGTTCAGGAAAGGAATACGATTGTATGGTAGAAATATTTCGAACTTGTACTGAAAATCTACTGAGCTGTATGCTGTACTGAGAAGCACAAATACGAGACAAGTTATTTAAATTTTGCAATGAGAGCGTATAGGCAGAAAAAATGAAGGATAAAGCTCTCGGCGTTGCTCAATCCATGAGGGATGTGCCATGCATCCGACTTCATTAAGTATCGTTTGGAGGTGATTGGATGGATGTTTGGCCTTAACAATGACTCGTAGTGGCCTATCGATGTATAGCTAGTGGTTCTATCCTCTCAGACAAGTTTGGTACCAGTTTTGCCGACGCCGGAGAGATGGAAGGCTTGGTGTGCCATGGGCGCGGGGATCGATTGCACATGTGCGTTGCAGGGCGCCTCCGACCACTGCACCACACGCGCCCTAGCGCATAGGTGTAGTGCTCATAAAATATGGATTAGGAGGGACATGTTCAGAGCAAGAAACTTAGCTGAATCAATAGTGACGATGCTCATGTACGATATACTGATTAAAGAAATCATATGTATACCCTACCCCAAAGGAACACCCACCAGAGTGAAACATAAGGATAGGAAGAATAGGCAAAAAGAATATACAAGTACTCTCCAGACAGGTCATTCACCAGATTCAAGGCGGCATAACGGCGTTCAAAGTGAAAATAAATAAAAAGCATCACATCCCTAATTTATAAGGCGTCAATTTCAATTCCCACCGACTGCTGAAGATGGCAATTTATCGGGGGTTACAATCCGGAAAACTTGGTCATGTGCGCGTGCAAGCTGACCGCTCGTTCTATCCGCATTTGACAACTAGTAAGTGTCAGTAGGCATACCTCTGCTTCTCAATAACTTGGCTACACAGAACTCTTCGTTTGCCTAGTCATTTGTTAGATATAGGCATGAAGGGTTTACCGATTTCCCTGTGCACATAACATAATGATCTATGAGTGTAAGGCACAATTATGTGCTTACTTTTTCAAGAATTATTTATTGATGTGTCCCAACATTTTGTGCGAAGTTGAGCATTTCTTTTCATTCAGTTCGTTGTCTCACACCTGTCACCTGTAGTGTTCTTCGGATTTGCGTGTGGTTCCACTGCTTCGAAGAATTTATCTCTTATGAATGTTGTTGAATGCTAATGGAGTACATTCTTCGTAAAATCTTTTGGTAATTTTTCTAGGTCGTTCCCTATTCTTCATCACACGCAGACGTCATCTTTTGTCAATTGGAGGAAGATCTTTCTAGACAAGTCTGCTAGCAATCTATCGATCCCGGAAGGTTGGAGAGCTTGGTTGGTCCGAAACTTGGTCGATCCGGCTATCATAGGTGTATTTTACGGCATTTATACCCATTAAGATTCCGGAACCCCAGTGTTTCATGAATAGATAAAGGGTAAGTATCTATATTTTCAAGGAACTAGGTCCCTGAAGAACAGCGGTCAAGGACCAAAGAAGCGACGACATTTTGTTTTGTGTTAGCGCAATATCCAGCTAATTTAGGGAAGAATTCCTTTCAGACTGCTTCAATAGTATAATATAAAAGTATGGATCGAAGACATGTTTCATACTCTGCGGATTCCAAGACTTCATAAATTCGATTGGTTTCCTCGCATCCACCACTCACGAAGGTCTTCGACCTCATTTTGTCTGTGGGTACTGCAGTTCAGAAAAGAAGAGAAGTTAGAATTTCAGACTTCGTTAAGAATGCCTTCGAATGCTAGTCGAATCGTCACTCCCTGGAGTCCTAGAATAGCCAGGCTAGAGCGTTTCTATGTGAATTGGAGAAGCAATGTTGTACTGAAGAAGTCTAACACTAATTTCCAGACACCGGAGTGATTAGAGGATTAGTGGGTACGGTGTGGCGCCCAACCCTGGTGTTGGTAGGTTGGGCCGTCTACATAACAAACAAAATTAAACAAAATAACAAAATCCTTCAAATCCCGCTCCTTCAAATCGCGATAATTCCGGTATAGTGCAGATTTCTAAGCAAGCAACTCTTAGCTCAACTTCCAAGAAATCATTGGGAAGATTGAAAAAATAAGAGCTAAGACATGTAGCGTTTCCAAATACCTGTTGATGAACGTGAACTTTTCCGAATCCCTTATTACAAGTAATAGTTTTTGTAATGCTAATCATACATTTATACGTACGCTTATACGACGAGTTGACCCCTATATAGGATTCATACGATGGAGAAACAATGGTTGTTGGAGCTTTCCTTTCAAGCGGCCAAAGCACCAGAATTGTTGGGGACGGCTCGCTGGTATATGCATACCAAGTAGTTAAGAAGACTCGTGTCGGATCGCCTTTGCCTGTACCACGCGGGACTTTTCTTGATTGGCAGTCACAATGCTAGATACCTCAAACTTGGGCAACTAAACCTTTATATAAACATTATTTACACGACAATGCAATTAGATTATAAATGTATGTACATTATACAGTTGCACAATATGGAGGCGAGTGTGACGTCGTTAATGACATGTACACATGACAGCACTAAACATGTTACAGTACTCTTATGCTGCTTACTAAGGCTGAGTTAAGGCATAAGAGGTTAGATAGAGATGATGAAGAACCATATAGGTTAAGGGAATGTGGCGGTGTATAGTGTATGGTGGAGAGTACACTAGCGCCATAAGAAGAGGTTGGCACAATAGAATGTACATGTGAATTGCAAATAAGGTGGTTCGGTAGGTAGTATTCTCACTAAATAGAATACACTAGCAATTATGTACAGCAATACAAATACAAGATAGTGACACACTGCGGATGATATAAAGAGATTAAGCGAGACAATTAACATGCTATACGAGAAACGAAAGATGTGTGAGAGTTATGTGGTGGTGAAGCGCTTATGAGTTTAAACTCTCATAAAGCTTAAGAGAGAGTAATCTAATGTAGCTGATGTTACAGGGATGTGCAAACTTATGAATGAATACAATATAACAGTATGAGAATAAGGGAGTAATACAGAAGATGTAGTTGTTTGCAGAGTAGCGGTGGCCAAGCACGAGTAATGATGCATTGGGTATACAAGCATTAGATGTGAGCTGTAGAATAGATTACAGTCAAGCCAATTGGATGATGAGCAAACATTATGGCAAGCAGCGGCGTTATTATTAAGGCGTTAATTTAGAGGAGTAATACAGAAGATGTAGTTGTTTGCAGAGTTGCGGTGGCCAAGCACGAGTAATGATGCATTGGGTATACAAGCATTAGATGTGAGCTGTAGAATAGATTACAGTCAAGCCAATTGGATGATGAGCAAACATTATGGCAAGCAGCGGCGTTATTATTAAGGCGTTAATTTAGCATGGTTTAAGAAGGTGTAATAATATGTAACTCGTGTTCCAGTACGATGAAACATAGTTACGCATTGATGAGGTGATATTTAGCCAAGAGATGCACGGCTACAGCAAGCCGAGATTAGTGAGGCAAGAGCATGAGTCTTTATTTAACAATATTCGCATCTAATGAAACGGAATCAGTTATGATGAAAGGAGATGTAGCTGGAGAAAGATTGATGAAGAGGAGCGATGGCGATGTCCACCTGTCGTCAGAAGGCAAATATCCGTGCTAAGAGGCGTGGGTCGCTGGGTCGCGTCACGGATCGCAAAGTCTCGCCCCTAAGCAATGCATCGTGCCTGGTATTATTCCCGGTGGTGTCTGTTGGTTATTGTTGCCGTATTTACTGGTGTGCCCGATGGTTAGGATGGGATATGAATGTAGGGCACTCAGCACCATCAAAACACATAAAGAATACCGTTGCAATAGAGAGCGTTATTTTTCCATTGTTTATTTGGTCGACTTGTCGACAATGGTCGCCTACAACTTCAAATCAACATGCCTCAGCTCATAGTGAACTTTATTAAATACGGTAAAAAAGTACTTTAAAAACCGACTTTCCTTTAACCTTGGTATGACTAATCAGCATGTATTCTTTGATTGGTAAGCGAAATTGATAAAGAACTTCATTCCGCTAGGGTTTCGATGTTTTCGTCTTCCTCGGAGCGGATAATCCGTGTCGATGGTCCACAGTTCTTCGTACTCTCGATTTTCGTCGTCGTATCAAGTCAGATCTTCAGTGGAATGTCCTTCGAATGAGGCAGTCTAATCCGACGATGACCTTTAATACAGGACGGTTGGTGTTGATATGATTGTCCGGTGAAAACAATTTATCTCATACCGAAGTTAAAGGAAAGTCAGTTGTTGAAATATGGTTATGCTCTGTGCTAACTGATAATGACACTGAGTTATTCAGGATGTATTGTCCGAAAAAACAAGTTGTTCTCACCGAACAATCATATCAACAACAACCGTCCTGTGTAAAAGAGCATCGCCGGGTGGTATTTCCTCATTCGAGTGGTGCTCCGCTGAAGTAGATCCGACTCGACACGACGACGGAGACACCATGTCGAGGGTACTAAAGACTGGACATCAACTGGGATCATCCGCTCTGAGAAAGGCGAAGACATCAAAACGTTAGCCAAACAAAGTTATTTATCAATATCGTGTTAGCTTATTAAAAAATGAATAGTAATAAAAAGTATTAGCACCTTCAAATGTTTGCCCACAGGACAACAGTTTTCTTGTTTCACTGAAATTCGAATCTCTGCAGCCAATGAGATTTACTTTTTCCACTTTATCACTTCAAGGCTCAAATTTCGAACGTGAAAGCAAATGGAAAAATAAGATTTCATACAGAATGAGACAATGGTGTTCTCTCACACGCTGTTTACGCTTGAAACCGTCGTTCTTCCGCTGTGAGGGTAAATATGTTAGCGAAACTATGACAGTAGACCACTCAGCGTCCGTGTAAAAGAGCACCTTGTTGGGAAACTTGAAATCAAACAGGACACCACTAGGCATACATGGGAACCAAAGACATTACGGAGAAGATTTTAAGGTAGATACCACCATTTTCGCATGAAAAGGATAAAAACTCTCGGCGTTGATCGATCCCTGAGGGATGTGCCATGCATTCGATTTCATTCAGCATCGTCGATGGTGACTGAATGCATATCTGGCCTTTACAATCACTGGCGGTTACACCGATGTATCGACGCAGTGCTGCTATCCTTCCAGACAAATCTGGTCCCAATCTGCCGACTCCGGACTGATGGAGAGCTTGGTAGACATAGGAGAGGGGTTCGTCCCATGTGTTTTGCAGGGCGCCTCCAGACACTACGCTACACGTGCCCCCATCCTGGCATAGGAATCTAAAACATCAGCGCGTAAAACTCTTAAAGCGTTTTGGACGAATTCTAAAAATCCAGAAATGAACCACAAAAAGGATTGTTTTGTGATCACACGTGACCTCGTGCGTGTGGCTGCTTCCTTGACCTGAGCCAGGGACATAATAACTCGTGTAAGACTCGGTGCGGCTGCTCCCAAACAATAATTGTACGACTTGTAAAAGACGAAAACGGTGAATGCTTAAAAGAAGCTACTTACTACGAGAATAAAGGTTACGTACAAAGTTTTTTATACTAAGATTAGGAAAGCGTTTGACTAAGAAGTCTGCATACCAATTTGACCTCTCCAGGCTTTGGAGAACACGAAAAAACTAAAACGGTAGCTATTGTGAATAAACATCGCAATAACAAGTTCGTGTCTGCTCACCAAGAAAAACAGTGAATTAAGTTCCGTTATCGATTTTTTAACTTTTAGACTTGAAAAGGTACTCTGTAGAAAACGCAGGTTCGACTAATGCGAGAGAGAAAGGTCTTATCTATAAATCTATGCAGTCCTTAACTCCTAAAGTACTCTAGTGATCGGTAAATTATCTTCAATTATCGAAAAACCAGCTCCGACTTGAAAGGGTTAGAGCTGCATCTACAGAAGTCTTCGCAGTACTTGATCACCTTATCATAGAAAAGGTGTCGAACTTCGGTGAACAAGTACATCACATACTTAACCAAATTGTGGACTTTTTTTTCGAATTTCAAACAAGCTTAGGACTAAAACAGCACTTTACACATATGCAAATCTATATCCATATTTATTTACAACCTTACTTATATACGGGAGACGGTGACGTAGGGGTGCTGTTTCCGTTCATTATTCGGACGGCTCAACCCATCTAGGATCTGGTTGGACTCGGCTTCGCGGCCACCAAGCCTCTAGTTAGATAAAATATTCCTCTAAGTCGTTTTGAACTGCATATAAAGACAGTAACTTTACTTGGATGATGTCAGACACAATAAGTGTGACTTGAAAGCTATCCTGTGACAACAAAAGATACTGGAGAACAGGAAAAAGCTTGTGGAAAAGCAAAGAAAAGGAATAAGAGTCATATTATTGCGAATGTTTCGTGAAATATTCGAGACAAGAATTGTGGTCTCCCAACAAAAAAAACTTCCACGTTTCCATGCTAGCTGTATAATGGGATATCATAAAAGCTTTTTTCGAACTTGAGATCACAACATAATCGGCAAAAAACGTGCTCCAGCTCAATTATACCGGCGCGTATTTTGAAGCTATGAATATCGTATCGAGAGCTTGCGATGTCACTAGTTGGTTCCCTTCATGTCCAATGATCAAGATAGCGAGGGAAATTTCCGAGTCCGATTCGGGAGTTTTTGCTATCTTAGAGGATGTCTGTTGTGAAAGCGATGACAAACCTCAACGACGGAGTACTGAGAGCCAGACGGAGGTTTGTTTCATTAGCAGAAGTGAGAATTTTTTTGGCAGTTTTTCGGATTACCGTCTTCAGATCTCTTGTAATGATGCTCCCCTCGCTACTGATGTCTCTATTCGAGTTGAAGATCAGCAAAGTACTTTTGAACATCCCGATGTAATGTTTTGGCGTTTGGTTGCAACTCAAAGAGCGAATGAATTAGATCATATTAGAGAAGACATTATGAAGGTAAGCTTTCAAACTACATTTCCTTTATGATGATGCAATTAGAAACTCATAGGTGATCCAAGGGTGCATGTGGCGCAGTGGTTGGAGGTTTCCTGCAATATGCATGGGATCGGTTTTTACGCCCTTGGTCAACTAAGCCTTTCATCCTCCCGGGATCAGCAAATTGTTACCAGACTTTTCTGATCGGATAGTATCACTGGCTCGTTACATGTAGGCCACCGCGAGTCACTATGAAAGCCAGATATGCATGCAATGAGCTCTCAAAAGATGTTTAATGAAGTCGAGTGTATGGCGTATCCCTAAGGGATCGATCAACGCTGACGGCTTTATCGTTTTTCCTTTAATTGATGCAACGTAGTTTCATAATGACCTTGTCATTAACTAGTTTCTGTTGTAGATGCGCGAGTTGATTGTAGAAAATATCAAGGAGAAAGAAACCTTAGATAAGAAACATGATGAGCTCTACTGTCAGTTGCAAGTGATTCTGAAGAACGATCGAGATGACGATGACAAGTCAGATCTAATGGTGGACAAGACTGTATCACTGGCGTAGTTCCTCTAAATGTTTAGTTGGTATTTGTCATTTTCTTTTGTTCTGAGTCGGGTTCATGTTCAGTTCATTTCCTTGATGATCAGACCTTGTCCTTCTTGAGAGGTTTTGTTTTGGTGGGAATTCCATGACTTCTACACTCTCTTATGCTGTTGAAAGAATTCTGTTCTTTCTTTTCGTTCTGACTCCTGTGTGTTCTTATTTTGTCCTAGTTTTTAGTTTAAAGAAAGAGGACTTTCAAAAGGTCTGGCAGAACTGTATGTTTCTCATCGATACGTGGAATGCATAAATAATTTTTGAGCCGTTAGGTTTCTCTTTGTTGTTTTGTGTTTCGATCACATCCTACTTGTTTGAACTATCATTGAAATCTACGGTTTCAGCCAGGAGAATCTTCCTTTGGTTTCCTAAGGTATGGCGAACATACGTATTGGATTGAAGCAGGTTTCAAATTCCAACGCCAGCCCATCGCTCTCAATCCTTCACACAAAGAAGGTCAGCACTGGTCAAGCTGGTTTTCCTATAAAAGTAAGCTTTTTCGTGAGATTACTATGCTCGTTTGAAGTAGGTGAACCGTTGATCTTTGATGGAGATTTGTTGCATTGTAGAGGAGCAGTGTCTTCAAATGGTTTAGTTCTGTGGATTACTCGGTATTTAATCCCTCTTCTCATTTAATTTATTCAGTCTGACTTCTCTGGTATGCGTCGTTGCTATTTACATACTTTCTTAACGTGCTTATAACAATTTAGGAAAGATCTGAACTTACAAACAAGGTGAATGCTCTTTCTACAGTCGACAATAAGGAAAATCAGGCTGTACAGGTGTCAGTCGAGGTATACCGCTCTTTCTCATATGTTTTGTTTGTTTCTTGCTTTTTTTCCAACGTATCTTATTAAAACGGTGTGAATCTATTTAGTGCTATTTTCACCTGTGTTGTGATTCACTATATCTTCCGATTTTTATCATTTTGGTCGTTAGGGGAACTTGAGGGCACATGTAGCGCAGTGGTCGGAGGCGTTGTGCAATAAAGGTGGGATCGGTCCAGAGCCTCAGGCTCATCAAGCATTCCATCTCTCCGGTGTCGGCAAATTGGTACCAAACCTGTCCGAGAGTATAGGAGCACTGGGTCGATACATTGGTAGGCCAGCGCAAATCATTGTTGAGACAAATATGCGTTTTAGTTACCAGCGATACCTAATGTTGTCGGATGCATGGCGCATCCCTAAACAATTGATCAACGCTGAGAGCTTTATTCTTTTATACTTTTAAGAAGACTTGAATAACTGTTGAAGTATAGTTTTGTTATGGTGGACAATAATACGTTTATAGGTGGAATCCTCATATGCTCAGACAGATGTTATAACCACTAGGCAAATTCCTTCCATATCGAAGGAGGTAGGACCTTTATGCTTGCTGTCCAATGCAGGTATACCGTAGGTATCGTGTCCATTGATTGTAAAGTTTTTAAGGACCTTCTATGCGAAGATGTAACATCGTCATATTGGCGCGGGATCGCGGAGAGATTCGAGAAAGAGATCGATTCGGAGTTGGAAACAAGCTTCAACGTGAGTTCCACATATTATTATTATTATTATTATTATTGTTGTTATTGTTATTATTGTACGATGTACGAGGACGCGTTTGTCGCAGTGGTAAGAGGCGCCACTGCAACGCACATGTGGAATCGATCCCGCGTCCATGGCCCACCAAGCCTTCCATCCCTCCGGAGTCGGCAAATTGGCACCAGACTTGTCTGGGAGGATAGCAGCACTGGCTCGAAATATCGGTAGGCCACCGCGAGTCATTGTAAAGCCAAATGTGCATACAATCACCTTCATCGATACTTAATGAAGTCGAATGCATGGCGCATCTCTCAGGAATTGATCAACACCGAGAGCTTTATCCTTTATCCTTTATTATTATTATTATTATTACTATTTTCTGGAGCTCTGGCAGTTAGCTGGGTGCTGGTAAGAGTTGTTTGGTTCGAATTTTCTCAGCGCTGTTATTCTTGTCTATGTCTTCTTGTTTTCTTTTTCGTTTCGTAGAAAATTCTTTGCTATGTAAAAAAAGATTCCATGGAGCCTATGAGGTATTTTGTTATCCTTGAAAGTTTGCAACCTTTCAAACGGTGAAATGCTGTGAAGGTTCATCCCCCCTGTCATTGTAGTAAACGTTTCCATTCCCTAGTTGTTCCAGACGTCGCTAGAATTGGACAAATCCTATGAGGATTTAGCTAAATCCGAAAGTCGCCTGAAGATACTAATGGAGGTTTTGGATGATATTGTCAATGATGAAAAGAACGACAAAGAGGAGGCTGCTATTGCGTGATCTGTTGATCCAAGTAATCCACCCTTCACTAATAGTAACATTTGTTTTCTTCAGTTTCAGGTACTATTTGTGTTGTTTATCTTTGTTGCCTTACAGTGATAATGACCTATGTTTGCTGTTATACTTACTAGGACCTCTTCGATTTTAATGAATGGATTTCCACTCTTGAAACCTTTCAAATTTTGTACTCTGAATTGATGGATTTCGGGAACTCTTCTCTATTGCTTTACGTCTATTTGGCAGCATCGTTCATTAAAATCAGATTTTTCCTAGCGCTCTTTATTTTTCTCTGATGTTTATATATTGTGTGGTTGATCGTTTACTAGCATGTGAAAAGGAGTTGGTTACAAATTTGAGTAAACAAGTCCCAAAGAACTATTGATCTGTCGGTTTTTTATTTTGCCATCTGCAACTTTTCTTATACGTTCAAAACTATGCCTACGCATCTTCTTACCAAGAGTGTTTATTTTATATCCTGGTTCAGTCCTTACTTAGTTCACCATTCAGTACTCTGGCGAAGGTGGTACAGTAGCTGTAATACTGTTCAATACACGTAATATTCTGGCTTGACCTTTTGCCAGTTAAACCATACCCCTCCAAGGTCGTGAGATTGTTACCAGATTTGTATGGAATCAACAAGCTTCCATTAGTCCAGAAAAGTTGACGAATTCCTGTGTTTAAAATCGGGTAACGCTATTGCACGACTACAGCGACATTTAGAAGATGAAAGTTCTCAAGCACTACTCGAAGCCACGTGTGGGATCTGAAGAGTTTCGCGGATGACGTAAATGAAGAAATGAGTGGATTTAAAGAATTGCTGGAATCCTACAACATAGAAATGTGGGATCGTGTAAAAAATTTAATATTTGGTTTGGTCCAATCATCCTAAATGTGTGATAAGTTTCAGATTCATCTTTCTACAAACGTTCAAACCAGTGACTTTGTTTTTCTTAGTGAGCCGGCATAGGGTTGCTCAAACAATAGTTATGTCACGGTGTTCAACGTTTCAGCGAATTTTGCCTTTTTCTGACCCTGGCTCACATTGCCACAAATAGCACTCAAACAGTCGTAACCTTAATGGAGAGAAATTTGGCTTAAACCATTCCCATGTTTATTCGAACTAGAGGCAGAAAGTCCCACAATCTATCTATATTTTTTGTTCACTTTTATTCTACCGCACGTGGAATGCGCCCATGGCCCACCAAGCCTTCCATCCCTCCGGGGTCGGCAAATTGGTATCAGACTTGTCTGGGAGAACAGCAGCACTGGCTCGATACATCGATAGGCTACCGCGAGTCATTGTAAAGGTCGGTCAGATATGCATTCAATCACCTCTAACGATGCTTTTAATGAAGTCGAATATATGGCACGTCCGTCAGGGATTGATCAACGCCGAGAGCTTTATCCTTTATCCTTTATCCTTTTATTCTACATGACACATCTTCACATCTATTGCGCGGATCCCAGTGCTTTATTTCCATTCGTTTCCTCTCATCCATCACCCTTAAAAGTTTTCGGATTTTTCGTGCATGGATTCGACTGCTGCTTGAGGATCGTCGTCTTCTTTATGGATGCTTGCTGTTGGATGCCGGCCGAGTTGATTCTACCTCGACTGCCGGGAGAGGTGTGCTAAAAGGTTCATGGATTCGGGGAAGTGAATTGAGCACACAACCATGGTACCAGTTTCTTGACCCTGGAGAGATTAGAAACTTAGTAAGCCCATGGATGGGTCAAACGAGCACAGTGTGCCACCTTAACATTACACTACACTTTTTGGTAAATTTTGCCCTTATGGTGATGTTCACTGGGTTACTTTGAAATCGTAGTCTATATAAACTAAAGATATTTAACTAAAATATGGGAACCGAATGCATGAATACTACTGCATTTGTGGATCAGACAGGACCACATGCATTTGTGTCAATGCATTCGCCTGCCACCTAGTAACTTTGCCGTCCAAGGTTCTTTACTACATTCTTTATATCAAATCAATATCTCGTCGAAAAAAACTATTTGTATAAAGTGTTGTCCACTGCATCTCTATTTCGTCTATTCTCTGCACTTAATAATTTATTAAGGCCGTGAATTTTTCATACGAATTTCGGATGCCAAATGCTGTTGACGAGAAGGCAAACTACAGAAGCTTCCAACTCAGGCACACAAAGCATGCGCTCATCAAATTGCTTCAGCACAATGTGTCAGTGGGTACAATAGAGGTCTTCAACACCCTCTGCTCAAAGGTGGATGGAAATATAAGATACGACGCTTTCAGGAGGATATATCGAACATAAATTGTAGAGCCGACCATCAAAAGCTGATCACATAGAGGTTATTAGATTGGTTACCAGTCTTCTTTTTCGCTGCAAATAAGGATAAATCTCCCAAAAACATGCATATGTACAAAGAATAACATAGCGGATATGTTGAATACAAGACGCGCAGAATCCATAAGCCAAACATGCAAAAAGAAGCGGCATGGACATTTTGAGGGGTGGGGCATACTCGACCGTATGCATTGGTCTCAGCTGGAACCAAACACGACAAAAAAATTGCTCCTACATGCATGTGACACCAAAACTAGAGGTCGTTGCGAACACAGAATGAAGGATAAATCTTCCAAAAACATGCATATGTACAAAGAATAACATAGCGGATATGTTGAATACAAGACGCGCAGAATCCATAAGCCAAACATGCAAAAAGAAGCGGCATGGACATTTTGAGGGGTGGGGCATACTCGACCGTATGCATTGGTCTCAGCTGGAACCAAACACGACAAAAAAATTGCTCCTACATGCATGTGACACCAAAACTAGAGGTCGTTGCGAACACAGAATGAAACGCCAAGTTTAGTTTCAAATTCTTGATTTCGAAGCTACTTCTGAGAATGGTGCCCGACTTTATTCACGTATTCTGTTTTTTCCTGGCGCGTGTATCGCAGTGGTTAAAGGTTTCCTGCCATACACATGCGGTCCTCCGTTTGATCTCGCGCCGCAGTCTCAATAAGCGCTTCATCATTTCGACAGACAAATTGGTACCAGACTTTTTTGAGGGGAGAGCAGCACTGCCTCAATTCATCGGTAGGCGACTGCGAGTCATTGTAAAGTCCAGGTATGCATGCATTCAGTCACCTCGATTGAATGCTTAGTGAAGTCGAATGCATGGCGCCAATCCCTCAAGGATTGATCAGCGCCGAGACCTCTACCGTTTTTTATCCTTTATTCCGCTTTTCATTTAAAATTAAAAAAATACAGAACAAAGAGTTTGCTGAGAATTTGTGAAGTCTATATTCATTATTGACTTGTCTGAGATGGTACTATCTACCTATGATAGTGATCTTAAAATATGCAATAATTACATAAAAAAAATTACCGGTAAATGCAAAAAGGATCAAATAGTTAGGACTTCATTCAAGAACACCGTTTTTTATCCTTTATTCCGCTCTTCATTTAAAATAAAAAAAATACAGAACAAAGAATTTGCTGAGAATTCGTGAAGTCTATATCCATTATTGACTTGTCTGAGATGGTACTATCTACCTATGATAGTGATCTTAAAATATGCAATAATTACATAAAAAAAATTACCGGTAAATGCAAAAAGGATCAAATAGTTAGGACTTCATTCAAGAACAACTGACCAGATATGAAGAGAACAAGGTTACTCCTATCTACAAATGATTAATATACGAATGAGATGCAACTAAACTAGAAAAGCAGCCCAGCGGTGGTCCGCAATCATGGCATATTTAAAGAACCGAATTCGTATAAGTACAAATCATTCGCGTTGACGGCTTCCAATGAGACGAACTGTGTATTTTCTATGTTCAAGTGCGCTCCGGACTCCTTACTCTCTGAAACATCAATGAAGAGAACTAATGGGTTGGATGACTCAGAGCGATGTCTGTTGAAGTTTTCTGGGATTCAGTAGCTTAAGAAGCATAGTAGGTTTCTTTATCATGTGTGAAAGTTAAATTCTTCCTTCTTCTGAATTTGTATCTGCTACATTAAAATGAGATTTCTTCACCTGTTGCAGAGACTGTACGACTCTTACTGCGTGGTGACGGTGTCAGAAAATTCCTAACAGCACTCCAAATATTCCGCAGGTCAGTGGTCATTATGTAGACTTGGCAATAACTGGAGAAAAAACCTCGAAAACATCCGTAAAAACTCGAAAAAACTCATTTCGTATTGTAGATTGAGAACAAAAGAATCAAATCATTAGAATGCTAATGGATTAGACTTCTGAAGGAGTGTGGGAGAACATCGAAGACACGAAAAGAACGTAGGCAATAAGTGGTGTGAAGTCTAACACGGACGAGATCTAACACACCACGAATCGTACGCGTTTTTGCTCACTACCGATTATTTTTGGTAACTAGAGTAGTTGGTACCAGACTAACTACCAACTATTGGTACTAGACTTGTCTGGGAGGATAGCAGCACTGGGTCGATATATCGATAGGCCACTGCGATGCATTCAATCACCTCCAAACGATGCTTAAAAAAGTCGAATGCATGGCGTATCCCTCAAGGATCGATCAATGCTGAGAGCTCTATCCTTTTTAGCTAGAATAGTTGAGGAATTTAAGACATCGAAGACCTATAACGGACTCTTTGGTACGCCCCGTTAAAGGCATAAATGATTTTTAGAAATTATTCTTTCATTTGGAAATTGTCTAAGGTTAAGATTTTCAACAAACTTAAAAAAGTTAAATTTTAGAGGCTTCATTGCAAATGCTGGAGCTGCAAACATCAATGTTACATTTGGGGAACAATCTTGTACTGAAAGCGTCTACATTTTCATTTGGAAATTGTCTAAGGTTAAAATTTTCAAAAAACTTAAAAAGTTAGATTTTACAGGCTTCATTGCAAATGCTGGAGCTGCAAACATCAATGTTACATTTGGGGAACAATCTTGTACTGAAAGCGTCTACAGAGGAAGGAAAGGAATACATATGGGCCCAGAAATCTTAATTTTCTCTTTGTAGACTAGCAACGCTTCTGTCTTGCTGATTTACAAATTCCAACGATTTTTACTTCGTTAATAGAGCGAACACTGTTGATTAAGAACTGAAAGCAGACTTCTGACAGTATGCATTGAAAACAATGCATGGAATCAGTGGGATGTAAGATTTGTGGCCATTCTCCATAAAGGAAGTTTGTTCACCAACAACTTAGAGCTGTAGTCAGCATGAGGAAACGTTCCTCGACTACGTGAAAAAGCAGTTTGCTCAAGAAATATGCTCCTTATCAGCAACTAGAAGCTCTGATATTGGTTTTTATAGGAATACGAAGATAAAGTAGAAATGCTTAGATCACGATCTTTGGAAGAATACCAGAAAATACATTTAATGTGTGATCGGAGCGATTAGAGTAACTCGATTCTTTTCAACTTCCAAGCAGATGTTCCATGCCACGTGATCAGCCGTCATGTGTTTTCCGATGAGTAAAAAACAATTCGGAGGAAACATTCATTGTCTGGAACATTTGGTCGACAGCAAGCAGATTCCAGTTCGGTCAACAGGTAACAGACACTGGCTTGTTGTTAGCAGCTCATTTAACTGGCTGTTCGAGAACACTTTTTTTGTTCACCAACAACTTAGAGCTGTAGTCAGCATGAGGAAACGTTCCTCGACTACGTGAAAAAGCAGTCTGCTCAAGAAATATGCTCCTTAAATAAATAGCAACTAGAAGCTCTGATATTGGTTTTTATAGGAATACGAAGATAAAGTAGAAATGCTTAGATCACGATCTTTGGAAGAATACCAGAAAATACATTTAATGTGTGATCGGAGCGATTAGAGTAACTCGATTCTTTTCAACTTCCAAGCAGATGTTCCATGCCACGTGATCAGCCGTCATGTGTTTTCCGATGAGTAAAAAACAATTCGGAGGAAACATTCATTGTCTGGAACATTTGGTCGACAGCAAGCAGATTCCAGTTCGGTCAACAGGTAACAGACACTGGCTTGTTGTTAGCAGCTCATTTAACTGGCTGTTCGAGAACACTTTTGACGGTAGTGGCTAGTAAGATTAAGATGAATTCATCACTTATTACTTCTAACATCTTAGAGCATAATATTGAATTGGATTACATAGTGATTCTGTTGGCGTTGAATCTCACAGACTGAGATTCTGTCATAATCTTTGATATTTATGGTATGGCAAATGGAATTCGGAAGACATGAAACAAGCACGAATGGCGATGTTGAGCTAAAGAAATAATATGATCCTCTCCAAAAAAAAGATATGGAGTTAACGGTGCTCTATGACGAGCCTTAGTGAGCAATAGGAGCACGAAGTGGTTCTTTGCTAAGTGAAGAATTTGTCCAGAGATGTGAAAAGGGAATGAGATGTGCCAAGTGTAGCCCGAGAACATCGTTGTTTGTGTTTATGTAGCACTTTTGAAGGGAAGAGGACAGAGAGAAAGGGAGGAAGCGAGCAAGGACGGCGGTGATGAAGGCCGTACCTTGCCCCCTATAAATCATTTGATGCTTCTAAACAAGAAAAGAATCAACATCGTTGACACCGCTACCATGCATTTTCTACTTGATTTGAATTTGAATACTTGAATGGCTCTTCTTCACAAAGAATCGTGCTGATCCCAGTAGATTCTCTACACAACTGGCGTGAATTTCCAAAAAACACGTCAGAGCTCCCTGAGGTCATCACCGCGAGCAATTACTCCCACTCTTATGGATGGAGAAAAGGTTTGCCCATTTGGCCACCATGTCTCCTCTAGGGCGGGGACGATTTTCGGCATCAGTTTAGTTTAGCCTAATCCTCCAGAAATCCTGAACTTATTCCCATCCTTAGTGACCGGCGATTCGTTCTTGAATGGGTGTCGATTTTCGACATTCAGAAGTATTCTTCATTGGTGGTTTTAATAGATTTTGTCTATTTCTACTACCATCTTCATGCTACATATTTGATGTGAGCTCCAGTGCTTTTGTTCAAATACCTTGGTTCCTTAACTGCGTTGATACATTTCAAAATTTCTACTGAAAAATTTAGAAAGAAAGTAGCATGTTAGAAAATTTGTCATTCTCAATAGCTTGATGCTCCAGTGTTGGAACTGCATCGCACAGCGGTTACTCCAGCAATGTCCATCAAACTGTGTAGCCCTATTCGGCGGTGTTCCTCCCACAAGATTTCCCTCCCTCTCTCTTTCACCAGATGGAGGCCTGTGAGAAGTCGGATTGTGCAGCATTTGGTCAGTTCTGAACGAAGTCGGAAAATTTCCGATCAACAGAGACCAGTGCTTGTTGTGAAGACTAGGAACGCCCCAGTATAGCTTTCTTTGGACTATAAGTGGAACTAACTGGAATCGACTTGACTAACAAACAACATTTTAGAAGAAGGGAAAGTTTTCAAATTGTGGCCGAAACCACGCAGAAATCCGTAGAGAGTGATGCTCGGGTACGAGAGAACGACTAGAATTAAAGCATTGCTGTGAGCCTCGCAATTACATCAGATCAGCACATATAAAAAACAAATGGAAAATAACAACTGTCTAAAGGCAGATATTTCGTTCTAAATAGTTTATATAGGGTGCGTGTGGCGCAGTGCTTGTAGGCGCCCAGTAACACACACGTGGAATCGATCTCCATGCCCATGGTCCACCAGCCTTCCATCCCTCTGGTAGTCATACAGTCACAAATTCGTGGTTAACACAGTGTTTGTCAGATGATGTCCATCGTCACCATGGCGAACGACTTGCAGCATGTGCCTGGGTCAGGCCTGCTCTGAGCTCTAACCAGTGCAAACCCGCGTGATCAGATACTTTTCTGGACAACAATGATAAGAATGATCTATAACATCATTACTCATCTGCATAAGAATGAAAGATGAAGCGTTTGGCGTTGCTCAATCGTTGTGAGATTCGCGGTGCATCAAGCCACGTCAATCATCGTTTGAAGTGATTGAATGCATATTTGGCCTATGCGATGGTTTCTAGTGATCTAACGATATATTCAGTCATTGGTGCTATCATCCCAAACACGTATGGTACCAATCTGCCCAGCCCGGAGGAATGGAAGGGTTGGAGTTCTTGGGGCACGGGATTGCGCTAGCGATCAATTCAATGTCTCCTGACGAGGACCTCTAATCACTGCGCTCGGAATCGGTGTAGGGGAAATCCTAGGCCCCAAAACGACAACTCTAGCGATAAAAAGGTACCGTTTATCCTGCTCTTCATTTCAAATGAAGCCAGTGCTGTTATAAAACGCTGTTTAAGAAAGGCCGGTCTAGCTAAAAAGCCAACTAGTTCTTAACCGCTTATATGACCGTCTATGTGCAACGAAAAATTTCGTAATTTACCCTAATGGTAGGGACTGTGATTGCATGAGCTCAGGTACAGTTTATCTGATCTCCTGTAACCTTCATTTCAAATGAAGCCAGTGCTGTTATAAAACGCTAAGAAAGGCCGGTCTAGCTAAAAAGCCAACTAGTTCGTAACCGCTTATATGACCGTCTATGTGCAACGAAAAATTTCGCAATTTACCCTAATGGTAGGGACTGTGATTGCATGAGCTCAGGTACAGTTTATCTGATCTCCTGTAAGGCGTGCGGAGACGAATACATTGGCGAAACGGGCAGATCACTCTGTGTCCGCATAAAAGAACACCTGGTCGGCAAACGTAAAGCAGATACCTCATTAGGCACACATAGGACCCAGAGACATGAGCAGGAAGACTTTGAAGTACGCGTCACGATCCTCGCACAGGAGACGAAAACACAAGCGCGCAAAACACTCGAGGCGTTCTGGATTAATTCCAGAAATCCGAAAATGAACCGCGAGGAAGAATGCCTCATTATCACGCGTGATATTGGGCAGTATACAATCCTGTTATTTTGATGGAATGAGCACATTGCGCTTTATGTGAATTTTGTGCGGTTGGCCTTCACGCGACGCACTCAGTGGAAGCCTCATAGAAAGCGGTGAGTATGCAAAGCTGTGTTCAATGTGATTGAAATATTGGTTTAGCCTTTTTTTCTGTTTGGTTATGGAGGTGTTTGGTCGAATAGATTGCTGTCAGCTTGACCTTTCCAGGCTCTGAAGAAGGCGAAGTTCGCCGAAACGTCAGCTTATTTGTGAATAAAGAATAGAAATAACACCCCGCGTTTGCTCAACAAGAATGCGAAGAATTAGTTTTACTATCTTGTCAATGTATTGTCACAAATCGTTATCACTTTAAGGACCTGAAAAGCTGAGGATATTTGTAGAATGCATGTGTGTTAAATAAGCAGTGAGAGATAAGTTGAGAGCAAGGACGTGATAAGAGCTCTTTGATAAGCTGGTATAGGTGTTTACTAGTTTCATCAATCTACTTTTACTATGGCACAGCATAGTCCACGCTCGCTAATGGCCGGAAGCATGTTGTACCCTTGGGAAACGTGAAAAGAAAACAAACTAAACGGCTTCGAATTTCGATCTCACCTTTCCAAACTGACTATTGATTTTGAGAATTTTTACCATTATGGTGTCTAAAATTTGACTTCCTCATTTCTTTCAATTGGGAACAAGTGAGCTTCTAATATCAATTGGTTGAAGTGGTGGGCAACTATGTAGACGTTTGTAAAATCTCGGCACGGAATCAGTAAGATGTTCGATTTGGATTCTTTGTCTGGAACAGACGTCATTGAAATTAGGTTCATTTAGAAGTAGAAAATCTATACGAGAAGTTTTCGAAGAGAAACAAGGTAACATTTCTTGCTCTAACTAATAAAGATAACACTTTCTGTGGGACATCTATTGCTAATTTACAATGATCGACTTGAACAGAGATTATAGAAGAACAATTGAAGAATACTTTACAAGGGTGGAACGAGCGGATTACAGCCTTTTAATACCATAATTGTTCAGGTGCATTCTATGCAATGGATACAATGGGGCGGGAGACAAAATGAACTAAGTGCATTGAATGCACTTTATATAAGGAGGGGTCAATAGAAGGCTGCTCTCTGCACTTAGTTAATTTACGAAAGATCTCTTTCCAGTTCTATTAAAGAGATCATTTCGCAACAAGTGACCACTACAACACAAGCGCGCAAAACTCTCGCGGCGTTCTGGATTAATTCCAGAAATCCGAAAATGAACCGCAGGGAAGAATGCCTCATTATCACGCGTGATATTGGGCAGTATACAATCCTGTTATTTTGATGGAATGAGCACATTGCGCTTTATGTGAATTTTGTGCGGTTGGCCTTCACGCGACGCACTCAGTGGAAGCCTCATAGAAAGCGGTGAGTATGCAAAGCTGTGTTCAATGTGATTGAAATATTGGTTTAGCCTTTTTTTCTGTTTGGTTATGGAGGTGTTTGGTCTAATAGATTGCTGTCAGCTTGACCTCTCTGGGCTCTGAGGAAGGCGAAATCCGCCGAAACGTCAACTTGTTCGTGAATAAAGAATGAAATAACACCCCGCGTTTGCTCAACAAGAATGCGAAGAATTAGTTTTACTATCTTGTCAATGTATTGTCACAAATCGTTATCACTTTAAGGACCTGAAAAGCTGAGGATATTTGTAGAATGCATGTGTGTTAAATAAGCAGTGAGAGATAAGTTGAGAGCAAGGACGTGATAAGAGCTCTTTGATAAGCTGGTATAGGTGTTTACTAGTTTCATCAATCTACTTTTACTATGGCACAGCATAGTCCACGCTCGCTAATGGCCGGAAGCATGTTGTACCCTTGGGAAACGTGAAAAGAAAACAAACTAAACGGCTTCGAATTTCGATCTCACCTTTCCAAACTGACTATTGATTTTGAGAATTTTTACCATTATGGTGTCTAAAATTTGACTTCCTCATTTCTTTCAATTGGGAACAAGTGAGCTTCTAATATCAATTGGTTGAAGTGGTGGGCAACTATGTAGACGTTTGTAAAATCTCGGCACGGAATCAGTAAGATGTTCGATTTGGATTCTTTGTCTGGAACAGACGTCATTGAAATTAGGTTCATTTAGAAGTAGAAAATCTATACGAGAAGTTTTCGAAGAGAAACAAGGTAACATTTCTTGCTCTAACTAATAAAGATAACACTTTCTGTGGGACATCTATTGCTAATTTACAATGATCGACTTGAACAGAGATTATAGAAGAACAATTGAAGAATACTTTACAAGGGTGGAACGAGCGGATTACAGCCTTTTAATACCATAATTGTTCAGGTGCATTCTATGCAATGGATACAATGGGGCGGGAGACAAAATGAACTAAGTGCATTGAATGCACTTTATATAAGGAGGGGTCAATAGAAGGCTGCTCTCTGCACTTAGTTAATTTACGAAAGATCTCTTTCCAGTTCTATTAAAGAGATCATTTCGCAACAAGTGACCACTGGTGCTGAAGAGAGTACGCACGAGAGAGGTTGTCAATGAAGACGGCACAGAAATGTCCCTTGTACTCTAATCGAGCACTGGGATTCGATATTTTGAACTAGTCGTTCGCTATGATAAGTTAATAAAGCACTAAGGAGATTTCTCTAAAATTGCTCAGCGCTCACTGAATATGGCTCCGTAAATGTTCTTCTACACCAGTCTTTAAGAACAGTTATCAAGTCTTGTTCTCACGATTTGTTTTGCCGATGTTTTAAGCGTTTCACTCATGGACATTCATTTACAATTTACAAATTCTTTTGCTGTTTACATTTCAGAAACATACTTGCTTTTATCTTTGGCATGATCGATCAATATGCATTCTCCCATTGATGAACTGACACGAAATTGGTAAAAAAAAAAAGAAGAAAACTTTATTCGGCTAGAGTTTCGGCACGCTCGCCTTCCTCAGAGCAGAACTGATCCGAGTCAATTGTCCGCAGTTCTTCCTTTTATCGATGTTAGTCGTTGTGCCCGTATGAAATCGAATCTTCTGGAATGGCGCTCCGCTAGAATGATGATGACCCCACCAGGTAGTGCTTTTTCTATACACGAGTTGATGGTAGTAATTACTCACTGATCATAGTTCTCACTTCTTCTGACCATTCATCATGAAGACGGCAGCATCATTACCAGCTCGCACAAGGCGTAGTTATATTTCGAGTTATAATCTACTTCTTTTTATATTATTATATTATTACATTACTATTCGATTCATATTATTGCATCACATATTTTATTTTATTTTTACCTTTTGTTATATTATCACTTATATCACTATTATTCTATCTCCCTTATATGGGGGATCTCGTGCCGGTTAGTCGCGAGTCGCCAGGCTACGTGGCGCGTCCCCAGGTGGCGGACAGGGGTTAATCGTGGACCAAAAGCGACCATTGCTTCCCTGAGACGCAGGTGGATCCAGGGGATGGACTCCCTGTTTCTGCTGCGCCGATTTGAAACATACTTTCTGTATTTGCTAGGCGTATTCATGCCTGCGCATGTGAGTGCGATCTCGCTTTATGCGGATTGTACTCTACAAGTTAATTCAGCCAAAAGCCTGCAATCAAGTGGTAGGGAAGTATATGGGAGGCGGTTAGGAGTCGCCTCCAACGAATGAGCTCCATGTCCACTCTGGGAGAGCCTGGTAAGCTACCCGACAGTAACCCCAGCTCCTACATTCAGAGCCAAGCAAGCTATACGTGGGTATCAAAATGCTAAACACAGTAAAAAAAGGGCCTCATTCCCCTGTCCCCAAAAGAGCCCCCAATTTTGCAGCGTTGGGTAGGATGAGTGGGGAGAAGCTGCTAAAATTTCAGGGCCAATGGAAGTTGCCTAGATCACGAAGAACTATGGTGACGTTCTGTACCTACAATGCACGTACATTTGCATCCCAGTCCTCGATATAAGACTTGCTCATGCAAACAAGAATGATAAGAGAATGATAAGGGACCACGTCATCGGCCTGGCCGAGACGAGACGACGCCACCCATTCAACGCTGTCTATGACACTGGAGAGGAACTGCTCCTCTGAACATGCGATAGTAGAGGCGTAGGGCGGTGTCGGTGTTCTCGTCAACACGAGTTTGTCCATGAACATCGATTCTCATTCGAACAGCTTACAACCCAAATCGGACGTTTACGATTAAAAAGATGTGAATCAATACCGGCTTTGACAATCTTCGTAGTTTAGGCGCCAACATCAAACTGTGACGAAGAAGAAGTCGAAGCATTCTACGTGGACTTGGAGAAGTTCTACAGAGAAGACCATACATTCTTCAAGGTCATCATTGGAGATTTCAATGCCAAGATTGGACCAAGAGGAACGTCTCAGGAACGTCACATCAGTACCCACGGATTAGAAAGGAACGAACAGGGTGAGCGGATCTCTGAGTTAATCATGGCGACCAAGACCATGGTAACTCGCAATTGCAGAAGCCCCACCCTCAACGCTGGACGTGAGAATCTCCGAATAGAGAGTACCATAACGAAATAGATCGTATCTTATTAAATAGAAAGTTTTTCCTAACCGATGTCGCTGTTGTCCCAAAACTCTACACGGGATCAGACCAGTGTCTCCTTCGTGCAAGATTTTATTTCTCGCGGAAGGGAGAAAAAGCTGCTAAATTCAAAAACCGAAGTCCCAGAACCACCACAAACTGAGACTTATTCAACTCATTAGTCGCCTGTTGGGAAGATGCCGTTGTCGATCACATTGACGAAGAATACGATCGGCTCATTGAACATCTTCACGTTAGCGCCATGAAAGCTGAGAGTTCGAGGGTCACCAAGAGACGTCTATCTCCAGAAACTCCCGAGCTGATACGCCAGCGTGGACTCGCACGAGCTGCAGGCAACCGTAAACTAACGTCCGAGCTTGTGAAACAATGTAGACAGGCGCTAAAAGACGATCTTAAAGGGAGAAGAGCAGCCGTAATGGTCGAAGCTGCAGAGGCTGGGAAAAGCATTCGCAAAGCCCGCCGAAGCTTCGCCAATTACAAGACCAAGATGATTGCACTCCGACGCCCAGACGGAACAATAACAGCGTCCAGAAAGGCAATGGAGAAAATCATCCACGATTACTACTCAGATCTCTTCGATAGCCACGTCCACATCCCTTCATATGAAATAAAAGAGGATGGATATGCTGTACCACTGGTTCTCCTTTCCGAAATCCGACATGCCATTTCGTCGGTGAAAAATCGAACAACACCAGGTCCGGACAGGATAAGATCAGAACATGTGAAGAACCTTCCGCCAGTCCTCGTAAGCACACTGGCTCGGCTCTTCACACGTTTACTGTCTGAAGGCAAGGTTCCCACTCAGTGGAAGACCAACAGGACCATATTGTTATTCAAAAAGGGTGACCTACACGATATCGGCAACTATCGCCCAATCTGCTTGCTGTCTGTCGTCTACAAACTTTTCACTCGAGTCATCCTGAACAGTATTGACAGAACACTGGACGAAGGACAGCCGTGCAAGCAAGCAGGGTTTCGAAAAGGATTTAGAACGATGGACCACATTCACACGTTAACAAGGCTATTCACGCTCAACGGAACTAATATCTCCGAATGCTCCAGTTATGTCTATCTAGGTCGAGAAATCAATATTATGAACGACTTAGCTTCAGAGCTCAGCAGAAGGAAAAGAGCGGCTTGGGGAGATTTTAAGAGCATCGAGGATGCAGTGAAGAGAACAAGGAACACTCGACTCCGTGCCCACCTTTTCGACTAACGGTTCTTTCTGCCCTAACGTATGCGTCAGAAAGCTGGTCGCTACGCAAGCAGGATGAAAGATCACTCAGCTTTATCGAACGCGCAGTCGAAAGGACGATGCTAGGAGTATCCCGTTTCACACAAGTAAGGGAT
This sequence comes from Angiostrongylus cantonensis, assembly GCA_009735665.1. Lineage (NCBI taxonomy): Eukaryota > Metazoa > Nematoda > Chromadorea > Rhabditida > Metastrongylidae > Angiostrongylus > Angiostrongylus cantonensis. The sequence continues at coordinate 413,077 of MQTX01000202.1, forward strand.
GGGATCCGAAGCTCCGACTTGCGTCAACGGTCGAAAATCAAAGATGCCGTTCTATACGCCAAACAGTCGAAGATAATGTGGGCCGGACACGTAATGCGTATGAATGATAACCGATGGACAAGGACTGTTAGTGACAGGATTCCTCGGGATGTCAAACGTACTGCAGAAAGACCACCGACCCGATGGTCAGAGTTCCCACCTTTTCGACTAACGGTTCTTTCTGCCCTAACGTATGCGTCAGAAAGCTGGTCGCTACGCAAGCAGGATGAAAGATCACTCAGCTTTATCGAACGCGCAGTCGAAAGGACGATGCTAGGAGTATCCCGTTTCACACAAGTAAGGGATGGGATCCGAAGCTCCGACTTGCGTCAACGGTCGAAAATCAAAGATGCCGTTCTATACGCCAAACAGTCGAAGATAATGTGGGCCGGACACGTAATGCGTATGAATGATAACCGATGGACAAGGACTGTTAGTGACAGGATTCCTCGGGATGTCAAACGTACTGCAGAAAGACCACCGACCCGATGGTCAGAGTTCTTCACAAAGAGCCTAGAAGAAGAATATGATGCTCGACGAGTCCCTAAAGCGAGGAGAACCCACTGGGCTACTCTTGCGCGCGATAGGGAAAAATGGAGGGTTTAGTGGCGCCCGCTCGAGAGTCACTCGACGATCAACGGGGCTACAGGTGATACAGGTGACAGGTGATCACTGTTATGATTTTGCCATTTTATATTTTGTTTTTTGTTTTTTGTTTTTATTTTTATTTTTTACTTCTTATTGTTTTGCTTTTTAACTTTTTCACTTTTTATTGAAGGTTTTATTTAATCTTGTTTTTTAGCCTATGTTTGAGGCGGTTACGAACTAACTGACGGCGTCGTCACGTTGTAATCATCCCCATTGGAAGTTATGCAAATCCCTCATTGCTGAACAAGAAAAAGACGCATTCATATTCCAGTGCCGAGGTTAATTGAAACTCAATCCTAGAAATCTGTTTTGTCTCAATTTTTATTTCATTTCGTTTTTTAATATTTTACTTTGTTACTGCTTATGTATAATGCAAAGGTACGATTTGCAGTTCCCTCTTAAAATCATCAATCTTTACATACGTTGACCATTTATTCTCTACCTACTATAGTTTTTATCGGCAGGATATTATGTGAGATGCAACCACTACGACGATGTGGTATTCTCATAACTTGGATCCCGCGTCAGATCGAACTAATCCGAGGAATGCGGAACAATCAGATCGTTGCTCCTCATTCCTTGGAATATTCTGTACACCTAGCCCAACTTACGAAGATGATCGGCACGCGCTTTCTGACCGTCTATGTCTTATCGTAAATCGCAGCCGTTTGTTCAGTCGCACTGAAGTATGTCTCTTCAAGCTTCAAAGAACCAGAGAGCGGCTCTTGAGAATATGCAAGCGACGAAATGAAAGCGATCGTCTTACGGTAATTTCTTAAATACGAGTTGTAAAACGCTTTCAAATAGTGACAGCCAATGTGGTTGGATCGTGAACCGTAGTAAAACAGAGACGTGATATATATATAAACTTAATGAAGTCGAATGAATGGCGCATCCCTCAGGAATTGATCATCGCCGGGAGCTTTAACCTTTATATATATATTATACATATGTATACCTTTATAGTGATAGTATAGCCTCTTCTAAGGCTCTTTCATCTTATCAACAACCCCTCAAGTCTTCCAGTTATCGAAATGTTATCGCTCATTGTCGGAAAACCAGCACATATCGTTTTATGCTGTTAGTGAATGGCGGACGAGTTTTCCCAAGTCCGTAATCGACATGAAATTATACGTTATCCCACCCAGAAGCCGCGAAAATTTGCGCGCCACGTGTTATTTGTTAAGTGGAGGTTTCACCCCACGTTTCTTACTTTCACTTCAACGTTGTTCCAAAATCATAGACGAGTTCGTATCCTTGTTTGTTTCTTCGTAACAACTTATTGTTTTCCCGAAGAGGAAGGATGACAACGAGGTAATTCAAACGAGTAGTAAACACTGGCTCGTCAACTCGCGTCACTTTGCATGAAAATTGATGGGTGAAATGTTTTCATCAGCAAAACTGACGACGATTATGACAGATACGCTTCAAACCTTAACAAATCATCAAGACATTTCGGATTATGGTCTCTGAACCACAATGAGGTCGTATATTGACAAATTTCGTTGCACTATAGACCCGTAAGCAAGCCACAAACGACAATCACTTGGCATATTTTTGCGACCTCAGAGACCAGTGATCGAAAACTTTATGTCCCTTACCTGGAAGTGTAATGAGGTCTGTAAAATAGAGTTATTCTATGAAAGAGGAATAGACGGCAAGTCACTCAAATCTGTTTTGTGAATGGTTTGTGGTAGAACTGGCACTACTAGCACTCTAAACATCCAGCTAGAGCGAATTTCGACAGAAAGCGTCAGAAATGTGAGGAATAGGCGTAGATTGAGAAGTCAACAGCATCAACAATAATGGAACAGTGCCAAGTAGGACTCTGGACTTGTGGAAGGAGAACGCACATCTATGAAAAGGTAGCAAGTAGCAAGAAGAACATTTGACAGTACAGCCATTTCTCAGCAGTTATTTTTTGCCTTTGCTCGAGTACTCGAAGAAACATTACTTGCATTACGAAGAACGATGTAAGTTTCTAATTGCACATTTTTAGACTAAGTGTGGATGTACACACTTTCAAGATTTATTAGGGAAGCAGTATAACATAGATCTACACGAGTTTGACATTTCAATCCGTTAGTTGAGACCAGCTAAGAATAAAGAGGATAATACGATAAAGCTCTCGGCATCCTGAGGGTGCGCCATGAATTCGGCTTCATTATGCATTGTTGGAGGTGACTGAATGCATATCTGGCCTTTACAATGATTGCGGTGGACCACCGATGCATTGAGCCAGTGCCTTTGGACAAGTCTTGTACCAATTTCCAGACCATGGAGGGATGAAGGGCTCAGTGGGCCTGGGGCGCATGGATCGACCCCACGTGAATTGCAGGGTGCCTCCGACCACTGCGCTAC
>MQTX01000202.1:418879-704569 GCA_009735665.1 Angiostrongylus cantonensis
TCCAAAGCTTCTATGACTCATTCTATCTTAACTGCTCGAAGAATTTCATTAAGTCGACGAAACAAACAAACTAGTTACTCCTAATCTTATGATACACTAATGTGTTCGACTTTCGTATAAACACAATGTGTCGTGCTGGATCTAGGTGAGTTACCACATAACCATTGCTACACGTTGCTCACTGGTGTGCAACAGGTGGTTGGCCTCAGCGCAAGCTGGCACGGAATTCAAAATTTTTATCTCCAAACCTGGTAAAGACTAGGTCTATATCTGACCCCTTACTTTTCTGGAAGGAAAACACAAGGTCGCATGGTTTGATGCCTATCGTAGATAGTAGGAACAAAGTGACACAACTTTCCAGTGGCTCCGGTAAAAAAATATTTGTGCTTTACTGGAAACCATTACTCTTTATAAAGATTTATTATGCAAATATCAAATCTAAGTCATTTCGCCTCCTTGTTTCCGTTGGTGATGATTGCTAATGTGCTGCTCAAATTTGTTCTCTTAGGTCAGTGCTCTTGTTGTTCCGTAAGCGTTTAACATTTTCGAAGGCCTGGGCAACATTTGAAACACAGTTGTAGCGACGAACGGAACAAAACTCGAATAACAAGGCATACAAAACAACGGATCAAAAGATGAGAATTTTATGTGGATACGAGTACCGAGTATTCACAAGTCCGACTGGGAATCGCTAATATCGCGAAGGAACTTCGCAGAGCACTGGTTGAAGGTGCACTGCAACAAGCACTCGATCGATCTCTGGTTCGATCACCTGGCCAAGGTTCATCAAGCCTTCCATTCCTGCAGGGTCAACAGTTGCTATCAGACTTATCTAGGCGGAAAAAACCGCTGGCTTGACATATCGCTAGACTGCATAGGTCAGATATGCATCCAGCCACTTCTACAGTCGAAAACGTGGCGCATCCAGTGGAGGCATTGGGTAAAGTTGGATGCTTTATCTTTCATCTTTTCCTTAACAATCTATACATAATTCTTTAATAACATATTCGCTCTATTTTGTTCAATTTCGTAGACCTCAAAATCTTTTATGCACAATTTTCCCACTAGTAAAGACTACTCGAGTAATATCTCTGGTAAGCATTTTAGAGAGAGAGAGGGAGAGAGAGAGAAGAGAGAGAGAGTGCTCGTAAATTTTATGGCGATCATTTTGAAGAAACATCATCAGCTTTGTGAAGTAAAGCAACTTTTTTTGTACCAAAGAGAAGGCTGTGAGCAAAGGTGCATTTGTGCCTCAGGTGTAATAAGCTTTTTTCTACATCCAATATTTGACACAGTTACCGGCTTGTTGTGAAAACTAATTGTTCACACGACGAATTAAGGTCGTTTGCGATCACATTAAACAAAATCAACGGCTAACTTTTCCAGCAGCCATTTAAGAAAAAAAGAACCTCTGAGTATTGCGTGTCATCGATTTCGTCTCATGAAAATCCCTCTATAACTAGAAGAAAGATCTGGTTCTGGTCCAATACATTTATTAGACACATATTGTTACAATTATTACATTGAATATGGATAAAAAAATGTTCACTTCCATTGGGAAACGAAACCAAGAAAATGTCACTAAATGGCTCCCATTAGAGGAATGCGGCTCTGAAGGCCTACGGCAGTGTAAAAAGTATTTGTCAAAATGTGACATTAATAGTCTGCCCAGATAGCGGCATGAAAGACAACATGCGCCTCTGGTGTAATTTTAAGGACAAAACAAAATGAAAGACAATTGATAATTTTAAAGACAACTGTGATTGACAGAAAGATATACATTTCATCTAGAACCCGGATATCGGATATATTTCTCATCTTCTTGTACCGTCTTCGAAAAACACTCCTCCGTCCAGTGCGCAATATTTGGGACATATTCCTGAAGAACGTCATCTCTTATCTTCGAGTGCATTTGTTAGATTTATCGATAAAGGAAAAGAAAAACAAGCCTCGTTCTCCTTGGGGTCCAGGCTGCCCAGGTTGTCCCGGAGGCCCAGATTCTCCTGACAATCCCTGCGGTCCAGGTGGTCCTGGAGGACCCTGTGGACCCGGTAATCCATCCGAACCAGGCCGTCCTGCATATCAAAATTTTGTATTAGATACAATAAACAAATTCTCACTTACACAAATCTTAACCTGCTTGCCTATTTTTAGTATTCCTGCACAACACAGATGCTTTTGTTGCAGAGAAGTTTTGCGACAGATAGGTTAAATGTGCTTGAGAAAGCATAATACATATTGTCGCATTCCTGTTATCGATTAAATTCTTAGAATGTTTTCCGCACTACAGAGAGATTATGACAGTAATTTTTTTAGCTTTTTAAACAATAAGTTGCCCACTTTCTGAGAAATAATAATCCTAAATTGTTCTATAGATTAAAAACGAACCACTCTGGCCAACATCTCCAGGTAGACCAGGTGGTCCAGGATCTCCCGGTGTGCCCGGATCCCCAGGAATTGCGGGTGTGCTAAATATGATATAGAATTAGTGACTTATCGGCACGATCCACGTTAATCAGAACAATAGAAATTAGCTACTCATTACTCGCCTAAATGCCGGTCGTCCAGGATCGCCTCGTGCACCATCCCTCCCAGGGTCACCTGGAGGTCCAGGCGGTCCAGGTGGACCTGAAATTAGACAGATAATTGTCTAAGCTCTTTTCAATCTCTGAACGTCGTACCCTGTGGTCCTGGAGGCCCGTCATTCCCGTTGCGACCTGGATGACCAGGTTGTCCAGGGCTGCCTAAAACAAAAGCGGTATGCTGAAACGGTTTTATTTGTGAGAACAAGAAGAGCTTTTATAGGCGTAGGATTAAAAAGGGATCCGAAAGACAATTTGCAATAAAGATGATTTCTTGTCTTACAATAAATTCGTGCTTCTCGGATGAATAGCACATTTTTTTCCTTGTAATAGAAGTTTTATGCAGACAGTTAAGAAACCATTCGAAACCCGCGGCTTACCAGCATCTCCAGGTGGTCCCGGAGGTCCCGGCTCTCCCGGGGGACAAGGATTGCAGGGCGGCTCAGTGACCTCTTCACAGATCCTTAAACGGATATTTCTTTTTAGAATCACTAAAAATTTAGAAATAGAGAAGTAAATCAAGGATTTTGCAGAATAGCTTTGCCCCACGTGGTCTGTTGAATTCAAGGCCTACATAGTAAAGAGAAACTAACGCTGGTGGCCTTCCAGGAAATCCAGGAGCACCTGGTGCACCAGGTCTTCCCGGTATTCCATTCCTACCAGGTGGACCGTCTGGACCCGGCAGTCCAGGCAAGCAACACCCTTAATAAAGAGTAGATTATGAACTGCTTCGTCTTCGTATAAATTCATTGCCACAGTTTTAAGATGCACATTGAAATAAGTTTTACCTTTGCAGAAAAGCTTGCGGATATCAAGTTTAAAGTAATTGGTCCATAATTTTTAAACGAAGTTTACCTCGTAATGTTTTCAAATTGATGGTTTGGATGAGATCTAGTGGATTTTTTTCAAAAATTGGTGATGTGGAAGGAGATTAACTCAACTAAAATAAATCTTGCGAAAGGTGTAGAAAAACTCGGCGCTGTTTTTGTCTTATCGGTTTTCTTTTGCATAGTTGTCCCAATGCGAATATGAAAAGCTTTCCATGATGAGAAACCATCAACATTACGTATAAAATTTCTGGTCGAAAATTATGAACTGCATTTTCAAATCCCGAAAAAGTATCCCAGGGGAAAACTTGCCTTGACAAGCATCCTGGGAGGTCTGCCTCCTTCGTCTGGTCTGATTGGTTGAACGAGCCAAACCCGGCAGAATAGCCCTGGGAAGTGTTCGGTATTCCGCTACTTCCACCATTACATCTCTCGCAGATAGCTGGAAGAGAACTTCTTCCGCAAGCGCGATTAATTTACTTCTGAGTACTGACTTTACCTTACAGAATTCCATTTCACTCTGAACTCTTGCGTGAACCGAGTTTATGTAGTTGTTGACTACGGGAAGCGTGATGAAAACTGCTACAATGGCAACTAAGGAGAACGAGACGGCCGAAAAAGCGACGAAGCGGTAGGCCCGCTCTCGCCGATCCGAGTCCATCCTGTGGAGAATAAACCGCGTTGGAAGTGGGCCGAGAAGACGAGAGGAAAAAACGCACTGGAACCAGAGAGCACTTGAATACTTGAATGGATCGTCTTCACGGTCAATCGCACAAGTTCCCATGCATTTTTCATTAAATGATACTTTGGATATTTGACAATACTACTCCCATTGTATCTAAAACTACCCATAACAGGGGTTTCCCATGTGCTCACGACAGGTGGAACTATCCCTTGTGATTCAGAGAGAGATTTGCCACTTTGCGGCTTAAGAGGGTAGAACTTCTTAGCCATAGATTTACCTCTTATTTGGGCACCCCTTTAGAAATATTGATCCTGCTTCTCAGTTTGGGTGATTCTGGGAAGGAGTAGGAAAGAATGCCTGAGCAGAAATAAGACAGAGAACTAGATGAACCCTGACAACAGCAGAAGTAAATCAATTGCGAAAATTATTGGGAAGGCTTGCTGAGGACGTCAGCTTACGACGAAACGGAGGTATACGGAGGAACTGGATTTTCTGGAAGACAATTGCACAACTTCGATACATATCTGGGCTAGTGACACAAAAATGACTCGAATGCGGAGTAAAAAAAATTATAGAATAGTTGATTTCTGTCCATTTCAATAGTTTCAGAATAGCATGTGCTTAATGGTGTTGAGTCATTAAAACGGCAATGAGGGTAGCCATGCTCCACAGGGTGAGCAAACCTCTAAGTATTCATGTCAACCTTTAACTAAATAGAAGCAAGTGGTGATGAAAGGATTTACGTGCTGGTTTCGAAGCATTCTTAATTTGTCAAATGCAAGGATATATGAAGAACGTGTGAAGAAGAACGAGTCAAAGCAGCTAAAATTGAGTGAACTATCATAAACAATTTGTGAAAAGTCGTAAAATTCTCATTAGACACGAATCGCAGCCCGCGAATGGTTTCCATGGGCGGTGTAGTGGGATGCATCGCTAGGGGTTTTATATCAATCGGCAAAACTTTCTTCAGATCAACTTTTAATAGGAATGTAAGCCAATCAGAGAGCTGATGGGCGGCACGATGCTGATGAAGGCCTCATCCGAAGAGTAGCGCTTAAAAAATGAACTCCGTCCGAAGATGCGCTCTGCCCGCCTCTCTACCCGCCCGAAGAAGGTGAAAGGAACTTTAGCTGAAATAGACAACAGGAAAGAGTTCGTGACGCGGTTGGAGCATCCGCAATACCTCAATGATTGAAATGAAAGAATTCCATCTTACTAATGCAGTGCTGCACCAAACCAGAAGAAACCGGCTTGACAGAGAATAGCATAGATATGGACTGGGTTTTAAATAGAATTGAACTTACAAAGCCATGCCTGTTTCTGCGAATCTATACTTGATTCGCGGTCTCACATGATTATGTTGCATGCGTTTTCGTATGGAACGGTACTCTTCTGGCTTTTTCTTCCACTCTAAAATAGCTGATTACTTACGGATGAACGCAAAAAGTTCCTAGCACTATTTAAAACCGTTTTTGAGTTACTCATTGCCGAACGATATATTTTTGGCAATTTTCGTGCAAACAAGCTGTTTTAGTGATCGGACGGAAATTCTGTTGAAGTTGAAGGGCAAGTACATGATAAAAAAACTAGTGGAAAACTTTCTAATACAGTATTTCTGGAGAAGAATAAGTATTATCAACAGGCAGTCGTCCAATCAACCGTCCTCTATAAAAAGGCATTATCGACTGAGGTTACCTCATTCGAACAATGCCGCATTCCAGGAGATTCCACTTGATGCGACAACGAACACCCACATCGCACGGACGAACTGCTGTGGACAACTGACTCGGATCACTCCGGCTCTGAAGAAGGCGAGCGTGTCGAAACACTAGCTATCATGGAATGAACAGTATATTTACAATCGTGTGCCTGCTCATCGAAAAAACACAAAGCTATATTGACAATTACCGAAGTTAATCGAAACTATTTCTTGGGAATAATTACAGATATACGCCATAATTTTTTGACTAGTGGAGAAATTAGTGGACATGTCAAGAATTTCACAAACTTCTACTAAAAGTTCAGTGTTTGAGACTAGAACTGGTACGTCAAAACGGACCAGTTCTGTTGTACGACGACACTAGCCAAAGCAACGTAACCAACATTGAAAGAATAGGAAAATTGAACGTGCCCTCTACCCCGCTTCGAATTTCCAACCGATAGCCATTTATCAAACAGTTCAAAATGTTTCGCTAGTGAAGTTGTCAATTACAGAGTCACTTTTAAACTTGCTTCCACAACATTTATAGGACACGTTAAGCTTATGTATCTATCACTGTAGAACAAATAGACCTGCAAAACGCTGGCAGAATTGTTAAAGCTTCAGTGGTTGCTGTTTCGTTCAAAAAATTGCATTACTCATACGATTTTCTCGGAACTTTTTCTAAACATCCTAACATACAATGTCTGGGGGTGTAAACGTCGATAGCTTCTTCGTTCTATTTTATCATGACATAACACTATCTATGAGCCTAATAGACCACATCTATCATCCACTCTTTGCTGAATTCGATTCCTCATTCTCATCGGCGGCTGGGTGTATTGGGCATGCCACTACATCCTGTTGACCTTGGGTACCCCTAGATCTCCAGGAGCGGTATAGTATAAACAAACAGCACCTTCGTGCAAGGATTTAATTGCCATTTCATTAATTAGAATTCTCATTAGTTTTGTCATACCAGAACGCTATAGGAAATCAATACTGCTTGCTTTATAAAGGATAGCAGTATTATTTGCTGCAGGAGCTTTTGGCTTTTTAAGGGCTCCAAATTTTCTACTAGACTGTAATTTGGTCTTTCGAATATTATTGGATGTAGCCTTTCCTAGTGCTTGCTGGAGACTCGCAGTTGATTCTTCACTAGCGAGTCGTGAAAAACGTTCAAAAAATGTTTTAAGCCAACAATGTGGAGAGCTTAGGTTTTTCAAGCACAAATTCATCACAGGGCGATGACGCAAGCGGCAGAGTTTTTCCGCGCCGGAGGCATTTGGTACGTTCCGGCCACGCGACCGCGACGTCCATAACCGGTTCGGCTGCAGTCTTCATTCATACCAGCCATCTTCTCTGACGTGTATTCACAACATGAAGGGAACTAGTGGTGCTTCTCAGAAAATACTCGAGAAATCTTGTCAGTGTGAGTCCGATCAACTATTGGAATGAATCTCTTCGTCAGTATTCTCAGAAAAAAGAAGAGGTCAAAAATAAAAAAGCGTAGCATCGCTAAGCAAGCGATTCAGAAAATAGACGTCTTCTTAACAGACTAGATAAACTACTGCCTAGTCACCAAAAAACAATAGCTATTCCATGAAATCTCGAAAAGCCCGTTATTTGTAGCTGTCACAATTGAAGGTTTTCGCTTTTATTTTAAGTAGGCGATACCATTACAGTGTTGTGTATTGAAGAAGATTAAACAGATTTTAGTTAGAAAGTTTCTGAACGAGCACATGGCTTGAACCTCGAACATTGAAATTGGGGTTATGTGAAACGCTCTGGTCTCGGAACACAGACTGCATCGCTCTACCCAAACATGAACTTCGTGCTTTGTTGTTCTATGTGAACAATTATCCACGGATAATGCACGACTGCTGAGTTTTTGGTGTGTCATACTTCTTCATCAAAGGCATGTTAGTTGTCAGACTTGGATGATTGGTTGACTGTTGTCCTCTGCAGCTAGCTGATTCATCATTTCAAGTTCTGGTTTCCTACTTAGACGAACCAGCTAGACCGTTGCCCTGCCTACCACTTAAGCTGTTCCTCACATTCCCACACCACATCTTTAAACAAAGCCGCATAAAATCACGTCTAAGGCTATACAGATAGAAGATATATAAACACAAACTTGGTTCTCTTATGATTGCAACGTTTCAGTTCGGTCCATTTAGGCACGGATTGCGATTTGGTGGCAAACCTCCAGTAGGAATAATTGACATCAATTTACTTGTTAATATGAAATTTCGCAACGCTACAACTTTACAAGGCAGACGTTTTTAGTTAGGAAATGTAACACTTTTTAGAAATATCTGAACGTATCGTGACTATTGAAAGTGTCAGGCGTATTCGCAACCTAAAAGGATTAAAGGATAAGCATTTGGCGTTGGTCAATCCTTGAAGAATGCGAAATGCGTTCGACTTTATCAAACATCCTAGAGGATGAATACCTATCTCTTTTATATAATGAGTTGAGATAATCTACAGAGTTCACTGACCTAACAGAGATGGAAGGCTCAGTTAATACTGATACTACTAATTCCACCACACCACTACTAGTGAGAATGCCAACGGTACCAATTACAATTTAGAAAGTTTGTTGAAGCAAGATATACGAATAATACCGTTTCTCATTATGGTAGACATTTCAGCTTCCCAATATTAAGAAGCAACTGCTGAACTTATGCATACTTTGAACACCCATCTATGCGGACCCCGACACATTTTCTAGTCACTCCGTTCTGGCGCGATCGTTGTTCATGGTACTGGTATACTTCGACTAAGGTGTTGGTCGCGAGAAACATTGTATGATCTATAAATCATTCCTACCTAATAATCCAGATGGCTAACGAAGGCGGCATAAAGTGTGCACGTCTTCTAAGCGCTCATCAACAGGGAGTTTTGCGTACATTTATTTAAATCACCCTCATTTTCCCCCATCATTTGTCAAATGTCTTCATCTCATTGCTTGCACATTTGGGGATCGCAATGAACATATATTCCATGGAGCCTTAAAAATATTTTTCAGTGTGAACTGCCAAATAAAGCTTGGGTGTGTTGGTTATGTTTCAAAGCGAACTATGCGAATGCCTCGCACGTTGATGCTAGGGATTCTCAAAGTACTTAAAGCGTTAACCCATGTCTCAGCTGCATAACAATTCTATGAAGATCGTTCACTTAAGGAAGAGCCATTATCCGTCACTTTGTCGATGCCTTTACAGAGAAGTGCGCTCATGTTGAACTCTTTGTGCACAGTTTCTCCTTAAAGTTGTAGATGTTTAATAAACACCATAGAAGCCCGTGTAGCGGAGTAGTTAAAGGTGCTCTGCAATGCACGCTGAATCGATTTCCGGTTCTGTTTCTCTCCACGAGTCCACCATCCGTGCTTCCAGGGCAAACACATTGGTGTCAAACATGTCTGAGAGGACAGCAGCGCAGACTTTATACTTCATTAGGTCAGGTCTATTGTATGGGATAAATGAAGTTGAGTTCATTGCAGATGCTTAAGGGATTGATCAACCCCAACAGCCTTATTCTTCAATTTTTATTGAACACCTTAATTTGTCATAGGATATGGTCTGAGTAATATGCTGTCAATGAACCATGCACTTACACTTATTTCTTATCACAGAATGAGTTTTTCGGAAGCACAGTTAATAAAGAAAGTGGTCGAATTTGTAGTTCACAATCCTTTCTTTGCTTATAGCTTTCCCGTCTTAGTTGAGACCAACTTTATTCAACACTAAAATACGGTAGTGAACAGCTTCGGCGAAATGGTGTCGTCCTGTCTGGATAGTGATCGGCTTATGTGAGATGTTGTCAGCGGTCTCACTCCTTTTCTTATAGGAACGACAAAATGGTGAATGAAAGTTTGTATTTTCTTGCATTTGCGATAGCCATAAGGTGATGGTCTTATGCTTGACAGGCTTCATGTTACGCGACCAAAATCACACTCGTTTTAACATTAGCAAAAGCATTTTCGCAGTAAGAAGTAGTTAGAGTAACAGTACTCGCGTAGAGAGAGTGGTACTTTTGACAGGCCTTTTCTACCCTTGTTGAAATCTCGATGCGTTTCATGGAGGAAACTTTAGCTGAACTTTGTAATGTAAAGAGTTCTAGGCTTGGCTAATGTGGCCTTCAAAATAGTTACTCTGCGAATAGTTCTATTTCTCTCTTGCGAGGCCGTTGTTGTTAATATTTCCGAGACCTTATCTGATACGAAGAAACATCGGTTTCCTCTTCTACCGCATTCGCGCCTTCAGGAAAGTAAACAGATATTTAGGCAAATATTTCAGGGTTCACTGCTCAGACCTCATAGAACCTTACATATTAATGGACGAAATTCGTCTATTTGTCTCTTTTGTTGCAATTTTATGGGACAATAACATACAGGATCATGAAACAGTGCCTAGAACTGCTCTTCTCATCGGTAAACTATGAGGCGGATGACTGATCGCTGACTCTAACATTATATCGACATTAACAGGGCAGCGAATGGATCAGAATTCGCGCAGAAATCTGAACTATCAAGAAATTAAATGTTTGGAATCACTTTGAGTTGGTCTAACACACGGGAATGCGTCAATAACTTGACTTCATGTGGCATCGTGGAGTTGACTGATATGCATATTTAGTCCTTACAATCGCTTGTAGTGTCTTGAGACTTGTAAAGTCGATGTTTCAACCTCCAAAACAAGTCTGGGCGCTGATTTATCCACCTAGGAGAGATGGAACACTTGTTTTGCCCAGCCTAACAATGTGCGTACAAGCACGAGCGTGCGGTAGAACACCCGGAAAGTGAATACGCGTGTTCGAAGCCCAACTGAGGTTTCCAGTTTTGCATGCATCTCGACTAACTTGCGGTTACCTTGGGATGCTTTCCCAAGCAAATTTTCCCTTGTCCTAGGCGTACATAACCAACACATTTTTTAGATTACTAAGGTTGATCTAAGTTGCAAAATCTTTATTTGGCAGGCGTTTCAACGTATTCGTCTTCTTCTGAACCGGATTTACTCAAAAAATTAAATAAGAAAGTAAGAACGGGTCAAAAATTTTATATCGTCTTCGCATAAGCTGGAGAATCTGAAGAAATATTTGAGGATGTTTTCACGACAATAAAAATTGCTCGAACGCAAATCACTCCGTAATAATAGCGAGAAAGGCACTTAGGCGTCTCTCGGCTGTACAGTGAAAGTCCCATTGCCGGCCTGAATACGACGATTTCGCTCTGACCAGACTTTCACAACACGTGTCCGACAGAGCGAGTTTTTCGAGAAATTCCGATAAATTTTCGATAATTAGAGCACTTCAGGAATTAGGAACCCGATAGACTTGTAGAGGAGAGGCTTCGACTTATTGCTCTAATCGAATAAATCATTCTAAGCTACTTCTTTCCCTCAGCAATGTGCTTGGCGACACTCATACGTCTGCTTGAATAAAATTCCACTTGTTGGATTGCTTCAGAGCTCAAAATTTGACCATCGTAAAAACGAAACAGGAAGGTTTAGGGCCCTAAAATAATTTTGATTCCACCTTGATAGAATGAGGAAACTTGTAATTTGTTGGCAAACATTCTTCAAATGTAACAGCTTTCGTCTAAGCTGATAAAGTCCACAACCATCGGATACATTTCTGTTTGAAGTATGAAAGCTCTATTATTTTCGGACCTGCATGCATTGGAATCAATACCTTTTGCCGCAAATTTGTTAAGAGCATAAAAGATTACGAAAACTTTTTATTGCCAATTAGTTGAAGGTTATCGGTCAAAAGATGGCAAAAGCTTAAAAGTTTCCCAATAAACGAACCACCACAACGTGGCTGTGAACCATCAAACTGTTGTTCGTGAGAAAGGGAACAGTGATAGCTTCATTGAGTCGGATTTCGATTAGCGCATTTCGACTCACAAATTTAAAAGTCACGCTACCCTTTTCAAACAGAAGCTTTCTGATAACGCAGCAAGCCACTAGAGCTTTTTGCCAATGAGAAACAAGTTTTTTTTTATTTCATTAGCACGGAATTTTGATGTTATGGAAGCACAGAATTCTTCGAAATCATTGTTAGGAAGGCATTTGTTCTTAAAAATTTTTTCAGAAAAAAGATTTTGGGTGATGAAAAAGCCTTAGTCAAGGATGACCTAGAGTTTCATAGTCTAATTTTTCTAGCTCTTGCAGCATTCCTCATATAAAGTGCGGTTGAGCGTTGTCGCACAACAGGAGTGGAATTTTTTTGTCTGTCCAATGATGAGAACATGCATTATCATTCTCCGTGAGCTTCATCTTTTTTCTGATTCGGCGCCACTACTTTTCTGTTGCAGTCGTTTCACCAAGATTCAAGAAACTGTACTCGACGGCTGCAAGCCACCAGATAATGGCCATGACCAGTACCTGGTGCAAATTCACCTTAAGAATGTGTTCAGAAGATCGACTCAGTTCAACTATTATGGCGAACGTCGTTCATAGCCTTTAGGATCCATTTCTAATTGCGCGCCGTAATCCATTGTTTCTATTGAGTAAAAGAAGCTCAGAACAGCCTTCATCAAGACGATTTGGTACCACGTTGTCGAAGTGCTCAATTTTTAGGTGACGAACGATTACTAAAAGGTAGGCGCTGAGTTTCTTTTTACTAATTCTAAAGTGATTCGTCGTTTTCTCTCTCAGCAATCGCGAAGTTGTTAAACAGCATACGTTTACTTCCATACAATAACACACATACAACACAATCGTAGCTGACGTTTCGGCAGAATCGTCTTCTTCAGAGCCTGCAACGGTACACTAATACTCACTAGGTCAAACACTTCAACAGCACAAACAGAATGATGAAAAGATCTTGGGTTCTAAAGTTGTTTTCATAAGATCTGTCTGTTATCGCCTATCATAATTTCCTGATGCATACCCGTGAGCTTGTCGTCATGAAGTTTCAACTCCTAAGGCGAAACGATGAGTTTTGCTAGGACGTTTTCTCATTTTCTCCCACACTAGCTCATCCAACGTCGTTAATAACAAATTCGTAAAGTTATGCGTTGGAAATATTTAAGCAAGAAGTAGTTTATAGAAGGGAAAAACAGTTGTTATTTTTTAAATAGGGAACTAAATACAAATGAAAAATAGTTGTGCAGCAGACGAACTTCTAAGAGAATCCACAATCAACTTCCTTGCTGAAATATGCGAGAATATTTTTGCTGTAGGGAAAATCTTGGGAATCACACAAGAATTCAAAAAAAGTGGATAGCTAAAATTGCTTAAGGATCGATCACCGCATCTGCACCGAATCAGGTTTCTGTTTCGTTGTTGGCTCCATAGAGTGCAATTTGAAGCGACAAACTAATTTGTGACTAATGTTAACCGAAGAACTACCCGAGTTTGCCGAAAGGCACATAAGCCAGGAAGGCAAAGTCACGAATCACAAGGACAATCTCAAAGGTGTGAACGTTAACAGGGTATCTATTCGGCTGGTACATGTGGAATGTTCGATTTCATTGTTTTAATTTTCCATGCAATTTGTTCAAATAAAAATTTTGTTTTTCATTTATGTTTGCTGCATATTTTTGAAGCGCAAACTCTGCTCTTTGTATATCTCGCATTGGTTTCTCTCAAGATTTACTATTCTAACATTTTTTTAGGTTTTAACCTTAGTATGAATCAACGAGGGCGCGTGTTGCGCAGTGGTCGGGAACATCTTGTAACACACACTAGGAATCGATCCCGGCCTATGACCCACCAAGCCTTCGATCCCTCCGAAGTTCGCATATTGGTACCATATTTGTCTGCGAGGATAGCAGCACTGGCTCGATACATCGGAAGGCCACCGCGAGTCATTGCCGGTTGCGCATTCAATCACCTCCGAACGATGCTTAATGATGTCGAATGCATGGCGCATCCTCAGAGATTGATCAACGCCGAGAGCTTCATTCTTTTTTTATTTATGAATCAACGTCTTATTCATGCGCATTTTTTGTACGAGTGGTAGGAATAGTGGAAATAATGCCGAGGCAGCAGCTCTGAATACCATCAAGTTTGAGGTGAAAGTAGTATTGGTGAATCAACTGTTCGAACATTGTTACATGGTTCCTGAAATTCCGATATGGTGATTTCGACCTCGAAGTTAAGGAAGACCACGGACGATCCAATGGACTTGGTGACGAGAAGGCTGTAGTGGAAGCAAACACGCGAACAACTGTTCAAGAGATTTCAGAACCGCATGGCGTAAGCACAGGAACAATTTCCACTCACTTGAATTGCATGGGAAAGATAAAAACTTAGCATGAGGGTGGCGCACGAAATGAACGATAATGCAAGAAATCGCTCTTTCGATGTATCGTCTGTTCTTATTCGACGCAGCAAAAACAACCCATTTCTTGATCGAATTGTGACGTGCGACGAGAAGTGGATTCTGTACAGCAATCGGCGACGTTCAGCTCAATGGTTGGGTTGCAGTCTGGCTCCACAGCACTTCCCAAAACCGAAATTGCACCAAAAAAGGTCATGGTGATTTTTTTTTGTGGTCTGCAGTTGTGCTGGTTCATCACAACTTTTTGAATCTGAGCGCAACGACTGCGGCAGAGGAGTATAGAGCACAATTCGACGAAGTGCACCGTAAACTCCAACAACAACGTCCGGTATTAGCCAGCAGAAAAGGACCAATCCTTCTCCACAACAACGACCGGCTTCACGTTGGGAAACCATTGTGACAGAAGTTGAATGAGTTCGGCTACGAAACTGGCCTCACCCGCCATATTCACTGGACTCTCGCCTACCGACTATTATTTCTTCGAGCACCTTGATAAGACGAAAAATGCTTCACAAACCACGAATGCCTTCAACGAATTCATTGCTTCCAGAACTCCAGAATTTTATGTATAAGTAGAGTTGTTTCCTGTTGGAAAAAAAATGCTGATTCTAATGTAACTTATTTCAATAAATGAAATTTAGTATGAAGGAAGCTGTGTTTTAACCTTTTTATTTACTGCCTACTATATTTTTTAACGGCAGAGTATCATGTGAAATACAGCGAGCTATTGTCCTCTCCGGGGAGTAACGCGTTCACCACCACATCATGCGGAAAAAAATTATAGTGGGCAGTAAATAAAAAGGTTAAGATTATGATTTCGACTTCAGCCGCAGCTTAACTAGGTTCGCTGCCGATTTGGGTTTCCCAGATAAGTCCCGTTGACGGATGATTGCTGATGGCGCCCATCAATAGAACTAGCTGAGAGACAGGCGAAACAAAGGACCCACATGGTGTGGTGGTGAACGCGTTACTCCACGGAAAGGACAAAAGCGCGTTTGTTTCCCACCACAGACACCTGTGGTCCTGGGTTTTGCCAATATCTCAAAGCTATGTTTATTTAAATTTTACATTTAGCGTAGAGCATTTTACATGTTACAACCTATTATACGTATAATCATCATTCTGTCAATGATCACATTATGATGTAATAAATAGTCAACCCACCCCCTTCATCAGAAGCGGCTATGGGAACAACCAATAATAAGATGAGGAACGGAAAATGTGATCAAGGAGTTTAGTCCCGTAAAAGGAATCGTAATTGATCATTTACGACATGTTTTCCGTAGCCATGTATTAGCTCATTTTTTCAACAATTTTTCAGATGATTGAGTGTTTTGGAAAAGGTAAACAACCCCTGGGAGTTTGCTGACGCTATCACGAGTTTATTTATGGGGTTCCCAAGTTTTCGGTTAAGCTCTCGTTGTGCGTTTAATATTATTTTGTCCTTCTACCTTTGATGATTGCTCGAACAGCTCTGAAAGAGGTCGATTTAGTGCGAACAAGAAAATTATTTTTGAAATAAATTTTCTTGGGAAGGAATGAGAGACGATTGTGATTTCTTATGTCAATCTAGTTAATGAAAGTTTTCGTTCGATAGTGGATGTTTCAGGAGAAGAAAATCTATCAACAGCCTGCATTTCACTTTATTTTCGGCCAACTGAACCTCATAATTTGCATCAATTCCCGTGTGCCCCTTGGGGCTTTAGGGTTGCAAGGCCCATTTTCGAAAATTGTTACTGACAGGCAGTCTAGCATCCCTTCGTATCCGCTTGTTTGCTGAGCGCAAAAAGCGAAACCCTCTTCTTTCGTATTTTTGCAAAAGGACGAACGGTCACAGCTTTTTTCTTGCTCATGCGTCAAACAAATTTCCACCTGCAGTACGGTAGTGCATGTTTTGTCTTTCTGTTTTTTATTCCAATTTTATAAATATCGTCAATATTGGATTTTCCCAGCTCTTCATTTTTTCATGAACTTGTTTTCACTTTCTCTTCAGGGTTCTTTCCACTTTTCACCAGCAAGTGACTATCCATAAAGCTTAAAAATTGAGAAATGTTTAATTCCTCTTTGTTTTTGGAAAGTCTGCACGTAGTTGCTACTGCATCATGACGCCATTCCACTGACAATAAGCCATCCATAGCACACTTTATTCGGCTAGAATTTAACCGAATAAAGTTTTTGTCAACCATGTATAAGTTTATTAACGAAACGATACATATTAATTAGTTTTGCCTCGGTTAAAGGAAAATTGGTTTCTGAAATGTCTATGCCATAATTCTTTCACCAGGATACCTCACTTTTCTTCAGAATTTGCAATTCGCTGCCATCGCCGATGTAATATATGAACAGGAAGATGACACGGGCATTCCTCATTCTCCTGAAGCTGTTGGTGCTTTTCACTAGTGCTTCTCGAAAAGTTCCCCTAAGTGCGTTTTCCTATATCTTTCTGTGCATTTTGCTGATGTGGATTTCGAATTTATTCACTTTCCATAAATTATGCTCATTGCTATGATTTGATTTGAAATAAAAACTACTGCTTGATATGAAGATGCTGAGATATGAGCAAAACTCGGGACCTCAAGGGTGTCGCGAAATCGCAATTACCCTTCCCAGGGCTCACGAGCTATCCAACACACCAACCGGAATCCTTGCTTTGTCTTTCCCTCAGCGATGTTTTTATTCTATCACTGCTACATACAGAAGAATAGACAGTGAATAAAGGGTAAGGTATTGTGATTTCGAGTCTTGCTTCAGCTTACTTGATACTTGAATGGCCCATCATGACTAGTTGTGCGGGTCTTAGCACAATCACCATTTTTCGGAGATTTGCTGGTTAAGTCATTGTAGCTCATTGGAATCGCGAGGATAGCCCGGCTAAAGTTCGCTCCACGTCGTCACCACGACAGGCAGTCGCAACCCTTGTGGACCAGAGGGAGATTTACCGCCATGTGACTTTGATACCAAGACGGTGGTGGATCCTGGTATTGGATTGCTCTTTGCTGGGCTTCCTGATGGAAACACCGGACTGTTTCTCAGCTTGGGAAACGCTGCCAGGAGGACGAATCACCCGCTGTACATCGCAGTCTGGCACCCAGGAACACCTCCAAGACACCATGGGGCGGTAAACCGTTGGAAGCCTTCAGCTTAACTGGAATGTCCACTTATGCTCCCCATATCATTTTCTTTGGCGAGTGTTTGCTGATGGCACCGTTAGGCAGAAAACAGGCTGAGAATAAGGCAAACCAAGTGCCTCATTGATGTACTGGGTAACAGTGAATCTCCCGAGTGAGAAGTCGCTAGTTCGATGTCTAAGTGACTTTCCGAGTTTTGCTCATATTTCAACATCCTTGGGGTGCACTTCATATGCTACCCTACCACGAAAAAAGAATAGGCAGTAAATAAAGAAGCTAATACAGTGAGTGAACAATTCTTTCCTATAATAAGCACCACTACACAAGGGTCCACAAATTCGTTAAATAGGAGGCTTGGATGACAATTGAAAAAGTCATCTTTCGATGAAATTTTTCTACAGAAAATGCCTAGAATCTCCAACTCATCATTGGTAGAGGTCTTTTTCGCCGTCCCTCACTAAAGCAACGGTCGTTTATGTTAAGTGAAAGTAGCCAACCACGAAGTTTAAGATATCAAACTCTTACCCCTTCGTACATCCATCTAGCACCCAACTGTCGACGTTTTTCACTTCTCGGTGAATTTCGAATGGCAAGCGACTCTTCTAAACTGTTCAGAAAGTCGTTGTCTTTTATTCGGACTGTATATTCACCGTCATACAGACTTATAACCTGCTGCAGAAAACCGTTAAGACTACCTTTAGATTAGGCATTCGAATGCTTTTGCATAACCACACAATTGGATGATATTTCGAACTGGTACCGTTACTTCATGTCGACGTTTAAACTCATGAAGAGAAATGATGTTTTCTTTTTGTTATTTGAGAGCATCAACTCAACGAGGCAAAAATCATTGTAGGCTAACGGTTGGACAAAAGTGTTACATGGAAAATAGACAAGCAGAAGGCAATGCTTAGAAAAAAGGGACGGCAACAGTGTAAGCATAACACTTTTGAGAAAACCAGCCTTCATTTGATTTCGCTGTCAGTAATCGAGGGCACGTATGGAACAATGGTTAGAGGTCCTATGCAAGTTCTTCTTTCTGTCCTGGGACCTCGGGTGGTTGTGTTTTTCTGGAAATTATCACCAGACTAATCTGGGAGGATGAAACACTAAGGTAATAGTAGTTAGGCCATCTGAAGACATATATAAACCAGATATGCATTTAATCAGCGCTAGTAATGCTTAAGGGCGCGTGTGGCACAGTGGTTGTAAGCGCCACTGCGGCACACATGTAGAATCGATCCCTGCGCCCGTGGCCCTCCAAGCCTTCCATCCCTCCGGGATCGGCAAATTGGTGCCAGACTTGTCTAGGAGGATAGCAGCACTGGGTCGATACATCGGTAGGCCACCGCGAGTCATTGTAAACGCATTCAATCTCCTCCAACGATACTTAATGAAGTCGAATACATGGCGCATCTCTCAGGGATTGATCAACGCCGATAGCTTTATCCTTGAGCTTTAACGGATGCTTAATGAAGGGGAATGCATGATGGATCTCTCCAAGATTGATCATCGCCGAATGCTCTATTCATTACCTTCTTCAAATCAGCAATTCCTTGTTTTACTGACAAACAAACTACAGTTTGTAGTAAAACTTTATTGTGACTACTGTTTCTGTAGTATCCTCTTCATCAGTGCCACGATGATTTAAGTTGATATTCTATCAATTACTTTTTGCAACGTGGTGTTACATTGTTAATCTTCATTGGACTGGAACAATCTCAAACTTAGCTACAGTAAGGTATTGTTGCAACAACCTTATGCCAGCTTGTGAAAGCAACAAGTTCTTATGGCACCCTCATTAGAAGGCTTATGACGACAGAAACAATCCTTATTTTTCCACGTGCCTGATGTTTTTGCCGATGACATTGCCTCATGAGAAACCACTATTTCAAAATTTTTGGGAAATGCTAGTGAAAAAATTTGGGTAAAAACTCTTCAAAAAGTAAAGGTGTAAGAAAATGGAAGGTTTCAGGAGCGTTTGTAGACGTCTCAGAGACGGATAACGCTACGGCACACGCCACAATTGAGGTAAGAACTCATTACTGCAAGAATATGAGGTTTCATGGTAAAACCACCTATAAGTATTTTTTGTTCGAAGCTACCGTAAGTGTAAAAGTAGGTGTAAAATTCTGCTGACTTTGAATGGGGCAGATTATAGCTTTTACATATGGTTGTGATCTACTTTCACTATAACTGAATTGACAGAAAGTAAGTGTTCCTTTCATACAAAGGATATGGCGTGCTTCAAGGGATACATAGGCAAAAATGGAAGATTTTAAAAGCAAAACGAAAGTTCAGTCTTCATCATATTAATCATCTATGGTTTTTGAGTAACCAAATAGGAAGTACTACATTCAGATGCTTCGTTTGGCGGTGTTGACGTTCAATTCTCATCCTGATGCCATCGTTGATGTTGTGCTCGGTACGCGGGCACTTCCTCCACTTCAGAGCAGCACGATGATGTGGAATCTGAACAGAATTAGTAAGATACACCTCAGTTAGAGTTATTAAAAAGAATAGCAAGCGAAAGAGTTGTGTTCTTTTTGTTTTTTTTCTACACGATCCTTCATCACATGTGTTGTGCTGTTCCTATCACTTCACCAATTCAGTTCGCTTCCTCGCACACATCATCCTCCGAGGTCCTCGAATTTCCGTGCCAGGTGCAGAGCAACCGCACAGAGTTCACATGAACAATGTGCTCCTCCTATCAGAATAACAGATTTAGATGCTGTCCAATAAGACGAGTGATTATGAGGCATTCCTACCTGTTGTTCATTTTGGGATTTTTGGAATTAATCCAGAATGCCTCGAGAGTTTTGTGTGCTTGTGTTCTTGATTCCTATGCCGAGGATCGTAAGCTCTACTTCAAAATTTTTCCCGTTATGTCTCTGTATCCTATATGTGCCTGGTGGAGTATTTGGCTTAAGTTTACCGACTAGCTGTTCTTTTATACGGACTCAGAGTGGTCTACCCGTTTTGGCAACGTATTCGTCCACGCACGCTTGACAAGCGATCAGATAAACTGTGCCCCAACTCATGCAATATCCGTCTCTAAGTTAGGGCAAATTATGCACTTTTGAGTTGCACATAGATGGTTATACAAGCGATCATGAACCAGCCTTTTTGAAGTGCTTGGTTCAGGTATTGGATTAGGAGAAATAAAATCAGTGTCTTAGATTACTCGGTGGAATTTCAACTAGAGTTACCGAATTCTCCAGACGGGCTCTTCATAAGCAACGTTTTACAGCTGTATTTATTACATCTGAAAGGAAGGGCAAGAAAAACGGGACCTTATTATTGCAGAGTTGTCGTTTGGAAAGATGGGTTTTCCTCTACACTTCTCCCGAGCTGCAGTTTCGTACCCCTTAAAAATGGCTATTTGCGGCACTCACCTATTCGCTAATTTTCTTTTGGTGGATGTATAATATCCCACTGTTTTTGCTACTTGACATAACCATTTCACTATATTTTAACTTATCATTTACTGTCTACTCTTTTTTAATGGCAGGCTATATTGAGAAATATAACTTCAATGATGCTGAGATATTTGCAAAACTCAGTAAAAGGAATAGGTAGTAAATAATAAGTTAAAATTGAATTGTAATTATAACTACAGCTTCAGCTTAACTGGGTTCGTTGCCGATTTGGGCCTGCCAGATCTATCTCACTGACGTGTGATTGCTGTGGCAAAGATCGATAGAACTAGTTGAGAGACAGGCGAAACGAAGGACCCGCATGATGTGGTGGTGAGCGCGTTACTTCCCAGAAAGGATAATGGCGCGTTCGTTCCTCACCGCATACACCTGCGGTCCGGAGTTGTGCAAATATCTCAGCATCATTGAAATTACATTTCACTATATTTTATATGATCCTGCGAGCTTCATAAGAACCGTGAGATTTTTAAGTTGAATATAACAGTTGAACGAAATCCTACTGAAATAGCTGATGGTAGTCGTTTATAGTATGTGACGAGATGAAGCTCGGTTTTATGACGATGCTGGCTGGCACTCACTCATACAACTACGGTGTCTACCAATCGATTGCGGATTCGATGATGGTCTACATTTGTTCTTCTAAAAGGGCACAGATCCTCATGGAGGCGTAGCAAAAGATTTTTTTTTCTACGCTTCGTTAATGTTTAAGCATATAGAATAATTTTTTGAAGAACTGGATGGGATAATACTTCCTAAAAGTTGGACGAAATAGCTAGTATATATGCGTAAGCAGGAAGAGATTGCAGGTGCCATTGGTCGATTGGGAAGTTTCGGATGTCCGATCGGCAGATGCCAAACGTTCTCCGATGACATTTTCTGTCAGACCGCCAATTGATCAGCTTCTTGTCGACTACATCAAATACAAGGGATGGTCACATGTTGTCTACATCCACGACGGAGCTAACGGTGAGGAGTAAATGGGCATCATCCCTCATTTGCACTAGTAATTTTCTGTTCATCAAATTCTTCACTTTTGTTCGACAACAAGAAATCATTCATTATAGCACACCGAACTCTACACGGTATGTTCGAGTATCTGAACGAGAGGAGCCCAGAGTATAATTTGTTCGTTGACAATTTCAAAGTAAGTGAAATTCTTTGAATACTTGAATTCTTCTCTATTTTCACAAAGAATGCCACGTTTTTCAGCACTTTTTATGCAAGTGCTATGCTACAGGTTTGATAAACTCATGTTTTCGTAAAATCACAAGCTCCAGCTCAAACACTTTTCAACCTTTCCAAACCAGATGGGAGTTTTTTTTTTATCATATGACAAGGTTTCTTCCATGATTCTAGTGGCTCCTTGCGTTGGTTTAGTGCTGCGAGGATTTTTATGCAGAGATACCGAACTCTTTATCAGCGTGGGTGATCCAGCTAGAGGAGATTCCCATTGCACATTATCGTTCGACATCTAGCCTAAGCCTAAGTGGAAATATGGAGCAAAATAGAGACAATGGAAACTCACTCACGTCACTTCTTTCTTTTGTGTAAGTGAAGAATACACAAAATTCGTTTAATTCGCTCAGTGTTTTTGAAGATACTGGTAAAAAAAACATTTGGTGCAGTTTTTTTTTAATAGAGCGCTTCTAGTAGCAGCTAACACATAAGGCGTATCGAATATGTACTGCATCAAGTTATTTAAAAGCATTCAACATTTCTCGCCATGTAGGATCGCAGGATGAGGGAGGTGGAGTGGAATGCTGTACAGTGCGCCGAGTACACCCACTGCTACGACCTCGTTGCCAAGCCTTCCAAGCTCTTTTTCTCTGGATGTCGGTAAATTTTCACCGGACTTGTTTAACAGAAGATTGCTTTGAGGCACAAAGCTGGTGACTGAGCGCGATTAACTGAGTGTGCTCTAGTGGAGTTAACAAAACACCAGAGGGGATCATTTCAACGAAGACTCAACAACATTCATGATGAAGCCAGTATCCTCAGGTAGCTGCTGAACCGTGGTGAAAATTAAGGAGATTCGTGGATGATGAACAAAAGACAGCGAGGAGAATGAAAGACCTGCTGGAATCCGCACAATACGGTGTTATGGATCATGCACATAAATAAATACCCAGTATCTACGTATGCTATTTTTCATAGTTCATCTCGTTCTCCTTGGTAAGAGTACTACCACTATTGAAAACTATTTATCATTTAGCCATCGCGTGAAAAATCAGTGCCTATTTCTTTACGAACAAAAAATTGTCGATGAAAGACAAATAATTAAGAAAATGTTCTTAAGGCTCCTGCTGGTGAGGAATTCTTCCGCGATTTTCTCAACGACTTACACAGACGCCTGTCACTGTCACTAGTGAGAAATGAAAACCTCTCCAATCATGATAGTACCAATGTTGTAAGGTGAGTATTGCTGATGGCCATAACTTCGGAGATAATAGGTCGTTGTGACAGAGACAGATTGTGGACAGTAGCAGCTTATGCGGATAGCTGTAATGGTAGCTGAAAAGTAATGTGATATGTAATATTGTTAACTACATTCTGGCTTACCTAGAAGTGATTTCAGTCCGGTGCATGTGATCGTCGATCTCGAGGGTGGTTTTCGTATGGAAATGTTCCTAAGAGCTCTTCATGAAAGCGTTCTCGTCAAAAAAGAGTACCACTATGTATTTGCAAACTTTGTAAGTTTCATGTTATTTGAAATGCCAGCTGAGGCTCTGCACCATAGATCGCATCTGCTTGCAGGAAATGGAGGATACTGATTTAGCATCATTTTACTACTCATTAATCAACGTTACTGGCTTCCAAATGTTTGATCGAGCAGGCGAAAAATTTCTGTAGGCTTTTGTCACTTTCCATCTTCTTCCTAAGAAACAAAATATTTTATTAATTATCCTGAAGACAGGGGTGCGTGTGCCTAAATGGTTGGAGACGCCACTGCGACTCACACGTGAAATCGATCACCGCTCCCATGGCCCACCAAGCCTTTCATCTCTCTGGGATTGACAAATTGGTACGTGACTTGTCTGGGAAGATAGCAGCACTGGCTGGATACATCGGTAGGCCATCGCGAGTAATTGTAAAGGCCAGATATGCATTCAATCACCTCCAACGATACTTAATGAAGTCGAATGCATGGCGCATCCCTCAGGGATTGATCAACGCCGAGAGCTTTATCCTTATCCTTTATCCAGAAGACCGAGTGGTACCGGTTCTGATATAGAAATTTGAAAAGTTCGGAAACTCTTCCAACTTTTCCAAACTCTTCCACTGTTTAAAACTCAACGAGCCATAACTACTTTTATTCGTAACAACAATAGTAATGATGTGTATCACCTGTGATTGCTTTAATCACCAATTTACTCAACCGCTCATTTGTTTTCTTGGATTCACTTGCTCGAACGACAAGAAGAGCAAAGAATAAGGGATAGAGCGTCTGCACTGATTAACCCTTGGGGAATGCGTCGTGCATTAGGCATCATTCGTAGCATCGTGTAGATTATCTAAGTGCATATTTGACCTACAAAATTACTTGGGAAGGTCTATCGATAAGTGTCTTAATTTTCTCAAACAAGTATGGTAGCAATTTGTCGAACTGTCCAATGGAAGGTTGATTTGCTCCAGGTGTGAAATCAAGCCAAGAACCATTTTTGTATTGCAGGAAATCTTCAACCACTATGTTCCATATGCCTGAGTGCCATTAATAGTGAGGTATAAAGGATAGAGTGACTGCTTGCTGATGTCAGCAATAATAGTGCCAAAAAGTATATCCTTTCATTCATAGGTTAAGACCAGGTTCACGAGAAGTTTTATTCGATTAAACTTTTGGCGTTTTCACCTTCTTCGGAGTCGGATTAAGTCGGAGTCGAGGCGATTGCTCATAGTTCTTCCTTCTCAAATGGGTGTTCGTGACCGCATCGAGTTGAATATGGTAAAGTACCGCTGGAATGATGTAACCTCACTGGTCAGAATCCTTTTATGAAGGTTGGTTGTTGGTGCTAATTCTTCGTTGATAATAACTTGTTTTAGAAGAGCTAATAATGCTAGTAGAGAATAAGTTCGCTGTGGCGCCGATTCGATTCCAATCTGGGCGCATGTAGCCTTTCATCCTTACGGGGTCGAGAAATTAGCACCATACTCGTCTGGCAAAACTTCATCTCTGAAATCCAGACAAGAACGCTCTAGTCCGGCTATCTCAACTCTTTAGGGAGAACCGACTCGATTGCCATTCAATTACATTCATGACGAAGAGGAAATCCTCATGTAGTCCACTCCCACACACGAAAGGTGCGAAAACCTTCGTAGATGATGTATGCGAGGAAAGCGAGAAGTGCCGATATTCGCAAGTAGGCATGAAACCCTTCAGTCATCGGTGGCATTCCAGCTTGAGCCGTCCTCTAAATCAACGGGATCGCTACCATTCTTACCCGGTCCTTTAATCCATTCCTTTCGCACCGGCATCTTTTTTCGTGGCTGCCTCGACCTATTACACGCAATTTTTCGTTGGCTGCGGAAGTTCTAGTTTTTTGGCGGTAAAAAATCTTTCCCCAATATCTAGGAGGTTTCAAGAGTTTTGATCATGACAGCGTTGTAGAAGAAACGTCGTTCTATCGCTCTGTGGGTATGAATGTTATGAATACTGCCATTTACTGTCTGCTATTATGGTCCATATTGCAAATGCTTTGTTGTCGGCATTTGGAAGTAAGTTAAGCTTTGTTTTGTATCGCTTTTTGGTTTTTTCATATCCACAGTAATCATAGCGATTAAAATTAAGCAACAATACAATTGATTGAGATCAATACGGCTCTGAAAAAATACGTTAGTAGAACAACCACAACGATGCTGAGATATTCGTAAAGTTTGGACTCCGGACCAGTTCGAACTATGATTTACCTTCCCGGGAGCTCACCCATTATACTCTGCTCCGCGGAGGCCCTTGGTCTACGTTTCTCTTAGTTAGTCTTCTACCTAACGCTGCCATCAGCAATCACTCGTCAGTTAGTAGAACAAATCCTTTTAACAACTTCGCGTTTCTTTAAAAGGTCGAAGAAGACAACAATAAATTGTTAGTCAAATCATAGGCGAATGGACTTTTTCGCAGAAAGGCTTCTTCCAAGTCGTTAATTGTAGAAAATGACTTTTTTTCGGTCAACTCCAGTACTAACTTCCTGACTCTAGAGGGATGAGAATGGTGACCGCGGGGCGGGATCGGACCAGCATCGTGTTCGTGATGATCGGCGGTCCATGTCGATGACGTTATACGTCTACAAATAAATCTTTTATTAAGCAGGTTGAATACGGTGCACATCTGTACAAACGGTCAAATTTGTGTCCATGCAGTGATATGCGCACTATTAACAATTCGTGAGGTAGTTCCACGAATGCCGATTTAAAGTAGCTTCTTATTGCCAGATGTCGACGCGGAAGTATGAATAATGAAGCATTGCCTCTTAAGAAGGACAAGGTTTTTAAGAAGAATACGCTTGCAGAAATCCAGCAAAGATCGGTTTTGCGATCGGTCTTCACATAAATCAAGCCACTGTCAATTAAAGCGACATAGGTAAACCCATCGAAGTGAGTACAAAAAAACAGCAATATAAATGCTCTGCTTGTGAATTATTGAAATCCCACGAATGAAAAACGTTGAACGTTGAGGTAATCGTGGAATGGTGTTGGCAATAAACGACTATGAGCTTGTGAATATGGAAATGCAGACCCTCCATCACAAGATATTGAAGTCCCGGTAAAATCGGGAATTTCTTAGCCACACAGGATTGGTATCCATTTATGTGCTGAAATTATCCGAAGGACGATTTTTTTTCAAGCGGATTGTATAGGAGAGAATGGTTTTGCAAGAAAAGAAGTGAACTCCTAATGTGCTTTGCAAAAGAATTTTCTGTGTACTCTGACCAACCTGGCAATTCGGATAAAGTCTGGAACCAACTAACACAAAAGTAAACTAGAGACGCTTAGGAGTTGCCTGCGGCAAGCAAGCTCTTCGTCTACCTTAGGAAAGAAAGAAATGTCGATCAATACATGCTTTGACAATCTTCATCGTCAACGCAATGACATCAAGCTATGACGGAAACGAAGTTAACACATTCTTTAAGGTTAGGATTTGAGATTTGAACAATAAGATAGGAGCCGGAAGAATGCCTCAAGAACGTCACATTGAGACCCATAGACTAGTATGGAACGAGTAGGGTGAACGGCTGTCTAAGTTTATCATGATGACCAAGACCATTCATGATGACTCACAATTCTAGATGCACCGCTCTCCATGTCGGATTTGAGAGCAGCCCAATTGAAAGTACCACAACGAAATAGATAACCTCATATTAAATAGAAGGTTTTGCCTTACCGATGTCGCCGTTGTCCTAAAACTCTACGCAGGCTTAGACCATCGTTTCCTTTGTGCAAGATTTCATTTTCCGCGAGGAGAAAAAGCCGCTAATTCCCAGGTCCGACTTTCTATTAACCTTGGCATTGATGGAACAATTCTTCCTATTTCTGTTTAGCAAACACAAAATGCTATTTTATTTCTTTATTTACGTACAAACTGACATTTCGGCAGATTTCACCTTCCTCAGAGCCTGGAAATTTAAATTGCAGTCAATTTGACCCTCCCAGGATCTGAGGAAGGCGAAATCCGCTGAGACGTAAGATTGTACGTAAATAAAGAATTAAAATAACACCTCGTGTTCGCTAAACAGAAGTAGAAAGAAAAAGCCGCTAAATTCAAATAACGAGTTCAATTCAATAAGCTCTGCAGTTCATTAGTTGGCCGTTGGAAAGATGCCATGATTGATAGCATCGAAGAGAAACAGGAGCAGCTCACTTAATATGTTTGCGTCAGCACCATGAAAGGTGAAAAGTTAGAATGCCACTAAGAGACCTCTGTCTCCAAAAACACTCAAGGTGATACGCCAACGTGGAGTGTCACAAGATGCACAAGCTAAAATAATGCAAATGGGCTATAAAAGAAGATCTCAAAGAGAGAAGAGCAGTAGTTATGGTCAAAGTTGCAGAGGCTGGAAAAAGCATTTGCAAAGCGCACAAAGCGCAGAGAAAGGCCGCCAATTACAGAACCAAGATGGTTACACTCCAGCGACCAGACGGAGCACACACAGTTTTCAGAAACGCAATGAAAAAAATGATTCACGACTAGTACTTGGATCTCCTGTGTAGCCACGTCCATTTGCCTCATACGAAATAAGGGAGGATGGATATGCCGGCTGACCATTTCTTCCTTCTGAAATTTGGTATGATATTTCGTTCGTGAAGAATCGAACAACACCAAGTCCAAAAAGGGTAAGATCTGAGCGCACACGCACACGCATGAGTACGTCCTCTGAAATGCAGAAGGTATGTGCTAAATTGGCGAGACAGAAGCAGGGAGTTCATCCTCTAGGTCCATCTGTATCTTAGGTAAGCAACAAAGGTTGCTTTTGGTTCGCAGTTAATCCTTATCCGCCACCTGGGAACGTTGCCGCCACGTTGCCTCGCGATTAACCGGCGTGAGATCTCTCTATGAGAGAAATCAGGCTCTTCACCTGCATTTTTTATCAGAAAAGGACCCGCTTTACACTGCGAAGAAACGGCTTTGGTGAAATGTGATGTAGAGGATGATCGGCACAACGTTATCGTTAAGAAATTACTCTATTTGCTTTCACTAAGTTACATATGTGGGAGTTCGTTGTCGTTTAATGCGTTCAGTCAGTCTTTATCCGAGTCATGGTCTATTCCTAAACCTTTTTGAATTCCAGTCAACATCATTTCACCTTCTAACACTACACTTTAACTTGCCTTTTCTTGACATACGGAAAGGTTTTGCAAATATTGTTGGATGAGCATCTAATCTCTGAGCTTATTTCTTTGATTTGAATCAACAATAGTAATGTTAGTGTGGCTTTCATTTTAGGTGAAACCATTCGTGATGTTGAGGCGAAGCAATCCTGGCGAACCGAAACCGAAAGGCAATGATCGCTTCGAGGGCTACTGTATCGACTTGTTGAAGCTGCTCGCGAAGAACATCTCCGGATTTGAGTACGATATTTTCGTTTCCGAAGGGAACAAGTGCGTTAATATCTCGTCATCTCTTTTTTCTTTTTCTAGAAGGATACCATGCATTAAAACGTGTAGGAAAGAACTTTTAAAACCAACCTGAAAAAGTGGATCGCATGACACGAATCATCGTTAAATGAGCCAGAGGAAGGCGAAAAAAAAGGACCTGGATGGTGTTGTGGTGAGCGCGTTAGACCCTGGAAACAGTTATAACCTATTCGCTCCTCACCGCAGGCACCTGGGGCCGAGAGATTTACAAATGTCTTGCCAGCATTGTAGTTATATTCCATAACACGCCGTACCATGGAAAAAGAATAGGTAGGACATAAAAAGTGATGACGTAACCATAGTGAGGACTATAATCTATATACTAGTATGTTTACTATCCCAAGTAAATAACAATGAACCGATGGGATTAATGTAACGCAGAGAATTTCCAAGAATAGGACAGAAGTGTTTACAGAAAGTACCTTGTGAATATAAATATGATCTACATTAGGCAAAAATTTGAGTCTTTTTAATACAGGTACGGAGCCCGGCAGGCCGACGGCAGCTGGGATGGCATGCTGGGCTATCTACTGAATGAGGTTTGAAATCAACTTGAAATCAGCAAAACAATAGCGACAATGGAGTAAAGATTTTCTTAATTCCGCTAGGAGTAATTACGTAGTCAAGTACGAATACAGTCTTCTTAAAAATCTGAAATGAAAAATCATGAGGGCGAAGTTTTGCAAGAGTGCATTTGTTTTTTTATTTTTTATTTTTTTGTTTTAAAGGGCAAGTGTGAATAGATGTGCAGATAGCACATTAGTAGCGATACTGTTCAGTACTCGCATAACCGTAGTTTGACCCCACTCTGAGCCAATCGGGCCCACCATGCGGGAGAATTGTACAGGCATGTCCTACATTAGCTCGCTCCCTCCAGTGCACAAGTGATGACGTCTGTTTGTAGTGAAGATGTGGGATGGCTCTAGCACGACTATTCCACGAGTTCATGCAGAATCTTCTCGATCAGCATTAAACGATATTCATGAAAAGGTGAAGTCCTCAAACAGCGGCCGACACAACGCACGAAATGCTCGAAATCCTTCATGATGACGAATATGATGAGCTGAACGCAAGAGGTGCTGAGACCTGCATAATGGGTGTTGTGAGGTCGTTTGGAAAAAAAAATTCTCGTCTCAGCATCTCTAATTAAGTGCTGTTCAAGTCTTTTGAAATCAGCCCTTCAAAATCGACGTAACCAAGATGTGAAGAATCCTCCGCTTTCATTTTCTGCTTATGGCGGATCGTCAAAGGTTTTCATTTGTAAGTTATTCCCTAAAGCCCATTAAAGGTAATAGTCGAACGATGCAATACTTCACTGATGCGAAAGGGCTTCCTAAAGAAGTGTGACCAACAGAGGCCGGACAAGTTTCACAGAGAGACTTTTCAACGTACCGGATGCTTTTGTTGTGGAATCGGTCGGCTTTTGAAGTTAAACAGAAACTGAAGCGGCTGTGGTTTTTGTGGGAATATATTCACATTGAACAGTTCCACCAGAATTCCATCAGTGACAGTTTTTCTTGTTTACGACAGATTTAGGCACAGTATGGGGCAGTTCTTCAGAATACGGCCACCAGCTTTCGTGTATGTGGTCCTATACACGGCTTGATATGGCTTTCATTTTCGAAATCATTCAAAACTTATTTTCTTAAACCGCCTGGAAGGAAAGAAGAGTCCTGGCAAAAGTGCTGGTACATGTTGCATTATCGTTGACACTCAAAATGTAGCATCCTTTTTGAGGGCGCTTTTCGATAGATGAGTTTGTTTAAGCTGTAAATTGTTGTCAATTGGCTACAATCAAAGATCATAGCTCAACTAAACGAAGGAGCTATTGCAGTTGAATGACCCTTAACGGATACGCCTTGCATTAGACTTCATTAAGCATTGCAGCGGTGATTAAATGCACATCTGACCCAGTGTTTTAATTCTTCCAGACGACCGCCTCAATGTATGGAAACGATGGGAGGTTAAAGAATCAATCGAGCGGTGCTCCCTCTATTAGATTCGGCTCGACACCACAACAAACGATTGTGGGCAATCTACTCGAATAAATGCGTCTCTTAAGAAGACGAAGACGTCGAAGCGTTAACCAGACAATTCTTGCATAACAACGTCGTGAAGGCTTAGCAATTCACAAAGATGTGTTGATAATTCACGCCGAGGTTAAGTGAAAGTCCGTTTAGTAGCAACACGAAGTGTGTATTCGTGGAAGTTGGTCGTTACCTTTTTCGTATCGGTTCAAAGGGAGTAATGAGGAAGATTGTTCATAGTCTTCTATAGGAAGAGTCTATGAAGAAGAAAAGATCGTAGAAGCTATCGTAAACAGATCTCCCCTCATAATACTAGCCCTTTTGTCGAGCTGGAATTGCAAAATCTTTTGGTTTTCATCTAACATAATGTGCAATGAACAGTTTTCTAAAGACTTCACCCAACTCTTGCAGACTGCTGATATAGCCGTTGCTCCGCTAACGATCACTCAAGAGAGGGAGAGAGCAGTGGACTTCTCGAAGCCATTCATGACTACTGGTCTGCATAATCCGCTTGATGACCACAAAAATTACCTTTTCCATGAATTCTAGCTACAAAACTTTATTGGTGGTTTTAATCTAGGAATATCGATAATGATCAAGAAGCCAGAAAAACAGGAGTTCAACATTTTCTCGTTTATGGAGCCACTTGGAATGCGCATTTGGATCCTCACAGTATGTTCGTACGTCGGGGTTAGTGCTCATCCAAGCAAGGCACTTCGTAAATTTCAACACATTCCTTCGATAAATAGAAGTCTTCTCTACGGGATTCCGCTATAGGAAGAGTCTATTACACGCTGGATGAAGAAGAAAAGTTCGTAGAAGCTATCGTAAACAGATCTCCCCTCATAATACTAGCCCTTTTGTCGAGCTGGAATTGCAAAATCTTTTGGTTTTCATCTAACATAATGTGCAATGAACAGTTTTCTAAAGACTTCACCCAACTCTTGCAGACTGCTGATATAGCCGTTGCTCCGCTAACGATCACTCAAGAGAGGGAGAGAGCAGTGGACTTCTCGAAGCCATTCATGACTACTGGTCTGCATAATCCGCTTGATGACCACAAAAATTACCTTTTCCATGAATTCTAGCTACAAAACTTTATTGGTGGTTTTAATCTAGGAATATCGATAATGATCAAGAAGCCAGAAAAACAGGAGTTCAACATTTTCTCGTTTATGGAGCCACTTGGAATGCGCATTTGGATCCTCACAGTATGTTCGTACGTCGGGGTTAGTGCTCATCCAAGCAAGGCACTTCGTAAATTTCAACACATTCCTTCGATAAATAGAAGTCTTCTCTACGGGATTCCTATTAAGCTGTAACTATTTAAGGTTTCGTTGACGATATTCATTGTTTCGTCATTCTCACCATACGAGCAGAGGGTGCAGTTCAATCGTGGAGAATTTTCCGTCTCAAACGAATTTTCCATGTACAATTCGCTATGGTTCACATTGGCTGCATTCATGCAACAAGGCACGGATATTCTTCCGAAGTACGTTAAGGAAACTGGGTGTCTTGCGCTATTCTTAACCTTTATATCATTTATACTGCAAGTCTTTTTCTCTTAGAAAGTATCATAATCGTATCCGTAACCAGACGTATTTGCAGAGCGCTGTCGGGCAGGATTGCCTCGTCGGCGTGGTGGTTCTTCACACTTATCATCGTCTCTTCATATACAGCCAATCTTGCCGCTTTTCTCACACTAGGTGACGTTGAACACTCATAGTTGCCAAGATGTTCGGGTAATTCTTGAGTAGTCTTGAATCTTGTTCTTGAGTAGTCTGAGCCAACTTGCACTGAATTCTAGTTGGAATTGGAATAGTTTAACGGTGTAATTTTTAACATTCTATTTGGTGCTTATTGCAATTTTTCACGACGGGGAATTATGTGAAATACAAACACAGTGATGCTGAGATATTTGCAACACTCCGTACCGCTGGTGTACTGCGGAGAGGAACGAACGCGCTGTTACTCTTTCCGGGAGCTGTTTTAATGTAGTTTTTATTTATCTCATTTTACATGACCTGTCGCCACATCTAAAGTGAGGGCAACAGCAATTCCTGCATTGGATTCGTTTTCCTCACAGTCATCGTCCACAAAGGTCATGGAAATGTTCGCGGATTCTTTCGTCTGCTGTTTGAGGATTTCGTCTTCTTTATGAATGTCGTAGAGGTTGAGTGAATTTCCTTTGCAGTTTTGGGGATAACTGAGCTAAGTATTCTCACGTGGATTGAGAGAAACCGTTGGGAGAGGGTGGAACCACAGTTTTCCTTCGCGAAGGATTGTATCACTAACTACTACTCTACATTCACCTCCTCCCCACCTCCCTTCCACCTCAATATCGTAGTGTTCGCACTAATTCCACTTTGTTGTTGTTAATCCATTCATATACTTCCAGTTCGTCCAAATATAGAACAACTTATAGGCTACTACTCTATGACTTTTCGAAAAGAATGTAGAACAATTTTTTCTCTATTTACATTCGACTGAAATAGGCCCGTACTTAAGAGCAAGAAAATTCGCAGTCTTACCTTCTAAATTAATATGTTCGTATAAAAGCTCGCTATTGTGGGCGTCAAACAACTACGAAATCGTTTCAGAGAAAATGACACCGCCGATAGAATCAGTTGAGGATCTTGCGAATCAGAAAAAAATCCGTTACGGAGTGGTGAAAGGCGGCTCGACGGCGGCATTCTTTGAGGTCAGCCTCTCGGCAATTTCACTTAGACGTAGAATGCGAGAAATTCTAGGATTCAACGGTGCCGCTGTACAAGAAAATGTGGGATTTCATGCAAGACGAGAATAACAAGTTTATGAAGGGTGAAGTGTGAGTTTCACGGATGTACTTTGCATTTCCAAAGCTCAACAAATCTCTTCAGTGCCGAATCGGTTTTCGTTGACACTTATGCAGAAGGGATCGAGCGAGTTAGGAACA
Source organism: Angiostrongylus cantonensis (assembly GCA_009735665.1). Classification (NCBI taxonomy): domain Eukaryota; kingdom Metazoa; phylum Nematoda; class Chromadorea; order Rhabditida; family Metastrongylidae; genus Angiostrongylus; species Angiostrongylus cantonensis. Next base: position 452,613 of record MQTX01000202.1, read on the forward strand.
GTAAGGTGATTCACATGAACATAACTGTCTCCGCTTTTGTTTTCTCTTTGGTTATATTACTTTTTAAAAGAAGAAATAGTATAAACTTCATACCGATGGAATCTAAAAGATAAATGTGAAAATCTCACATTCATTTCATGCAACTAGAAAAATTGGCACCTTTTTTATAAGCAGTTATTAGTTGTCAAACCTCTTCTAACAGACACGAAAGTGCTATGGTAGTTGTGAGAAGACCCTCCATGGGTTTGCATGATGGTCATCACCAATAGAACATTTCCAACTAGATACTAGTTCTTTGGAACACAGATGTAATCAATAATAGATTCATTCCTATAACAAAAGATATTATGCCACTATCAAGCAGGTTCATTAGTTTCTGGTAGGCAAATAGTTACTGCCCGAAATAATTTGCGAATGCGTCTTTAAACTTGTCGAAGTCGTCTAACCTTGTGGCATGTAGGTGATGCTTCAGTCTCGATCACTCCTTATAATGTGGCAGTCTGAAAAGGCTCGAAGTCGAATTTAATTCTTAGTCTGAATAGATTCGAAGTCCAACTTAACTTCTTCAACTAATGATCAACCTTACGACGTCAGGCTGAGCACTGCCATGCAGATTCTGCCTAAGTCTTATCACTCTTTCCCTTCATAGCAGCTGTAAAGTAGAGCTATTTTTAGTAACATGGCGTCGACCATCTAGTTTGCCTTCAAGGACATTTAGTAGACCATCTCACGGAGTTCCAGATGAAAAATGGCATCCTTTTGTCATCTGTTTCGATCAGATTTCGGCCCAGATGACATTTCTCACTGCTGAGCAACCAGAGTGAACGACGTGTTTTGTCATCCACTAGGCTCACCTCCCATTTCTTGTACTGATATCTCTAAAATGTCACTGTTTTTATTATACGAATGGAGCTTTAGAAATTTACAAATACTGTTTCTCACTAGCTGTTTGTGTTAAGTAAGAGTGTATGGATTCCAATGAAAGTCACTTATTGGTTTCATATCGAGTTGGTGCCGAGGCATAGAGGTTCTAAGTGCATTTCCTAACTATGTTATGCCCGAGTCATAATCGGATATCTCGATCTCGTCATACAGATTGCCCTAATCAAACATCGTCGACCATTCAGATCGAAACGAACTTCAGCAACTCGTGTTGCCATTTGCAAAGTGCTTGGACCAGCTGTGCATCATCGGCTCCCTAACGATCATATCAGTCGAATGTTGAAAACATTCAGTTCTAAATAGAAAAAAACAGCAATTATTAATGTATACTTGATGTATCGCTTTTCTCTAATTGTTCAGCCACCACAGAATACCTGCATGTGGTACTATCCATGAAGTTTCACATTAATTGCCGACTGTAATTGTAAAAGATAAAGTAGAACGAAACCCATCATCCCTACTTCAGCGCTTTTTTCTGTAAGAAATAGATGATATTTTGATGACAAAATGCTCTAAAAACACCATGACTTTGCATCGTTTAAATTTGTTGATCTAAGGCTCTTTGAACTAATCTTAAAAGTTTTGAGCGCAGTGGTTAGCGATACCAAGCAACACCGCATGATCGCTTTTTCTACTACGCTTAGGGCCAACATAGCCTTCTATACTTCTGCTTTCGACAAATTGGTGCCACATATTTTTCAAAGAGGTTTCCTAAACCATAAAGGTCTCGACCGCCTATACTAGAGACCTGGGAACAATCTAGTAGAGTTATTCCACGAACAATCAAACCAACCATCGTTCAAGTTTCGGCGCAATAGTTGAACCAACATCCAAATCTGAAGCCCTTCATGGATATAGGTGGGAGCCTGCTAGTTGAAAACACGTTTTCGCATGAATGATTTAATTTAAAGTCATCTATAAACAGCAAAAGATGGTTTCATTTATACTGAGGTAAATATTTTATCGGCTGCTTTTAGTTAGAATATATGTGGAATTAATTTGCTGCCGTCAGAAAATCAGTAAATCCACGAATTTCTATCGTTAGGAATGTCGAGTTTCAGGGTCTATATGCCTTTCTACTAGAAGAGACGACAAATAACTATGAAAGTGGTCGCAAGCCTTGTAATACAATGAAGGTTGGACAGAATCTCAATACTCTTGGATACGGTATCGCAACAAAAATTGGCAATCCATTGAGGCAGGCGGAATGGTTTATTAACAGCTATTTACTGGTGAACTAATAATACTGGTACTGATTTGAACACGTCCGGAAGAGTTGTTTTAAAAATAAGATCCTTCCCCACATTTCGCACGGATACCGTCACCTGCGCGCGTGGTCGAGCTCGTATGTGGCTTCGACAGCAACTTGAGCCTCCATATTATCGCTTTTCATAAACAAATTGGATATTGCTCAAATGTGAATCTCTAGAAGTCCGAGAAAGCCAGGCTCTAGTGGTTTTAGGTCGCAATTTGATGCCTTGTGATTCTGATTCTTCTAGCACTGTATCGCCAGGAGAACGGTGATTCCCATAACGGCAGCAGAACTAGCGATTAGACCGAGCACAAGTTTAATCTGCCGAAGAGAAGATCGTAAAAATATTCCTTTCTCGGTATTGAACTGCTCACTGATTAACCCGAACGATGGAACAATTCAGCAAAGTCGCATTTGCCCAGAGCCTTAATAGCAATTTCCGAAAAGACTTTAACAGCAAGTGCAATTCTAGCAGCTATTAGTCGTTGCTAACCACGTGACTTTATGCCCAAAATTTAATGTTCCGTTATCCAATATTTAGTGGTGATCGTCAGCTTGTTTCAGGGGTGCACTCAACTTGGCAACTCTTTATCTCCAAGAAAAAGGAGAACTGAAAAGATTGGAGAATAAATGGTGGTACGACCGAGGACAATGTGATCAGGGTATATCGGTAAGTACCGCTGAACACCATATTTATGCACGGTTACCTGCTCATCTTTTTTTCTCAACGTTTCCGTTAGGAGTAATTGAGCTTGAGAAGAGAATTGCTCCTATAGAACGAACTGATGAACTTATGCGTCCCAACCTTAAAGCTGTGGTGGTTATCCAGTAAAGAATAAGTTCGTTTCTCGTTACTTTTACGTCTACGAATAATGATGAGAAGATAATGGGAAGTGTGCCGGCGTCTGCCGCTTCGTAGTCGTCGTTTGTCCGAGACTCACCGTGTTTTAAATCTAGTGGGGACAATCAAGCGGTTATTCCTAAGGTGGCGATAACTACATTGGAGGAATGAACACATTTTCCAGTGACTTTTAATTCCAAATGATCGGTGACTAGTTCCAAATGGGCGTTTAAAACGATTTTTTCTTGAAACTTATGAAATTGAAATTTATAAAATTTATTGGTGAAAGTGAGGATGGTTTCATCTCACGATGTCTTCTGCATATCTGTGTATTATCTATGGTTGATGCAACGTCAGTTTTATCTTAAAAAACAAGCTTTATAGAGATGTCTTGCTTCCAGGACAGCGGTGCAAGTTCGTCTCTAAATTTGTCGAAGGTTGCTGGAATCTTTTACATACTTATGAGCGGCATGGTATTATCGATGCTAGCAGCTCTCGTTGAGTTTCTCATCCGAAAGAAGAAAGAAAACAAGGAAAAGGTTACTGTAAGAGTTACTCGTTACATAATACTAACATCATACCCCGCCAGACTTAGAAGGAATATGTGTAGTTGCTTAGGAATTACCGTAAGTGTACTCTGTTTAAATGGATATTTCCACACGCGCTAATCGTTTGAGATAGCTTAAGATCTAATTGAAAACATCGAGATATTGGTATTATCTCCACCATTCTCCTTGTTTGCCATAGCAAGTTCGTTTTCTTCCAGTGTTTTTCGTCAAAGTGTTTCGATTTCAGAAGCGACAGATGAAGAGTCGCCAATCGCACACAATTACCAGTACGCACAATCGGTTGAACAGGTGTCGTGCTCGATCGGAAGAAGCCAGAAGTGGTCTATACATATAGTTTTAGATGGTTGACAGCTGTTAACAGCGAAAGACATCTTCATAGCATTAGGGAAATAAAAGGAGACGTATGTAAGGGATAATCTTCAACTTCACCAACACTGTACTCTCCATACATTAAGCCAACAGATCAACATGGAAAATGATGACACTCATTAGTGTTCAATAACCTTGCTATAACCCACAAAACCAACTTTGTTTAAGATTACCATTGATCCTTACAGAAGTTCTTATATTCCTAATTTTATGATGCTGTGATGTTGTTGCGCAATAAATGAGCAGCACCTACATTATTCCTACTAAGTAGACGACCAATACTGAAGTAGACTAAACTAACTGAGACGTCAGAGTAAATGTAGCAGATCTTTTATACCAGCCAGGTGTTAGTTCATCGGGAACAGCAAACGCTGCTCTCCCACAATATTTCTTCAAAACTGTCCAATACATTTGAAATCCGCTTTATTATTCTGCTACATGAACTTTTTTAGCCCAACATAATCAGTAGCGTTCGAACAAAAGACAGGTTGTGGTTTGAGATGTGTTGCCCGTTAGTCTGGAAAAGCTCTATTCTGCACCAGAAATGTACAAAAAACCGTTTTCCCAAATGAGTTCACTAACCAGAAATTTGGTTGCTAATTGTCTGCTATTTCAATTCTAATTGCTGTAAAGAACGACAGTTATCGCACATAGTGTGCGGATATAAAAAGGCCTGAAACAAAATAGAGACCCAGAAGTCCCAAAAGGCTTCCAAATCCTGACAGTAATTGTTTTCATGATAAACTATAGTAAAATATAATAGATAAGAATAAGTAAAGAACAAAGATCCCGGCGTTGACCAATCCCAGAGGGTGCGCCATGCACTCGACTTCAATAAACATCGTTTGGAGGTGATTGAATGCATATCTGGCCTTTACAATGACTCGCGGTGGCCTGCCGGTGTATTTGAAAGCGTTTTACAACTCGTATTGAAGAAATTACCGTAAGGCGATCGCTTTCATTTCGTCGCTTGCATATTCTCAAGAGCCCCTCTCTGGTTCTTTGAAGCTTGAAGAGACATACTTCAGTGCGACTGAACAAACGGCTGCGATTTACGATAAGACATAGACGGTCAGAAAGCGCGTGCCGATCATCTTCGTAAGTTGGGCTAGGTGTACAGAATATTCCAAGGAATGAGGAGCAACGATCTGATTGTTCCGCATTCCTCGGATTAGTTCGATCTGACGCGGGATCCAAGTTATGAGAATACCACATCGTTAAGATTGTTCAGCTTAAACAAGGTTGTTGTAAAATAATGCAGACAAAGGATAAAAGGATAAAGTTCTCGGCGTTGATCAATCCCTGAGGGATGCGCCATGCATTCGACTTCATTAAGTATCGTTGGAGTTGATTGAATGCACATCTGGCTTTACAATGACTAGCGGTGGATCCTTTATATATATAGAAAGAGGGAGAGAGGGAAAGAGAACTGAGAAGAGTGGTTTGGTGCAAACGAAACATTGTTTCACTTCCCAATCACAGCCTTCCCTCTCGCAACACAGGACGAACACCCTCTCGACGCACTACACCCAGGATCCAGCAACACGCGCTTCGGTATTGTGCTGCACGCATACCCTACACAAGAGATAACACCAGTCTTCAGAAATGGTAGGCTTGAGAAGGTATTGTGAACACGACAGGATAACGGAAGAAAGTTTGTTCAATTTAAGGATATGAACGCCAGTCCTTGCTGTAAATTACTGTGGCCCATCACACAAACGCTCTGTTTTCGCATTTGGAAGTGTTTTGTAACTTAGGCTGAGTTTATCCGTGTATTCTTTAAAGCTGCCTATTCAATAAGATGAATTCGATTGATTACGGCGAGTTGAAGTGAAATAACGGCCAATTGCCAGCCAAATCACCAGTCAGTGATCTCGTCCGAAAAGGTCTCTATTCCCAAGCCACGACATCTGCGTTGGATAAGCAACCGGCGGAGAGGAAATAAAACAGTTTTTAAACCGATTGTCATTTAACGTCGGTAGCAAAATAACATGTATTTAAATTATTGACCTGTAAACAGTAATAGTAAAATTATATGGTTGTAAATGATTGTAGGACGAATAAATGCGTAAATCGACCTCGTGTTCAACAAGCTCAACAATTTAAATACAGGTAGCGAATAATTTCACGAATAGGGTTCTGTGTGCCAAAATAGATCATCAGAAAGAAAATGACCGCTATATAGAGCATATCACTGGGCGCGTGTGGCGCAGTGGTTGGAGGCGCCACTGTGACGCACACGTAGAATCGATCCTCGCGCCTCTGGCCAACCTACCCTACATCCCTCTGAGGTCGGTAAATTGGTACCAGACTTGTCTGGGAGGATAGCAGCACTAGTGTGATACATCGATAGGCCACCGCGAGTCATTGTATAAGCCAGATATGCATTCGATCACCCCCAACGATACTTAATGAAGTCTAATGCATGGCTCATGCCCCAGAGATTGACTAGCGCCGAGAGCTTTATACCGCCATGCATTCGACTTCATTAAGTATCGTTGGAGTTGATGGAATGCACATCTGGCTTTACGATGACTAGCGGTGGCCTACCGATGTGTCGAGGCAGTGCTGCTCTCCTCCAAGACAAGTCTCATACCAATTTGCAGACCCCGGAGGGATGAAAAGCTTGGTGGGCAATGGACACGAGGATCAATTCCACGTTTGTGTTGCAGGGCGCCTCCGACCACTGAGTCACACGCGCCCCTATATAGTAGATAGAGCATAAATATTCATACTCATAGAACGATAGAATGAAGTCTTTCCTACATTCTGTTCATGTTCCCAACCTACGAAGTTCGGAAACTATTGAAACTACTGTTTATTCACAAAGATCATCAGATCTAAAAGGATGAAAATTAGACGTCGTTCAGTCCGCAACAAACACGAGATTAGGTGTCGTCGCAAGAGTGTGAATCATCTATTGTTTTCCACGACCATGTGTACACAAGTAGCAGAGTGAGATGGAGACCCTGAAGAACGGAAATATATTGTGACATTAAATAGTTCGTACACTACGCCAATCCTGGAACGTAGACCACGTTTAGTATACGATAATAGACAAAGCACATGGCATTGATCAAATAATCCATTGGGAATACGCGGGTCATTCGACTCCACTCAGCTTCACAGTGGGTATTGTTAGAAATCCTTATCTGACGTATATTTGACGCGTGCCAAATCAGTGTTTCTATCCTCCCAGATAGGCCTGCTACTACTTTTTCGGCCTCGGAGCAATGGACGGTCTGGTGGGGCGCAAGGCAGGGATGAAGTAGGCCACCGATCCACTGGGCAGTGAAAGGTACTTCTAAATACTGCGCTGCCAGCAATATTAGTAAGATTTGAAAAATGAAACTTGACCTTAGTGTTTTGCACAACAATTTTGGGGTTTTTGGTATGGAAGTAAGTGCACATGCTTGGGGTTTCACCAAAGAGTTCTGAATGAACGCTATGCTATCGTATTTCGTCTACATAGGACGTACAGCTAGAACACTATTTTTCACCTTACACTGCAAATGGGAACTGCTTAACGCGTTTCGTGGCCGTCAACGAGTCTTGTGTTCAAGAATATGCAATATTGCTAGGCCATTGGCGCCGGGATCGATTCCACGTGTGTGTTGCAAGGCGCCTCCGACCACTGCGCCGAAGCCGCCGCATCGAGACGAACAAGAAGCGTGGACCATCGACTCGGATCATCGGCTCTGATGAAGACGAAGACGTCGAAACGTTAGCCGATAATAAATGTTATTATCAACCTCGTGTAAGCTCATCAAACAAAGAATACGTATTGATTAAGCACACCGAGGTTCAAGGAAAGTCGGTTTCGAAGTATTGATACGCTCTGTGCTAGCTGATAACAACACCGACTTCTGCACGATGTGCGCAATGATACATGTCCGGAAGAAAAACAAGTAGTTATCAACGGACATTATCATTATGTTCACCATTAGCATCGTGTATAAAAGGGCATCACTGAAGGAGTGTGCCTCATTCGAGGAGATGGAACGCTGAAGAAGACCTGACTCGACACGAAGGCGAAGCCGCCGCATCGAGACGAACAAGAAGCGTGGACCATCGACTCGGATCATCGGCTCTGATGAAGACGAAGACGTCGAAACGTTAGCCGATAATAAATGTTATTATCAACCTCGTGTAAGCTCATCAAACAAAGAATACGTATTGATTAAGCACACCGAGGTTCAAGGAAAGTCGGTTTCGAAGTATTGATACGCTCTGTGCTAGCTGATAACAACACCGACTTCTGCACGATGTGCGCAATGATACATGTCCGGAAGAAAAACAAGTAGTTATCAACGGACATTATCATTATATTCACCATCAGCATCGTGTATAAAAGGGCATCACTGAAGGAGTGTGCCTCATTCGAGGAGATGGAACGCTGAAGAAGACCTGACTCGACACGAAGGCGAAGCCGCCGCATCGAGACGAACAAGAAGCGTGGACCATCGACTCGGATCATCGGCTCTGATGAAGACGAAGACGTCGAAACGTTAGCCGATAATAAATGTTATTATCAACCTCGTGTAAGCTCATCAAACAAAGAATACGTATTGATTAAGCACACCGAGGTTCAAGGAAAGTCGGTTTCGAAGTATTGATACGCTCTGTGCTAGCTGATAACAACACCGACTTCTGCACGATGTGCGCAATGATACATGTCCGGAAGAAAAACAAGTAGTTATCAACGGACATTATCATTATGTTCACCATTAGCATCGTGTATAAAAGGGCATCACTGAAGGAGTGTGCCTCATTCGAGGAGATGGAACGCTGAAGAAGACCTGACTCGACACGAAGGCGAAGCCGCCGCATCGAGACGAACAAGAAGCGTGGACCATCGACTCGGATCATCGGCTCTGATGAAGACGAAGACGTCGAAACGTTAGCCGATAATAAATGTTATTATCAACCTCGTGTAAGCTCATCAAACAAAGAATACGTATTGATTAAGCACACCGAGGTTCAAGGAAAGTCGGTTTCGAAGTATTGATACGCTCTGTGCTAGCTGATAACAACACCGACTTCTGCACGATGTGCGCAATGATACATGTCCGGAAGAAAAACAAGTAGTTATCAACGGACATTATCATTATATTCACCATCAGCATCGTGTATAAAAGGGCATCACTGAAGGAGTGTGCCTCATTCGAGGAGATGGAACGCTGAAGAAGACCTGACTCGACACGAAGGCGAAGCCGCTGCATCGAGACGAACAAGAAGCGTGGACCATCGACTCGGATCATCGGCTCTGATGAAGACGAAGACGTCGAAACGTTAGCCGATAATAAATGTTATTATCAACCTCGTGTAAGCTCATCAAACAAAGAATACGTAGTAATAGTAAAATTATATGGTTGTAAATGATTGTAGGACGAATAAATGCGTACATCGACCTCGTGTTCAACAAGCTCAACAATTTAAATACAGGTAGCGAATAATTTCACGAATAGGGTTCTGTGTGCCAAAATAGATCATCAGAAAGAAAATGACCGCTATATAGAGCATATCACTGGGCGCGTGTGGCGCAGTGGTTGGAGGCGCCACTGTGACGCACACGTAGAATCGATCCTCGCGCCTCTGGCCAACCTACCCTACATCCCTCTGAGGTCGGTAAATTGGTACCAGACTTGTCTGGGAGGATAGCAGCACTAGTGTGATACATCGATAGGCCACCGCGAGTCATTGTATAAGCCAGATATGCATTCGATCACCCCCAACGATACTTAATGAAGTCTAATGCATGGCTCATGCCCCAGAGATTGACTAGCGCCGAGAGCTTTATACTTAGTTTATGCTTCATATTGTCCATACAGAGAGGGGTGTATAGGCATCACAGTGTTCACGTCGTTGCCAATGAGTTAACAGAAATCGCTGGTTCGAGCTTCGGTTCTTAAGAAGGCGCCCATGTTTCCAACTAGATGAGGAGCTTGACAACTCGTTTATGAATTCAATAAAGAAACCGATCCTAAATAAGTGCGAGCACGGGTCATGTTGATTCGAGTGATTGGGGTGATTGGAGTTTAATTTGAGAAACAACTGATGGTTCCAAACTCGCTGCTTTTGCCAGTTTTCCCATTCATTGTTCAATTGTCGCCATTCATTTTTGAATTCCTTTTCAGATGAATAAAGTGAATCCGTCTTAAAGATGTTTTTTCTTCATGTTTTCGTTTCAAACGTGGTTGAAATTTACCTATTACGGTTTTTCTATTGAGACTGCAGAGGTATTTGGCTGGCTAGGTTGCACTTAACTCGAGCTTCCCAGGCTTTGAAGAAGGCCAAATATACCGACACGTCAGCTACTAGCAATAAATACAGTAATAGCAATCTCGTGTGTGCTTAAGAGAAAAATATGGAGAATTACTGCACCTCTTTCCTTAATGTACAATTTCGTCCTGTATACATACCACCTCCTCCCCACGGTTTACCACCTCATCGTGGCTAGGAGGTACTCCTGCATATCGGGCTGCAATGTATAGCGGGAGATTCATCCCCCTAGTAGGATCCCTTAGGGCGCGTGTGGCGCAGTGGTTGGAGGTGCCACTGCGGCACGCACGTGAAATGCGCCCATGGCCCACCAAGCCTTCCATCCCTCCGGGGTCGGCAAATTGGTACCAGACTTGTCTGGGAGGATAGCAGCACTGGCTCGATACATCGGCCGGCCACCGCGAGTCATTGTAAAGGCCAGATATGCATTCAATCACCTCTAACGATGATTAATGAATTCGAATGCATGGCGCATCCCTCAGGGATTGATCAACGCCGAGAGCTTTATCCTTTTATCCTTTTAGTAGGATCCCTTAAGCTGAGGAGTCCAGCGTTTCCATTAGGGAGCCCAGCTAAGAGTAAACCAATACCAGGAGCCACTACCTTACAGGTATCAAATTAGTTGCATGGTGACAAATCTGCCGATGATCCACAAGGACTGCGACTGCCTATGGTAATGACGACGTGCAGCAAACTTCGGTCAGGGTTGACCTCGGGTTTCCAGGGAACAATAATGGCTAAACCAGCAAATCACCGAAAATGGTGGCTGTGCTGGGGTCCGCACAACCAGTGAGAACAAGCCATTCAAGTATTAAGGAAGTGTACATAATACCCAGATTAACGAGACGTACATTAAGGCAGAAAGGGTCATATATTCAAAAAGATGGGCACGGAATCGGCTTTTCTTTATGGTCACTGCATTTTTAAAGCTCGAGAAGCTATTCGCTCTTTCCTGCTCAGTTCCGGTGCTAAATTGTTCTATATTTAAACTTTCCAGTATCAGTGCAGATAGCTAAAGTAATCGAAGCTATCTGTTTCACTAGTTTCACATTGTGATCTTGTATTTGTTATGAAAGATCTTTACACATTGAGGAGGGCCGCCGGACGGCCTCTCCAGGGATTCCATTATCGTCGTCGTAAAAACGAAGTTGGAAGCTTTTTTCTTTTAAATAGATGGAAGTCTTATAGAGAAGAGTTCTTTACTTCCATGATACCTAGTTGAGTTTCGTCATCGTGCTAGTGTGATCCACGATGCAACAATTTCCCTGTTCACAGAGCTATTCATCCTATGATGCTCTTTCGATTCTGTCCATGGCTGACGTTAGCGTTCAGCACGCAAATGACAAACAAGAGACAAATTAAGCGATAGTTGCGGATTGTTCTCCAAAGGTTTTCGTCTAGTTGCGGTGGATAGTGCTCCTGGATGTCCAAGTGCGATCCTCAACAGGGAAGAATCTCGAAAATGCTCTCTCACGTCGAAAGTGATTTCCGTATGAATCGCCAGATAAAAGTAAACGAGTGATTTTCTTTATCCATGCTGTTCATATGTCCATGTTCATGAAGAACGAATTGGTTTCATATGCCCCCTTCACGTTCGAACGGTATGAGTATTTCCGAATACTCGAGCTACGTTTACCTTGGTCGGGAAATCAATGTGATGAACAGCTTAGCTCAAGACTTGAACAGAAGGAAGCGAGCGGCTTGGGGAGTTTTCAAGAGCATAGAGGATGTAGTGAACAGAACAAGAAACACCCGACTCCGCGCCGAACTTTGCGACTCCATGATTCTTCCTGTCTTAACGAAACGTATGAGTCAGAAACCTGGCTAGTGCTTAAGCGTGGTCAAAGATCGCTCGGCGTCATTGGATGCGCAATCCAAAGGACGATGCTAGGACTATTTCGTGTCACACAGGTTACGGAAGGGGTCGGAAACACCGATCTGCGTCAATGATCAAAAATCACACATGCCGTTCTGTACGCCAAACAGACGAACATAAGGTGGCTCGGAAACAATGCGTATGAACGATAACCGATGGACAAGAGTCGTTAGTGACTGGATTCCACGGGATGCCAAATGCACTGCAGGAAGACCACCAACTCGATAGTCAGAGTTCTTCACGAAAAGCCTAGAAGAAAGATGTGATGCTCGACGAGTCCCTAAAGCGAGGAGAATTGGGCCTGGGCTACACTTGCACGCGATAGGGAAAAATGGAGGATTCACTGCCGACCGTTCGAACCATTCGAATACCAACGGGATAACAGGTGATACGGGTTATAAAGAAGAGAAAGAAGTTTCTACGGACAGCATTGACGTTAAACAAGGTTTCGATCGAGTACAAAAACTGCGGTGGAAAAGCTCTGTGTAACAAAAAAAAAAACCTCTGAAGAGGAAATTAAATGGACGTAACGCATCCCACTGCGAATGAATTGCACACAATGCGTCATGAGTGCTACTAATCAATGAATAAACTCATCTCGTTGTGTTACGAAAAACTTCTGTGGTCCACAAATAAGGTCGGAGTCGGAGAAATCTCTTAAATATTGGAACTAATGCTTCAAGAGAAAGAGAGAAACTGGAGTGGTTTGCTTTTCAACCTGAGAACTGGGAAAATGGTTGCTACGATGTTTACAGCGCGGCCTGCTATATGACCAAACCTTTTGAATATGCAGTTATCTAGATATTCTATGGATCTACTTCTCTCTTCAGACCATGAAGTCCCAACAGAGAAGTAATGAAATCAAACCGGAACCACGTTCTCCACGATCGGTACTTCTTCGCCAATATTGCGCTACAAGGCAAAAACGTGATCCAGTGCAATTCGAAATAGACTCATTCGTCTCATTTGCTCAGAGTTGTTGGAGTGGATTGTATTCGAGGACTGTCCATCAGTTTGTGATGTCGGATGACCCTAAAGTGAAAGAGTTCACTCTTAAAGAGGATCATGAGCTGAGATTTGAGGTTAGTAACTTGCTAGGATCTTCAAGTTTTGCAATAAAGAGTTGTCACAAACGAAATTCTCAAGCGATCCCTCCTATACTTCATGTATTTTTATCCAGGTGGGCAACACAGAGGTTGTCCTCGAACTCTTACAAGGAAGAGCAGAGGTATTTGGTACGGAACTGGAAATGCACAAGAAATATGCTTTCCCACAGAGTATGTTTTCTTGTTCTCATATTTTCATTCAATTGTTTTATCTATTTGTTTTGTTAGCTTAGCAGTGTCGTTGGAGCAAACATTTTGTGCTAAGCTCCAATATTAGACTTCGTATCCTTAGTGGCTTTGAAAATGTCCCACTTTAAATCCCACACATTTGTTCTTATTTTGTTCTGTCGAAAATTATTAAGAAGATAGTTATAGTTTGGATACTTGGATGACCCATCCTCAGTGGTTGTGCAGGCCCTAGCATGCATATTTTTCATTGTTTCGAAATTTTGTTGGTTAGAACACTGTGGTTCCTTGGAGTCCCGTGGTCAGCCTCGCCAAAGTCTGCCCCTGGTCGTCACCATCACGAGGAGTCGTCGCCCTTGTGAAACAGAGGGAGATTTGCCACTTTGTGACTAATTTGATAACGGAACGGTGATGGATCCTGGAATTGGCTTACTCTTAACTGAGCTACCTGATGGAAATGCTCGACTCCTCAGCATGGGAGACCCTGCCAGGTGATGATTTCTCCGCTGTACATCGCTGCCCGACACCCGGGAGCGCCTTCCAGCCACGATGAGGCAGTAAAGCGCTGAGAGGTATTGAGAGTGTATCAATATCGAAACTCACCAATATTGCTCATTCACTTTATATAAACAAGGGTTGATTATATGTATTGTTGCCTAGCTTCAGATACTCGTGTTGCCGTGTTCAGCTGGAAGGGAGCGTCAGTTGAGTTGATTGGACCTACGACAAGCGCCTATGTTGCTGAACATACTCCAATGGTAGGATGATGAAATTAGAATTTCGCTTGTTCTTCATTAATTTTAAAGAGGGATGTATTTATTGTGGGCTGTATCCTAGGTGATTTATCTAAATACCCATGCTGCATTGGAACAACTGCGACAGCATACAGAGGAACAAGCATCTGTAGATGGTACAGAGATTCCCAAGGGACCTCGTATTATGCTTGGTGAGTTTTTTTTTTGCAATCATACTCTTCCAGTTGTAATGACGAGCAGTTTTCGATTCTTAGTTTCGATTATTAAAAGTATTCAACGTTTTTCGTAAGGGTTATCTAGTGCTTTATGTAGTTGGACCAACTGATGTGGGAAAGACTACTGTGTGTCGAATACTCTGTAATTACGCAGTCAGGCAAGGGAGATCGCCGGTTTACGTTGATTTGGATGTTGGCCAGGTATTTTTAGAGATGAGAAGCTTATGAGTACCACATTGATAAGACATATTTTTAGGGTAGTATCTCTGTACCTGGTACAATAGGTGCTCTTTTCATCAACAAAACAGCAGATGTAGTTGAAGGTTTCGACCGGTCAAAGCCACTTGTTTATAATGTAAGAACTTTAACGACCATTCATTCTGGCGTCAGTAATAACCGCTGTGTTCTTTTAGTTCGGTCATACATCTCCTGGTGAGAATCTTACTCTTTATGATTTGCTTGTGAAAGAGTTAGCGGACTCGGTTACTCTTCGATGCGCTACACATCCAGAGGCTAATCTGGGTGGTCTTGTCATCAACACATGTGGTTGGGTAACAGGTGAAGGGTGAGGTTGTCTGTTCTCGTTTAGGCTTACGTAACATGATTTCTGGAACTGTAAGAACCATGTAGAGGTAGAAGAGTGAAATTTGTGAAAGGTGACAGGGAGACGGTACCATCTAAATTGTTAAAGCCGTTTTTTCAGCATTCAAACACGACAGTAGTTTTAATTTAGTTGTCATTATATAAGGGCGCATGTAGCGCAGTCGTCGGAGGCGCCCTGCAATACACGTGGAAGCTATCCCCGCACCCATGACTAACCAACCTTTCCATCCCTCCGGAGTCGGCAAATTGGTACCAGACTTGTCTGCAGCACTAATGGCTCGATACAGCGGTAGGCCACCGCGAGTCATTATAAAGGCCAGATATGCATTCAATCACCTTTAAACGATGCTTAGTTAAGTCGAATACATGACGCTTCCTTCAGAGATTGATGAACGCCGAGAGCTTTATCCTTTTATCCTTTATCATTATATACCATTTACCTATTGAATTCCAGATATGCATGCATTGTTTCTGCTGCCGAGGCTTTCGAAGTAGATGTTGTTATTGTACTTGACCACGAACGTTTATTCAATGAGCTACAACGAGATTTACCCACTTTTGTTAAGGTTTGCTCAGCAAGGCTCTTGCGATCTCCAGCTCTTCTTCTTTGTTGTATTTGTAGATTTTTCTTTTATCAACCGATTGTAGATACTCCATCAGCCTAAATCCGGTGGTGTAGAAACACGGTCCCGGCAATCACGTCTTGCTGCAAGAAGTGCATCAATTCATCGGGTTTGTTCTATTTTTCTTGTGTTGTCGCAATTTGTATTTCGCAGTACTTTCTTTTTTATGATCGAGTTAGTACTTAAGAATTATTTCCATTTTATTTTCAGTATTTTTATGGCGTGCACTCGAATCCATACTTCCCATTCACATTTGAGTTAAATTTTGCTGAAATGATTTTTTGTAAGATCGGCACTGAAAAACTTCCTGAATCGTGCTTACCGTTTGGTTCGAAAATTGAAGATCATCAAACTAAGGTTTGTCACCATAACGGCGATACCGCTAGCCTCAAAATTCTTCTGTTTTCGATTAAGGTCCTACCCATTAACCCCAGTTCTGATATGGCACATAGAATGTTTGCTGTTACTCCATGTCCTACTGTATCACAAGCTGTACTCAAGGAGAGTGTCCTTGGATTCGTTGTCATCACCGAGGTTTGTTTTTGTTGGAGACCTCTTAATTGCAAGGACTGTTTAAAACTATTCTGTACTACTGCGTGAAACCTTTAGTCTGACGTTTGAACGTCATTCCTTGTTAATGGTATTCGAAAACGGAAGAATATCGGAAGTATGTTTAAAAAAAAACAAGCATTAGAATGTATTATATTTGCGAAGGACCCGCATGGTGTGGTGGTGAGCGTGTGAGCCCTGTAAAAGGGTAATAACGCGTTCCTTTCCCACCGCAGACACTTGCGGTCTGGAGTTTTGCAAATACTCAGCTTCGTTATGGTTTTGTTTCCAATAGGACGCTGCCGTGCATTGTTAATGTCATATTTACTTTTATAGATTAATATGGAGGAGAAGCGAATGACTGTATTGTGCCCGCAAAATTCCTTAGCACACAAAGTGCTTGTGTGGACGGATGTCACTTTTCTGGACGATCAAGTAACCCGAACTGCTGAATAATGCAGATGGCCTTCGAAATTACTGGGGAACTGTTGTGTACGTAAGCCAAATGCTGTTGTGTTGTGGAGGAGCTGTTTTGGAATGTTCATTTTACTGTTGTCTTATCACTGCAATAAATAGCTGTTAAATACAAGGTTTTTGTGGTTTTTGTTTTTAACGTGATGGAATCTACTCATCCAATCATTCTTGTTATTCTTGCCGTTGAATACTTAGATGTTTCATAAAGGTTTTGATATCCGCACCATAGTGATTTCACATATCATGAGTTCTCGTCGGAGTAGGTGAGGAGTTTATCGGAACCGGGAAGTATTGGTGAAGGATTCGGTGCCACAGTCACAATAAACGTTTAAAACTATTCTGTACTACTGCGTGAAACCTTTAGTCTGACGTTTGAACGTCATTCCTTGTTAATGGTATTCGAAAACGGAAGAATATCGGAAGTATGTTTAAAAAAACAAGCATTAGAATGCATTATATTTGCGAAGGACCCGCATGGTGTGGTGGTGAGCGTGTGAGCCCTGTAAAAGGGTAATAACGCGTTCCTTTCCCACCGCAGACACTTGCGGTCTGGAGTTTTGCAAATACTCAGCTTCGTTATGGTTTTGTTTCCAATAGGACGCTGCCGTGCATTGTTAATGTCATATTTACTTTTATAGATTAATATGGAGGAGAAGCGAATGACTGTATTGTGCCCGCAAAATTCCTTAGCACACAAAGTGCTTGTGTGGACGGATGTCACTTTTCTGGACGATCAAGTAACCCGAACTGCTGAATAATGCAGATGGCCTTCGAAATTACTGGGGAACTGTTGTGTACGTAAGCCAAATGCTGTTGTGTTGTGGAGGAGCTGTTTTGGAATGTTCATTTTACTGTTGTCTTATCACTGCAATAAATAGCTGTTAAATACAAGGTTTTTGTGGTTTTTGTTTTTAACGTGATGGAATCTACTCATCCAATCATTCTTGTTATTCTTGCCGTTGAATACTTAGATGTTTCATAAAGGTTTTGATATCCGCACCATAGTGATTTCACATATCATGAGTTCTCGTCGGAGTAGGTGAGGAGTTTATCGGAACCGGGAAGTATTGGTGAAGGATTCGGTGCCACAGTCACAATAAACGGTGAGCTTACATTTTAAGTTTGCTAGGTTGCAGGTGTAAAAATATTATGAAGGATGGAATAGACGGTTATTTATTCGTCCGGGCAAGTAATGCATTTGTTTAACTATCCAGAACAAACGGTCCTTATTTTGGCGAAGGTTTTTGTGCTGTACAGGTCTTCTTTTAATAGTTACTGAGGGCAAAGATTTATTTTTAATGGATGGCAATAGATTCGGTGCTAATTTTTGTCTTCTCTGTGCAGGGGTCAGTCAATGGAATTAGTACAAATCAATGCTGGTAATCTACGCTCTGTGAAAAACCTACACTCGGGGATCTTCCCCATCGTCTATTCGAATAAGTTCTTCGAGCAGGTATTGTCTTTGCATATTCAGTATGCACGTTTTTATTACCATCGAACTGAACTAGTTTTTTTTTTTTGGAAATTGAGATAGTTTCTTCAACTCTTCATGAGAGTACGGAATTTATGGGTAATCCTATCGTCCTAATATTTTCTGCAGATCATTAGGGGATATTAGATCATTTGATAACGCAAGTGCCTAGTGATATGAGGCTAACTTAACATCAGAAAAGTTTTAAATTATCCAGACAGTCTAGTTGTACACACAGACCTTAAAGCATGCGGAAATCAGCTTCATTTTTCTCCGTCCCCACAAACGGTGACACTTTAAACCATATCATGTAATGTTGATTTTTCGACACATGTTATTTCCGCTTAGAGGACTTGAGATGTTGAGAACTTTACAGAACTTGATAGAGGAAATTTTTTCTTCTTACAAAGCGTCCTTTCAACTACGAATGCATTTACTGTTAAAACTCCTAAGAAATGGCAAAGGAAATCCAATATTTTGAATTCCTCAGAGCACGCAGTGCAGCTGCAAAACAGTTGTGTCTTGTTGGTTGCAGTTGCCGTTCTTCAACTGTTATGGTGCCTGGAAAAACGAATTTTGGTGCAAAAGTAAGAGCAGGATGTTCTGTTGGCTGCGGGGTATCGGAGTACTAGTTCGATCTTGATAGAAGAGAGGGCTTTTAGTTCATAATTGTGTGCAGGTTGTAACAGTTTTTATTTAAACTTATAAAGTTCATTATGAGCTGAAACACCTGGATAATACTTGGACGATCCGTCCTCACTAGTTGTGCGGTCCCCAGCATAATCTCCATTTTTTCGGAGTTTTGCTGCTTTAGCCATTGTGGTTCTCTGGAGATCTGAAATCAACCAGGTTAAGGTCTGCCCCGGGTCGTCACCACCACAGGTAGTTGCTGCCGTAGTGGATCAGAGAGAGATTTGCAACCATGCGACTAGCTCGGTACCAGGGCGGTGATGGATCCTGGTATTAGTTTACTCTTAACTGGGCTTCCTGATGCAAACATCAACCTCCTTTTCAGCTTGGGAGACCATGGCAAGACGATGAACTCCCCGTTGTACATCGCAGTCCGACACCCAGGAATATCTCCCAGCCACGATGAGGCGGTAAACCGTCGGGAGAATGAGCTGGAATATGTTAGTTTAAAGTTAGAGACATCCTCTATGTTTAAACAAAGAGCTTTAAATACACTGTGTATATTGCATCTCGGGTGTTACGCTTTAAAGATAAACTCGGGTTAGCTAGGTGACTCATTCGTGAATTTTATAAATTAATATTTTTGAGTGATATATGGAGAAATCTGGGTATAAAATTACTGTTTAGCGTGGCAATCTAAGTTTATGGTGTAACACATAACGCCTTAAATAATAATAAACATTCCACTTGGTAATAAAATAAGGCAGCTTTTAAATTTAACATATGACGGACGATGTGCATTGTGGGCAATCGCGCGTGGCTAGGAATTATTGCACAATTTAGCCCTAAACAAATATATTTTAGCTCATAGTAAACATCATTAATCTAAGTAACATTAAAATCGACATATCTTTCTCAAAAGATGCAAGGACTCCGATTTATAATGACGAAGTTCTAATTCTCTGAGCCAGAAGGGACGTGTTTATTCCGCTTTTGTCCGTCGGTAGTGGTATCACGAACCTTGAGGTGACTGAACAGTAGCGACTCCGTAAAGGAGGCACACTTTTAGTTTTTATCACCTTGAAATTTAAATAGATTTATGGTCGAAATGACATTTCGTGAAACCATATGTGTACCTTGAGGATCAGGGCCACTGTTATAAGACGATCGTATCAGCAATTCTCCAACTGTTTTAGTTATCGAAAAATTGTGGCCAATTGTCGAAGAACCAGCATTGGTCGTTAGGGTATAAACCAGTATGTCTCAGTTTAAGAGTAGTTATTATCTTTGAATTAAAACAAGACTGTAGAAGTCTTTTCCTACAAGATACGAGTCTCATTACTCAACCAAGATGGAGTTGTGGAGTCGACGAAACGTAGTTTCTTCCTCTTTTATAGTCAAGTCGTAAATCAAAGCAAAAGAAATTGAACAAGCGGGATTTCTTTCAGCAGGACACTATGGTATTTCCATTTTTATTTGGTGTTTGTGACTGCAGCATTTGCTTCTGGATTTTTAAAAATTAGTATTTCTTTTCCAATTTCTTGCAATGCATTCAATCACCTCTACCGATGCTTCATGAAGTCGGATGCACAGCACATCTCTCACGAATTGATCAACGCTGAGAGCTTTTAGCTTTTATTGCTCATTTATTCCTTGAGAATTTTAGTTCTAAGTAGGCTTCTATCAAACTATTTCAGATCCAGAACAATGACTTATGTTCTGTTTTGATGGTGAATGGAACTTGTGTTGGAACCGTGTGTTGTAAATATGAAATAGTCGGTTGCTCAAAAACTCTGTATATAATGTCGCTAGGAGGTTTTTTTCATTATAATCATCATTTTATGGTTTTTTGGAATGGAAATATCTCACACTTTATCCAATTTGATAACGATTACAGTTCATCCGTTATATCGTTGCCGTGGATTAGGAGAAAAACTCCTAGATTTTGTCACTTCAAAAGCCGTCGACGTTTCTGCTTCTATAATTAAACTCCACGTGCAGGTAATTTTAAAGAGAACTTCCCATAGTATTCTCGAATATGTTCCCATTAATATCGAGTGATCGGAACATTTGTTTATGCCATGGAAATAAAAACTAAACATTTTCGGTTGACAAACGTGTAGGGTTGTAATTGAAAACGAGATTACGAAGGTATTGTTGTGCTTTGTTGTTTAACGTCGTCATTCAAAGTCTGCGAATGTTCTGTTATAAATAGGCTACCAGCCTTTTTAAGAACAGAATAACATTTGCGCCGAAAGCGTAGTGGTGAAAAATACCGTTTAGTGCATACACGCTGCTGGTTCGATCGAGCCTTGAACCAAGGTAGCCTTCCATATCCGTAATATAGACAAATGGTTTCATGCTTCTGAGAAATGCCCACTGCGATTTGCAAAGACCGACAACGGTCTATGGTAAAGACCTGGGTGCAATCCCAGTATTTCAGGAATCGACATGACCAGCATCTAATAATATTCATGAGGAACACATAAAGTCCTCAACCCAATTCATACGGCGGAGATCTATGTGGATGATAGACGTGAGAAGACAAACCAAAGACGAAAATGCTTGTGTTCCGGCAATCCGTGAAGTTGGGTCATATAAATGAATGGAAGTAATCAATCAAAGCCTCAGCTTAACTAGGCTCAATGCCGATTTGTGCTCTCCAGATCAATTCCGTCGACGTGTGATTGCTGATTGCACTTGTAAATAGTAAACTAGTTGATAGACAGGCGAAAGGAAGGACCCCGCAAGGTGTGGCGGTGAACGCGTTAGCCTTCAGAAAAAATAATAGTGCGTTCGTTACCCACCGCAGTCACCTGTCTGGCGTATCGCAAATACCTCAGCATCATGATGAAAATAATGTTAAAGCTCCGTAGTTTGGAATTCGAGTATGGAAATGTGATGTAAATATAGTTTCGAATATGGCGAGTTCAGAACTGGTTTAGTAAAACTAGTTTTTCTGGAATTTCACACTGGATCTCACTTTATTACATAACAACAGTCTAAGCAGTGGCGAATCCAAGTGCTTGTATTGTCAAATGCTCATCAACTACGAAGCGTCAACTCTTTTGTCGTTTGAAACTACTTAACAACTGTGAATCTGTAAATGTTTTTTAGTATCTGGAAACAAAAGTCATCGGAATGGTTGACTCATTCCGAGCTCAGAGGAGGCAAAAAAGTGGGATCAACAATATGTATCTGTCAGGAGATTTGTTTGGATTTGACTTCCATTTCCTACTGTTGCTGAATGTCATTGAAGTTGGGTTGATTATTCCTGGAATAGCCGTGCTAGGATGTTACTAGATCTCATTCACAGACACATGGGTTTTTGCAGATCGTAAAAACTTTTGTGCAGAAAAGCTTGGTATCAATTTGCCGAACTCACAGGTAGGAGGTTTCCTCGGCCGGGAGTGGTCAAACCAGGAACCGTGTGTGCACTATTTCATGCCATCTCTAACCACCGTTCTTTACCCGCCCCTTCACGTGCGAATTGAAACATTTAACAGTGCTCGTGATTTTTCTTTTCATTCAACGATTTTTACCACCGAATTCCAGGTGAACAATTCAGTTGCTATAGAATTTTATACGAAGCGAGGCTTTGCCATTACTGAGACCATCCCGAACTATTATCACAGGTGTACCCCTGCTGATGCGTATGTTATGCACAGAGTGTTGTGAAGCCTTCCTTTCACTTGAGACTAGGATTTTGAAGTGATGTTGATTTTCTGTTGAAAATGCTTGAATCGTTTCATAATATGCACGTAGAATTTTTCTTTCTAGCATTCACTGATTTGTTGCTGTGTTGTCACAGAAGTGTGGCCTTGTTGATAACATTAGAACTGATTCTTGTTTGTAAACTGGTTCGCTGTCCGCTAGTGAAGGGTTTCCTTAAAAATGTTGTTAGTCATTTATTAAGACATTGGTTGTCGAAACACATGTGTCTGATAACAGAAATGCGATCTATGCTATCGTTTCCATGACTTGTGATAAGAAAATGTAGTTGCGGATATGATATCTTCAAAGGTTATCCTTAATTCGTGTGAATTATTTGAGGATCCTGCGTTAATTGCTGCTGAAATGGAACAATAGCACTATAAGTATTGACTTCCACTGACAAGTGAAAAGCTAGAGTTACCTGTTGTTGTGTAATACTACGATTTTAACTCCACTGATGGCAAGATGATCCTCATATGTGGCAAACATCTTTCTCAATAGGTCATTTTGGTCGTGTATATTTATCCGTGATATTTTTTAACTGGGCCGGTAATGGCTCCGCCTTACACTATGCCAGTTAGCTTCTAGCTGAGCGTATAGCTCAATGGTTAGAGGCGGAGTGGAATACACATTGGATGGCCCTTTGGTTTGATCCAACGTTTCAGGGTGGCCAGCCTTTTATTACTTCTGGATCGGTAAATTGGTAGTGGACTTGTCTAGAAGTATAAAAACACTAGCTTGTTATATCGGTAGGCCACCGCAAATCATTGTATAGGTCAGTATGCGTTCAACCTTTTCTACGATTCCGGATGGTCGAAGGCATGGCGCATCCCTCAATGGTCAACGCTAGACGCAGTTAGCTAGCAAAACCAGTTGTTCTCTTGAGATATGCAGCAAACTATAAATAAGAGAAGACGTATCTGGTACATAGTAGCTAGTTTTCCGGACAGATAAAGAATAGGAAGCTATTTGGTCGTGATCGCTGAAGTTCACAAATAGTTCCAATCGATTGGGCCTTTCGATAAATTGCGAGTTCAAATTTGAAGAAATAATCTTATTGTTGGTCATTGGAGTCATAACGAGTTCTCTTTTTTTTTCATTTGAGCACCATTATGTCGCTCTGATTACGTGGAGTTCCAAATTGTTCTCTCTTCAGCTCTTCTGCTTTTCCTGATGAGCTGATTAGAGAGTCAGTTTCTTCTTCTCTTACAAAACAGTCAAGTAGGTCCTCTGAAAGGCCTTACCTCTAAGCCATAGAGACGCATTTCGATCAAGATTTCTTCCCTCATCCAATAAATGGTATATGAGTCTAGTAATCAATTCAGCCACACTGGAATTCCTTGAAGTCGGGGGTCGTCAGTCTACATTGTGACTTTGTTCCTACAGCCTTGTAGTGAAGGCCTCAAAGTGTTGCTCAATTCCTGAGAGATGCGCCATGCATTCGACTCGCTTAAGCATTGTAAAGATGATTAGATGCATGCATAGCCCGAGGTCCACGTTTTGCGAACATCTCAGCATCATTGCAGTTATTAGATGCACACTTCGCCGGTACAATGACTTGCAGTAGTCAACCGATAAATCAAATCAAAAACTTAATCTCAATGATGCTGAGATATTTGCAATATACTATTTATATGGTAGAACTAATTATCGAAATGTTAGACTTGATAGTGCTGAAATATGTGGTTTCGACAGCAATTTTCATTTATTTCCTCGTTCATACATGTATGTGGTTCTCTCCTGTCAACGGTTTACCGCCTCATCATAGCTGAGAGGTGTTTCTGGGTGTCGGGCTGCGATGTACGGTGGGGGAATTCATTCTTGCAGCAGGGTCTCCCAAGCTGAGAAGGAGTCCAGGGTTTCCATCAGGAAGCTGAGCTAAGAGTAAACCGATACCAGGATCCACCACCGTTACGCTATCAAATTAGTCACATGGTGGCAAATCTTCCCTTGATCTACAAGGGCGGCCACTGCCTCTGGTGGTGACAACCCAGGGCAGACTTTGGCCTGGTTGACCTCTAGACTCCAAGGAATCACGATGACTAAACCAGAAAACTCCGAAAAAGAGGAAATTGTGCTGTTACTCGCTCAGCTATTGAAGACATCATCCAAGTGAACAAGTGTTTAAGTATATGGTCCTTTTGTTTCACACCTACGTGTGCGATAATCAGTTCCATTTTCCGAAGTCGTATTAGGGTCACGCTACATCTGATAAACACAGCTGTTCATCTTTTAGGTTGTTTTCCATGAGTGCCTTTGCACATTTCTCAACTCGGAATAATGGGATAGTGGAGTTGGTTTTCTGTGCACTGGTTTCATTTGAACAAAGATCGCTTAGTGTACAGTGTAATATTTTCGACGTCGCTGTGACAGTGAACACCTTAATTACATAATAGTGGACATAGAGAAATTTTGGCAAACAGATTGGCGCCGAATTCTAGATCCTTCAGTTGGTCGGTAACTTCATTCGAAGGCTTTAACGCATTCCATGTTACTCCTCAATTCCTGTTACATTTCGGCTCCAAGTCATATTCAGTAGACGCAGTGAAATGAGCATGAAAGACGTAGCCATCGTCATCGAGATCTCCATCGATTTGTTCTGGCATATATGTTCGGGATTTTTTCTAGAACATGACTGAATCGCTATCTACTGCGCTGATCACGTAGAGGTGCTTTCCTATTAGAGGCTACTCTTTGTAGAACGTACTAGTCGTTCATATTGACGATAAGAAAGGAGGTTTTCGTCGTCCACTATTGATGTGGCTAATTTGTCCGACCTTATCAGCTGCAAAAATCGATGAGGAACAGTTGGTGGCGGTATTCTTCTACCGAGGCTAAAGACTAGAGAACCAGGGCTAAAGACCTAAAGACCAGGAAACCATGAGACCAAATAACAAGATCATGCGAATCTACGTGGAAGAGGCTTTCGTAGTGTCCTCTATGATTTGTCATGGATATACAGCTATGGCTGAGAGAAAGGCGAAGCGAGGGCCTCGAGTGTTGTGATGGATAGCATGTGATCCACTGGAAAGGCTAATCACGAGTTTGATGCCCAACTGAGTCCTGGTTTTGCTCATACTTCAACATCCTTGTGGTTATGTTTCACATAAAACGCTGTCGTAGGAAACGAACATGCAGTAAATAATAAAAAAGTTAGACGTGATTTCGACCTTTGCTTCAGCTTAACTGGGTTCAATGCCGAATTGTGCTCTCCAGACCAATCCCGTTGAAGGGTGATTTTTAGCACCGTGAGAAAAGCAGGCTGAGGGAGAGGCCACTCAGGAGCTTCGGTTAGTATGATGGATAGCACATGAATACACGCAAAGGCTAATCGCGGATTCTAACCCCAACGGAGGTTCCGAGTTTCGGGAATAAGTCAGCATCCTTATGGCTCTATTTCTGATCGTACTCTGCAATGAAGAATAGAATGACCAAAAATTAAAAGTTAAAGCATTGTGATTATCAGTTAAGTCGTCATATCACCCAGTTTAGTAGACATAGGAATTCAATGTGTGAGGAGCTGTCTGAATTTGTGTTGTTCAGGTTTTTTTTTCGCTTAGTGTGGCATAGCTCTTCACGGATGATTCCGTATCGTCAACGCGAGTCTGTGACGACAACTGGAATGGTGGTCAACGGTTTTCATCGGATCGTAAGCAATTTTTGGAACGGACTTATTCTTAGATGAGTGGGGGGCTGTTTGATGGAAACGTCAGACCTCTTCATGACTTTTTAACTCTACACGCCAATGAACTCTTTTTGCAGAATGGATTGACTCTCAGAATCTCAATCGTCCAACGTAAATGGTGAACCATTAAGAGTTGCTTCGGTATAAACTACAGATTTCCGTGGTTTCAATAACTCTCGGTTTGGCTTAATACAAGTGGTTGATATTCTCGCTATTGTTCGTTTGTTGTATTTTCTGAATATTATAAGCGTGACGGGGCGTTAGGCGTTATAGGCGTTTATTACGAGTATCCTCGCAAACACGTTTTTGGCCACCGATTACAGAACTATAGAAAAAGATCTCCATAACAGGTTATAACTGCAAGATAGACTAGTCATTTTTACTTATCTTATTATGCAAGATCCCTCTTCAGATAGCGCGGATCGTAGCACTTTCTACACCGACTCATTTTCTCGTATTCATCATCCACAAAGCTTCGCAAACTTTCCTAGTGTGGGTTCATCAGCTGCTTTAGGATTGTCGTCTTCCTTAGAAACGTCGTTGAATGCCGGTAGAGTTGATTCTTACAGGAGCCCTGGGATAGCAAGGCTAGAACGTTCCCACTTTTTCCAAGATCGACTTTCTATTAACCTCGGCAATGGATTATAAATGCGTCGTTTTCTTTCGCAGCAATCGCGAGGTTTTTAAACAGCATACGTTTACTTCCATGCAATAACAGTAGATTGTTTTAACGCTTCTTTGGGAACAGTTCAATACTTGCCATCCAAGCAAGAACGCTGTAATCTGGCTGTCCTAGGTGTCCTGTCCAGTGCATGTTTAAGATGTTGCTCTGAAAAGAGTCTGTCATGTAGTTGCAAATGGACCGGTGCGAGTCAAACAACGAGGCATGGCCGCCCCTTGGATGGGCGAGATCGGAGCGACTTTCACTTCCATCTCTGCAGCAGATAACGATCAGCCATCTCGCACAGAGATTCAACGGCTTAGGAGCGGCGACTTTCTGAGAGAGCACTCTAAGAACAACGGGGAAACACACTTGCAATGGAATAAATGCATTTTCTGAGTTTCGAGTTGGATAGAGAGCAACAGCCAATTAAACAGACGGAAACCTCAGACATAAGCCTTGCGGCGCAGGTGGCCTCTTTTCACCTAATATTCTCGTATTATTAATATTAATGTTTATGATATTATCTGCTAATAATTTATCTCAAAGGGTCGTGTAGTAAAGGGTCGTGTAGTGCAGTGGTCGGAGGCGCCCTGCAACACACACGTGAAATTAATCCCCGTGCCCATGGGCCCACCAAGACTTCCATCTCTCAGAGGCTTGCAAATTGGTACGAGACTTGTCTGAGAGGATAAAAGCACTGGCTTAATATATCGGTAGGCCACCGCGAGTTATTGGAAAGAAGAAGGCTATTTGGCCGAAACAGCTGCGATTGTGTTATATGTCTGTTATTGTATGGAAGTAAACGTATGCTGTTTAACAACCTCGCGAGGCCTAGTATGCCGGGGGGAGAGTTGGACCAGTACCATGCTCGCGTTAAATGGCATCACTACAACTATCACTACAACAAATCGTTCCCTGCGCCCATGGCCTACTAAGCCTTCCAGCCATCCGTGGTCGGCAAATTGGTACCAGACTTGTCTGGGAGAATAGCAGCACTGGCTCGATACATCGGCAGGCCACCGCGAGTCATTGGAAAGGCCAGATATGCATTCAATCACTTTCAAACGGTGCTTAATGAAGTCGAATGCACGGCGCATCCCTCAACGACTGATCAATGCCTAGAGCTTTATCCAATCGCAATCTGACGCTTCGACCAAATAGCCTTCTTCTTTCCAATAACTCGCGGTGGCCTACCGATATATTAAGCCAGTGCTTTTATCCTCTCAGACAAGTCTCGTACCAATTTGCAAGCCTCTGAGAGATGGAAGTCTTGGTGGGCCCATGGGCACGGGGATTAATTTCACGTGTGTGTTGCAGGGCGCCTCTGACCACTGCACTACACGACCCTTTGAGATAAATTATTAGCAGATAATATCATAAACATTAATATTAATAATGCGAGAATATTAGGTGAAAAGAGGCCACCTGCGCCGCAAGGCTTATGTCTGAGGTTTCCGTCTGTTTAATTGGCTGTTGCTCTCTATCCAACTCGAAACTCAGAAAATGCATTTATTCCATTGCAAGTGTGTTTCCCCGTTGTTCTTAGAGTGCTCTCTCAGAAAGTCGCCGCTCCTAAGCCGTTGAATCTCTGTGCGAGATGGCTGATCGTTATCTGCTGCAGAGATGGAAGTGAAAGTCGCTCCGATCTCGCCCATCCAAGGGGCGGCCATGCCTCGTTGTTTGACTCGCACCGGTCCATTTGCAACTACATGACAGACTCTTTTCAGAGCAACATCTTAAACATGCACTGGACATTTCTAAATTCATTTCACTATTTGTGATTGCTGATTTTAGCTTTTTTATATCTTGTGTCCTGATTTTCTGCACAGTTGCAGAGACATTGATTGGTAGGATAAGCGAGAGTCGTGTTCCTAGCACTGACAGAGTTTTGGTCCATTCGTTGCTTTCTAGATCTTTAAGGAGTTGGTTACATCACGTAAGGATGGTGTGTAAGTGATGTGATAAAGTACCGTTGATTAGTAGAACAGCAACTTCTAAACTTCACTGAGAAGTAGACTTCATCAAAATCAAATTTGGTCGTTTCTCTTGAAATCATCATTGTTTAAGTGTCTGACAAGGATATCCTGAATTTGTGAGAACAATGATGCGAATGGGTCGCGCATCACAAGGATTTCATAGAAGATCTCACCATCACCTCCGAACGATGCTTACTAAAGTCAAGTGCGCGGCGCATCCCTCAACGACTGATCAATGCCTAGAGCTTTATCCAGTCGCAATCTGACGTTTCGACCAAATAGCCTTCTTCTTTCCAATAACTCGCGGTGGCCTACCGATATATTAAGCCAGTGCTTTTATCCTCTCAGACAAGTCTCGTACCAATTTGCAAGCCTCTGAGAGATGGAAGTCTTGGTGGGCCCATGGGCACGGGGATTAATTTCACGTGTGTGTTGCAGGGCGCCTCCGACCACTGCACTACACGACCCTTTGAGATAAATTATTAGCAGATAATATCATAAACATTAATATTAATAATGCGAGAATATTAGGTGAAAAGAGGCCACCTGCGCCGCAAGGCTTATGTCTGAGGTTTCCGTCTGTTTAATTGGCTGTTGCTCTCTATCCAACTCGAAACTCAGAAAATGCATTTATTCCATTGCAAGTGTGTTTCCCCGTTGTTCTTAGAGTGCTCTCTCAGAAAGTCGCCGCTCCTAAGCCGTTGAATCTCTGTGCGAGATGGCTGATCGTTATCTGCTGCAGAGATGGAAGTGAAAGTCGCTCCGATCTCGCCCATCCAAGGGGCGGCCATGCCTCGTTGTTTGACTCGCACCGGTCCATTTGCAACTACATGACAGACTCTTTTCAGAGCAACATCTTAAACATGCACTGGACATTTCTAAATTCATTTCACTATTTGTGATTGCTGATTTTAGCTTTTTTATATCTTGTGTCCTGATTTTCTGCACAGTTGCAGAGACATTGATTGGTAGGATAAGCGAGAGTCGTGTTCCTAGCACTGACAGAGTTTTGGTCCATTCGTTGCTTTCTAGATCTTTAAGGAGTTGGTTACATCACGTAAGGATGGTGTGTAAGTGATGTGATAAAGTACCGTTGATTAGTAGAACAGCAACTTCTAAACTTCACTGAGAAGTAGACTTCATCAAAATCAAATTTGGTCGTTTCTCTTGAAATCATCATTGTTTAAGTGTCTGACAAGGATATCCTGAATTTGTGAGAACAATGATGCGAATGGGTCGCGCATCACAAGGATTTCATAGAAGATCTCACCCAATATTTTTGATATAACACAGGCGTCTCGTTCAGGTGTTCAACAGAAAAGAAGGTCACTGAGGAGTATCTTTGGCCTATTGCGATAACGAGTACGTTATCTCATCATTGCAATTGTTCTCGATAGAAAGGATTACAAACTCATAAGATCGGTACTGATTAGTTCGTTGAAGCCATCTATTCCATAAGCCTAATGCTAATTCGGCAGTGTGTTCAGCTTTTGAAAATTATAGTTGTAGCGCGGTTTTCGATTTTAAAAATTCCTATTCCTTTTTATTGCATTAGCCATTAGGCTATTCCATTAGCCTAATGCATTATAGTTGTAGTGCGGTTTTCGGCTTAAAAAACTTCATTAGAGACCGTAGATGTTCTTATGTTGCTCTCTTGAAACTGCTGTAAAAGCTGTTGTCATGAACTTAAACTTGGTCAGATTCCGATTGGTGGCGTGCTGTGAGGAAAAAAATGGCTTGAAGCCTGTTGAACGGATTCTTGATGGCATTTGTGGAGGATCTAGCGTAGAGGCGTGACCAATATAGCCAGTTCTTCTGCTAATCGCCTTTTAATCGCATCATCATAGTGGCTAGCTACCAGCCGATCGGCTTTGTTTCCTTCACTATTCTCCTTCCGTACGCAATCATCGAGTTCCATCCTGGAAAATTTCAACTATTCCTCTACTTATTGCCGTTACTCCGGAAACGTTCAGAAAAATGTGAGGCTAGATTTAAGATGTCACTTCTCACACCCACAATTTTCTTACTTTCTTAGCATTTCCTACTTCCTTCCGGCCATGCTTCTCGCAAATTCTCTTACTTTTTTGTCTGTCTTCTTCATAAACATTGGAACGTATGCAGTAATTTTCGGACTTTTCTTATTGAAGAATGACACAACAAGGCAGAACAGAGGTCTGAACGGTGCAGAGATCATCCTTCTTTGCTACTCTGGTCAGAGCCGAACGCTCGCCGTGGGCTAATTCGGACGTCATAGCGAAAAGTATCCAGATATTTTCTGATTAGTAATAAGCAGCAATTATTGTAAATGAAGTCGACACGGTCAAAAAACAATTTTGGTATTAAGAACAGCAAAAGAATTTTAGAAGCAATAAAAAGAGATATTTCATGCTTTATGGTATGTGTGATCACAGTATTCAAACGAACCGTTTATATGACGTCCACTGTGCTCGTGTTTTCGTTCGGTTCGTCAAGTTTCGTCAAGTAAATGTTCTCATTGAATTCTATTGTGAAGACGAACGTGTGAAATCGGAAGAGATGTCGATCACAGCCCTGAAAGCTGGTGCTCGCTCTCTGCCCAGCAGACATCACATGCTGTACACTGAAAAGCACATGGAAATACGCAGGGAACTCCGTAAGGTGAGTTAGCTGATTACAATGACGCTCTTTGTCAGTCATTCTCCTATAAACTTTGTCAAAGTAACTCATTAACAACCTAGGAATCATTTTGGAAAGGTCACGTAACCATTACAAAACTGTGTGCGAAAAGTAGCCTTTCCTAAGTCTATAGTGGTTCTAAAGATTTTTTTGAAGTAGAACTATGCATAAAATGCGAAAAAGAAATGAGTCTTGTGAGATCGCAGACGGTCTTTCATCACCACCTTTATACGAAATATAAAATAGTTCCCAGGTTCGACTTTCTATTAACCTCGGCTTTGGGATATGAATGCGTAATTTTCTTGTTCAGCAATCGCGAGGTTGTCGTACAGCATACATTTACTTCCATAGAAAAACACACAATACAATACAACACAACAGTAGCTGACGTTTCGGCAGAATCGCCTTCTTCAGAGCCGCTTTTTTACATGACTTCCAATGAGGAAGGTTAGAACAGCTGATTATAGTCGCATATGGTTGATCTGCCGAAACGTCAGCTACTGTTGTGTTGTATTGTATTGTGTATTTTTCTATGGAAGTAAATGTATGCTGTACGACAACCTCCTCGCGATTGCTGAACAAGAAAATTACGCATTCATAATAAAATAGTGCTTCGATTTTATGTTGGTTATTTTTATCGGCTTGTACAAACTGTATTTTTAGGATATTTTCAGCTTTCAGTTTATTGATCGATCTATCAACCCACATGTGAAGAAGTGGGAGGACGATTGCAGATTTCCTGCACATGCCGTCTTCAAGCGGCTCGGAAACCTCGGCGTATTGGCTGTTAATAAACCAGAAGGTAGGCTCAGAGAAGGAATGACTACCACCTTTTGTTTTAGTTTGCGTTCTGAGTTATATTCGATTCTCAGTTTTATGCATTCCATTAAAGCATTCGGAGGACTCGGTTTGGATTTCTCGTACTCGGTTGCTGTCGCTGAAGAGCTCGGCTCGATTGACTGTGCCGCTGTTCCAATGGCAGTGTGTGTTCAGGTGCGCCATGCCAAATTCTGACTTCTTCTGTGGCCTTTATGTGAACAACTTTGGCAATCTCGCCGGCAATTTTATCGTGTTTTGGACAACCCGTAGACATTTTCTACGCATTTCTAAAATAAAAACCAAGTAGTTCTGGATTCACTGCTGAGACTTAAGCGACTCTCCTTCTCCACACTTTAGTTCCACTAGCTATTGCTGTTATTATTTTCTTCATAATTATCGTTATTATTCGAGTTATTGTACATATAGCGCAGTGGTCGTAGGAGCCCTGCAATACACATCAGATCGATCCCCGCGCCGCAGGCTCACCAAGCCCGCCATCCCTCAGTGGTCGGCAAATTGCTACCACGCTTGTATGGTAGGATAGCGCCACTGGCTGGATACATCGGTGAGCCAGCGCGAGTCAATCGTAAGGGCCAGATAGATACTCAGATACTTAATGAAGTCGAATAAATGGCGGATCCCGCCCGCAGAACTGATCACTGCTAAGAGCTTTTTTATTACGCATGGTTATTAATATTATTACTGTTATTGCTACTGCTACTATTATTAAGTGATTCAACGGTGTTTGGTTTCCTCAGATCAATTCTCCAGTAGTTCGCAGTTTTTCCATAGATATCATTGTCTGCAAAGAATTAAAAGTGTGGTATGAAAAATTTCAAGGAACGACACGTGATTGTTGAGGTCGTTTCTTAGCCATCCGGCTGATAACAGAAAAGGTCTTTTTAGGAAAGGGTTTTCATTATAGGTGTTTGTACCGCACGCTAATACTGAACTATAACACTATTACACATAAATGTACGCCTTTCCAGACAAACATGGCGACCCCGGCTCTTGCCGAATTCGGGTCCGATTCACTTCGATCCGAATTTTTGGCACCGTCGATAGCTGGCGATCTTGTTGCCTGTATTGCAGTCAGTGAACCAGAAGCAGGCAGTGACGTGGCAGGTACAGGCTAGAATTTCATGTATTTTGTCTTGCGATTACTTATTTCTCTATCAGCAATCAGGACAAAGGCCCTTCGAAGCGGCTCCGACCTCATCATCAATGGCCACAAAATGTGGATTACAAATGGATATCAGGTATAAAACAGATTTCAGTGAGATCTGTTGACATATTGATGTTTCGTTTTCAATTCGGTAGACGAAAGGACAACCGCAGAAGAAATCAGTGCTCTCTTTTTCGGGTGAATGTTTCGTTACCAGACTGCGTAATAAAGTAAAAAGAAACGTTGTTAACAGCGTCGCGCAATGTAAGCCATAATTCTGTGCTGAAGGATGAACTGGCGTCGTCGCAAACTAAGTCCACACAATGAGCTGCGTGTCAAAGAAAAAAAGCTGTTTGCCTTTTTCAAGGAAAGTTTTATAAGTCCTTGATTCGGGAAATTTAGGACTAAACACTATTTTCTGACATTCCGTTGCAGTTCAACTTCATACTTGCTTAAGAATGGAGCTTCAGCATCTATTTCACTACCTTATTTCTTTAGTCTTCAGGCCGATTGGGCGTGTGTGCTCGTAAACAGCAACAACAACCCGTCACCACATCGAAACAAGAGTCTCGTATGTGTGAGGCTTAATGAACCAGGTCAGAGCAACGTTTCTTTCGTTGTCTCGTAGGATATTTCTTTTCAATTTTAGACGATATCTTGAGGATCGATTTTACCGTGGAAAAAGAATAAAGAAGGTAAGGAACAAATGGGATCTCACGAGCCGAAAAGCTGAAAAAAGACTCGAATATTTAAAGGGACAGAAAAGTAGCCTTTCGAAAATATTTTCCTGTTTGCCTAAAAAAGTTGGTAATGATTTACTAGGCCCTTTAGCAGGGCGTACATTGCTGCAAAAGATCACTCTATTCACTGGATTACTGGGAGGACGGTACTGTACTCCACAAATATAATTAGAATAATGCAAGAAATTAGAATTCCGCTTCGTCTGCTTATCGCCCATCAATGCGCGCTATTCTTTTTTGGAATACCAGTGTTATCACAGTGAGTTGGGAAGTGGGATTGAATGAAATTTCCATGAATTCTGGTTAACATATCCCGTAATTTCACCTATTCAGAGCAACGTTTGTTTCGTTGTCTCGTAGGATATTTCTTCTCAATTTTAGACGATATCTTGAGGATCGATTTTACCGTGGAAAAAGAATAAAGAAGGTAAGGAACAAATGGGATCTCACGAGCCGAAAAGCTGAAAAAAGACTCGAATATTTAAAGGGACAGAAAAGTAGCCTTTCGAAAATATTTTCCTGTTTGCCTAAAAAAGTTGGTAATGATTTACTAGGCTCTTTAGCAGGGCGTACATTGCTGCAAAAAGATCACTCTAATCACTGGATTACTGGGAGGACGGTACTGTACTCCACAAATATAATTAGAATAATGCAAGAAATTAGAATTCCGCTTCGTCTGCTTATCGCCCATCAATGCGCGCTATTCTTTTTTGGAATACCAGTGTTATCACAGTGAGTTGGGAAGTGGGATTGAATGAAATTTCCATGAATTCTGGTTAACATATCCCGTAATTTCACCTATCTTCGCGAGAGAAGAAATCAGGCACGGAGGTGAAGTGGATTTGTTTCACTTTCATTTCCAGTGCTGGTTGACTTAAGTCCTATTATTTGAAATTCTACTCGACAGGTTATTTAGCATAAGAAATCACAACGAAAGTGAAAGTCCTTATACTCTGTAGAAGGAAAATATTTGAGAAGGTTACTAATTTTCTCTGCATTCATTCTAGTATTCGTGTAGCTGACTATGCCGATTTGTTAAAGGCCAACAACTCTGAAGACAACGGATCAGCTACTATTAAAAATTGTGAAGAAGAAACCTATTAATAAACAACGTTAAAATCTTTTGATGTTCTGAAGATTTCGAAAAATGTTCCAGGTGTTCATCGCACAGCAAATTTGAAAAAACTCGGCATGCATTGCTCGGATACAGCGGAAATTTTCTTCGACAATGTGCGGGTAGGTAAATGGACAAACGTAACGATGCATTTGAGCTCTCTCAGCGTTGATCAATCCCTGAGCGATGAGCCATGTATTCGACTTCATTAAGCATCGTTGGAGGAGATTGAATGCATATCTGTGCATTACAGTGACTTGCGGTGGCCTACCGATGCATCGAGTCAGTGCTGCTATCCTCCCAGACAAGTCTGGTACCAATTTGCCGACCCCGGAGGGATAGAAGGCTTGGTGAGCCATGGGCGCGGGATTGATCCCACGTGCGTGTCGTAGGGCGCCTCCAACCACTGCGCCATACGCGCTCTTGGCGATTACGTTGGAAAAAATTTGTTAAAATGCATCAGAAGTTGTACATTAGAAATGTGGGGCAGATTATTTAGTGTGAGAAATTAGAAGTGGCTAGTGAAGATAGAAATGTTTTGTTGAGGTACCAACACGCCACATTATTGGTGAAGAAGGACAAGGCTTCTACTATCAAATGCTTCAGTTCCAGGATGAACGACTGGTCGCAGCTGCTGTCTGTCAGGCGCTTCTCCTTCCTCCATGAGTTTAGTCTGAAAGTTCTTGAATGAAATGATTTCAGTGCTTGAACCAATTCAACGATGTATAACGCTGACAGCAAACTATGCTGCTGAGAGGAAGATATTTGGCAGTACCGTCCTCAACCAACAGGTAGGCTCTTCGTATGTTTTATGCCGCACAATAAAATTGTTAATTGAAATTTCCTGGCTCGTCATCAGATTACGTTTGTCTTCCATAGATATTATCATAGTTCACTGAAATATTGGCCTCATTGGTCCTACTTTGTTTGTACTGTGCTTTTTTCGAGGTAAATAATTCGACCGCCAGAAATTTTGGGCTGACATTGGTGCAAGCTTGATCCCATTAAAGCAACATTCTTACATTGAAATACGTTTTTGCAAAGAGGAATCTCATTACGGTACCAACGCCAGAAAGGGCTAAATTTTAATAGGCTATCCCAAATTCTTGTTTTGAATTTCTAGGCACAACTAAAGTTTTTCAGTCGTAATTTGGTTGACCTCAGTCTGCTTTATTCTGAAAATCGCACTGTTGTCCGTTTTTCTTTTCATTTTCATTTTTCTTAAGAAATTCCAAAGACACCGCACATTTATTCTTGAAATTTTGCAAAATTTTCTACAGGTGTAAACGGACTTGACGGGAAACATCACAAATCTTTCCACTGTCACCATTTTAGAACATCACTTTTGTATGCCGAAGTATAATCACCGCTTACCTAAGCATCACCATTAACTCGAAGAGGCTCTGGTAAAACCATATTATTGTCTTTGTGGAGAGCTTGACCGACCTTGCGCGCACTGCCTCACCATCTTTGGTGACCGTGTACGTAAGGATAGCTTCGGTTGGTCAGTGAACTGTGGGTGACTTTGGGGCTCCCCTGACGCGACGAAAGCCTTTGCCACAAATTAACCATAGTATTAGGTCGAAGTTCACGATCGCCTTCGGTCCAAGTTTATTCGAGTGCCGGTGCCTGTAGACATGACATGTAGCTCCATATCCAATTCATTAGAGGTCATATGAGAGTGCAATACTCTTAAAACTGGTTCTCTATACGTCGAAAGCATAATAATGAGACACGATAACAAGAAAAAGAATATAATAAAAATAATAAAAAATAATATAAAATTGTTTAAAAAATATATAGAATATAAAAATAGTGTATGGCAAAGTGGAATCAGGAGAATGTGCAACCTCATTTTGTTCGCGAAAAAATGACTAAACGAATGTGCTAATGTTCAAGAAAGGCAAAAATGTCAGTTCCTTGCTCATTTTTTAAAGTATTCATTCTCTATTCTTTTCTAAGTGTTCGCTTCCAGACCGTTCGCTTCACACTGGCCGAATTGCAGTCAGAATTGGAAGCTGTGCGATCTCTTCTCTACAGGTACACTTAAGTTATTTCTCTCTGTACATCAATTTTCTAGAAAAATAAGGATGGTAACCAGATTTGTCCTGAGTTTTTGACCGTTCGAATTTCATCGCTATATGAGAGTTTTCCAATGTTTTTGGGAAGAATTCTTTACCTTAAACGACGTTGTTAATTGTCACATATCTTTAGTCACTACTCGTTTTCCCATATATACAGATTATCATTCAGTTTTGTTCTCTCAAAAAGCTGAAAAGATATAACCAGATAGGATTGTAGAGCCGTGCTCTCGAGAATTCACGGCGATGACGTCACGCTTCTTGCATCGATGACCAAACTGAAAGCTGGTCGCTTGGCTCGGATTGTGACGGACAGTTGTTTACAGGTGAACCACTTTGAAAGCATAATTTTTCTTGTAAGAGTACTCTTTTTAAAAGAATGTCTTCTTATGGCCTCAAACACATCGCTTTAGATATTCGAGAACATCTGTCAAGAACGATGATACTTACTTTTCACCTTTTCCATTTGAGGTGAAGTTGATGCTTTTTAGTTCTGGGGCGGGAACGGTTTCACGTGGGAGAATCCGGTGTGCCGCATGCATCGCGACCTGCGACTGCACTCTGTTGGTGCTGGAGCTGACGAGGTTATGTTGTCGATCATCTGCAAACAAATGGGAATCGCACCACAGAAGCATCGATCTTGACTAAGATCTTCTGTTGTATAATGTTTTCTCGAAATAAAATTTCCTTAGATTTGGCGTTTATTTCTTAGTCCTTATTACGAAGGGAGGAGGAGGAATCGAAACTAGGAATTAATTAGTTCGGAGAATTTTCCTAAAAAGAGGCTTCTGCAGGCTAATATGCTCTCTTTCACGTTATATCGAAAAGCCTTATAAGAAATTATTTTTTATGTCTAATTGTACTCACTGATCTCTTCTCATAAATGTTGTCGTTTATTTCTCCACTATTCGTTTTCAACGAATAAAAGAAGGATAAGCTCTCGATATTGACCAGTACCTGAGGGATGCGCCATGCATTCGACTTCACGAAGCATCGTTAAGATCACGATGGCCTGCCGATCAATCGAGTTGGTGTTGCTATCCTACTAGACAAGTCTGGTGACAACTTGCCTAGCCCTGAGAGATAGAGGGGTTGATGAGTCTATTGCGCAGGGGGTCGATTACATGTGTACTGCAGGGCGACTCCGATCTCTGCGCTACATGTGCCCCTTTCAATGAATAATAGCGTTAAATCTGTAAACAATTACACAATGATTTTAGACCTTTTAGATTTTTTTAGACAACAAGAGCCTAATAATGAAGTTGATGTAAAATTTCGGAACACCTCGCGTTTGCTCAACAAGAATACAAAGAATTACAATGATTTTTGACATTATATTTACTCTCCATTATTCTTTTTTCATGGCAGGGTATTGTGTGAAATACAAATACAATGGAGTTGAGACATTTGCAAAACTCGGGAGCCCAGGCTATTTTCGAACAGTCGGTTACCTTTTCCAGGGGCTCATGCTTTGCTCACTGTACCACTGAGGCCCTTGCTTTGCCTTTCTCGTCTAATTTTTCTAATTCTAACTGTAACAGCGCTATCGGCATTCCTTCAATTGAAGTGTTCTGGAGAGCACAAATCGGCGTTGAACCTTGTTCAGCTGAAGTTGCATTCGAAATCACAATCCTTCAACTTTTTCATAATTTTACTGCTTACTCTTTCTTTCTTTACATAGTTTTTTCCGAGTTTCTTTCGTGTCTCAGTGTCTTTATGGCTACAATTCACAGTACACTCTTCCATGAAAAAGAATAGGCAGGGAACAAAAGTTAAAACATCGTTTGCACAGCGTTTACCCCCAGCATTTTACGAATTACCTTCCGTGAACCAGTCAAAGATTTGAAAACAGACCTTCCATAGTGTTTTGATTTTCCCTCATACATATATGAAATGAAATACGAAAAAACAGTTGCAACACATTAGAATGGGCTTTCGTAGCTTTACGGTTGCCGTAGCTTTTTGGTTCAGTGCTGAACAGTAGTGAATCGCAGTGTTATAACATCATTTTGTCAGCGAGCTGTGCAGTAAAAACTTTCATACTTCGGTTGCATCACTCACCTCAAGACGGGCATCCGAAATCTTAGGTAGATGTAAACCTATCTCGCAATCATCGCGGTCCTGCGGGGACCCAACTCAGAATTCAGTAACGCTTCATTGTAAACGAACAAAGTAGACCTCAAACGGAATAAACGTGGCTTCTATTGCTATTACTTCTAGAATATTAACTATTCTGCTAGAGCCTCCTTCTAACTAGTGATAATTCCATCTATTGGAAGGTCGTCACCTCTTTTTGCTTTCTGCATCAATATGAACAGTGCACGAAGGCTATTACTTTAGATTTTTATCCTAAGCGGACATTGAAAACGAAAAGCATAAAAGAAGAACGGGGTGGAGCTATTTGTCTGCATGAGGCTAAGCATGAAATAAAACAACCCTGACGACTACCACATTCTTCACATCCTACCAATGTAATTTTAATTGTGGATAAATGTGGAACACTGACCGTACAGTAAATACAGCTCGGCTACGATTGTCATAAATAACGAATCGTGTAATGCTTCTTTGTCGTGAACGAGCCTGCGTTCAACTTTACAATGACGTGTAATCAGCCAAATGAAACTTTCTGTGCATGTCGGTTGCCGGCTGCGCATTACGTCTGTCGACGGACGGACCACAACTGCCAAGGCCCATTGGCGGGCACCGCACCCTACGGTGGCCGTCCAAAGTTATCTTTCACTGCATCGCCAAGATCACATCTGCGGACTGCCCTTTAGAGCGGCATCGATTAACGCTAGTTTTAATGGCTGTGCCAAGACTGACATGCTTTCCAACGAATTGGTATGTGACCTCACAGTTCTGTCACGGCGATTGTAGAATTGAGTTCGTGCTCGTTTTCCTTTGCGTTCATCTCATACGAAAACTATTTCTTCTTCAGTCTGAATTATTCTTAACACTCTCGCTTATTTTATTTTACTTCTTCTATTTGTTCTTTCATAGACATTGTAGCTCTTAAACAGATGCTCTCAAGATCGCTAAATAAAAACCATTCTTTTATAAATCTCTTGCTTTACTCACTCCCACACTTCACCTATTCGTATTTTTCGAAGTGTTATTGAGGTCCTACCTTTGAATTTTTCACCGCCGTTCAAACTTGAATTGAGCTACATGCTCTGGAAGTAGCCCCAAAGTCTCAAAGTATTAAGCTGATACTGCATTCGTCGGGGCTTGGGTCAGCATGCTTCTGCCCCTGGATAATTAGGCACTATTGTGGGGACGTTTTTATGGGGATGGTGTATTCAAGCAGGGTATGATATGAAATTCATCCATTATGATGCTGAGATATTTGCAAAACTCGGATCCCAAGCAACACCATGTGAGAACAATTTTGTTCCTTAAATGATAACTAACTTCTCTCTTTTTAAATTTAAATTTCGTGACCAGCAATGCCTACATTTCTACTTATACGGCAATACCTATATTGGCATTTGAAGCGCAATATAACTATATAGATGCCCTGCAATGCACACATAGTCTTTGGCTCGATCCCACACCCTGGGCAGACAAACCCACTATCAAGACGGTAGCAGACTTGCCTAGGAGGGTAAAAACACTACGTTTGTGCTCTCTTACGCCTCTGTAACTGATGCTATAGGGTGAATCTGCATTCAGTTTCCTATACACAAGAGAACTAAGTTCCTACCTAAAATACCTAACGACGGAAAAGTCCAAAAATTCAAATTTTGCGAGCAGTCTGACCTAGTCTGAAATGGGTGGACTGCCCAGAAGCAGGTGGACGGTGGGTTTTCGTATGAATTCAAACTGAATGATAGCATCTGATATCCTAGTTATGTTATCCCATCAAATGAGAAACACAGCATTCATGTCTTTATCTTCCCTAATGCCATTTGATTAACCCATATGACGTCATTGAGTTCTCAATTTACTTTTCATCTGGAATTGATAAATCATCAAAAGCTGAGTATTCGACTTGTTACAACCGACATCCATTCCACATCTCTTCCCTGATTGTTATTCTTGAAAAATTTTAACACTTTCGGAGTTACATTCTTCGGACATCGCATTTCGGCTTTTTTGCCCTTTGTTTTCCAAATCAATTTTTTTTCTCCAAGCGTAGTCTCACTTTCCTATTTATTCTAATTCATACAAAAGAACGATGAGCTCCCACAAGTCTCACTGAAACTCTTCTCCGCATTAGCTTATCAATGAAATAATGTTCATCGACTTTCCTTCACATACTTTTGCATCATCAGTTTTCCAGCCTACTCCATCACTTACGAGCATTCTGTCCATCTTTGCAAAAATTCTAGTGTTGACGTCTTGGCAAAACTTTTCCATTTTCCGGCGCTGTTCTAAACAAAATACTCTGGTGGCTTCTCTATTCTAGAAATTAGCTGCAATCCTAGTTCTGTTTTTAGTGTATCGTCCATTCTATTCTGGTGGCAGCTCTGTTTCTTGATTTTTCTGAGCTGATTCCGACTCTTTTAAAGTGCTTTAGATGATCATAAGGCTATAAATTACTTTGGAGTGGCAAGCTGCATGCATCCCATCTTTTCCATCCTCTGTCCTAGGCCTGCACGTTCTATTCAAAACGTCGCATATTTTGAAAATATTTCCTAACTTTTCTGTAGTAGAATATTTTAAGACTTTCTATGTGATGTACGATTTTTATTTTTAACAACTAAAACTTTTTTAAAGGGCGCGAGTGGCGCAATGGTTGGAGGCGCCACTGCGACGCGCACGAGGAATGAGCCCATGGCCCACCAAGCCTTCCATCCCTCCGGGGTCGGCAAATTGGTACCAGACTTGTCTGGAAGGATAGCAACACTGACTCGATACATCGGCCGGCCACCGCGAGTCATGTAAAGGCCAGATATGCATTCAAACATCTCCAATGATGCTTGATGAAGTCGAATGCATTGCCATCCTTCAGGGATTGAACGACGCTGAGAATCCTTTTTTTGAAAACTTTTTAACTATAAATAAAAAGAGTTGCATCTTTTTTAAGAGCACCTGTAGCGCTGTGGTTGGTGGTACCCTGCAATACACGTGGGCTCGATCCCACTTCTCAGTTTCACCAAGCCCTTCATCCATCCGAGCTGGGCAAATTGGTACCAGTGCCCGGGAGGATAGCAGCACTGACTCACTGCATCGGTAGGCCACCGCAAGTCAGTGTATGGACTAGATATGCATTCAATCACCTATAACGATGCCTGGTGAAGTCGAATGCATTGCCATCCTTCAGGGATTGAACGACGCTGAGAGCATTATCCTCTTATTTTTTTCATCTTTTTCAACAAATAATCGTCCATTATAAATAATACTTAAGCTACTATTTAATATTAAATAATATTTAAGGTACTCAGTACCTGAATCTGGCAGCTAGCAATATTTCGTTCGTCATGTCGTATAAATGACAGTCCTGGATAATAATAATAATAAAAAAAATGAGCCACACGCGCCAGAATAATGATAATAGTAATAATAATAATAACAATAATAATAGTAATAATAATAATAGTAGCAATGATAATAATAATAAGATTAGCCTTGGTTTTCAATTTATGTCAGTTCCCCAAGAGCGAACTAAGGTAACGCGCTTCTTACCCATCCTTTTCTACACTCAATGAGTGCAATCGTTCTCGCAATGCCCTGTTCCTTTCATAGGTAGATGCTCGGCTTATTTTCATTGAATTCAACCAGTCTGCTATGACGCTAAACGTGTCTTGACAGCAGTTCGTATTGCAGTTGAAAGTTTGCTTTTCGGATTAAATTCCTTAGAGGTCATTTCGGCTTGTAAATACAGTGACCTGATTCGAAGGCATCTATGCTCGTTATAAATGAACGAAGTGGGTGGGCGTTTCACGCCAGAAATTGGCCACACCTCCTGCGTTCCTTCAATGTCAGTGGAATTAGGGGACCTGATAACGTCGTGAATATTTGTCGTGTACGAAGAGAATTACGAAAATTGAACTGCCCTGGCACATTATCATCGATGTATGAACAAGGAAAACGATTTCTGTTTTCGAGTAACAAATTCGTTTAAACCACACATACTGAAGCAATACACTCTTCAGCGAGAAGGAGAAAAGCCATCCTGTAGGCACTAGAAAACCAAGGTTTTCTATTTTGTCAGAGTGGAAATGCTTCCAACTTTTTTTGCAAAGATCTACCAACTCATCAACACGGCTGAAGTGACTGGATCTCGTACACTCGTCATTTTCAGCATCGCTTTTGTACTAGTTGGCATAAAAAAATAAATCTTGCTGCTTTAAAAGTGTCTATAGGATTGGATAAGCTGGATAAAAAATAAAGGGTAATGCTTTTTACGTTGATCAATCCCTTAGGGATGCCCCAGGCAATCCACGTCACATAGAGGTGACTAAATGCTAAATGTTCGATGCGGTAGCCTATCGATGTTTCAAATCAGTGGTTATTGCCCACGTGGACAAGTTGAGCAGCAATTTTCTAACCCGGGTGGCGATGATGGCGTGATTTGTTATGGGCGCAATATCGAACCGGCGATCACGCGTGTATTGGGGAAGACGTCTGACTACTGCGTTGCACGTCTTCCCCCTGAGGAAGCTCGTTTTTATTTCATATTACAATAAAAGGGTGACGTTTAAGGATACACTTTGGGATGATATCTAGTAATCGTGACGAATTCTTTGAGTGCCAAAATAAGACGATATTCCCGCATAGCGTTCAATTACGGTGTGGTTGGGTTTGCGCTATTCCTGTTAGAAACTTCATAGGAAAAACACCGGTGATTCTCATGAACTTCTATGAGGCTTCCGTTTTTATCTACGACGATAAATCACAAGACCCATCTTCGAGTTGCTTGTATTTTTTGTTAGAATAATTGTTTGTGAGGGGCAAAGCTCATGATGATCAGCCAAACCGGGATTTGTAACCGCCGCTGAGTTTGCGTAATCTACGAAGCAGAACAATCAGGATTTTTACTGTCCATTAAATAATATCTGACTTGCGTTTTACTATTTACTATGAAAA
Source organism: Angiostrongylus cantonensis (assembly GCA_009735665.1). NCBI lineage: Eukaryota > Metazoa > Nematoda > Chromadorea > Rhabditida > Metastrongylidae > Angiostrongylus > Angiostrongylus cantonensis. The sequence continues at coordinate 497,001 of MQTX01000202.1, forward strand.
AAATATCGGAATTCAAGAAAAAGATGTAGACTTAGTAAAATATCTGCTAGTTGGCTAAGGCCATCCTCATATGAATTTTGCACAGCTCCAAAGTTATCTCATTGCTTTAGATAAGGTCTAGTTCAGAGTCTAAATGGTGAATGCTAATAGTTAATCATAATTCCAAACCGTTTAATGCTGCAGTGCTTCGAATTTTCCAAGCATAGATGCTATGGATTCCACTCTTTCTTTGAAACAATTGCCTACACTAGTGCTCCAATACAAATGTTCTGTGATGACGAACATGCGAGTCGAAACATTTCTCCAATCCACCTTTTTATTTTACACTCTGTGGAGGTGAACAGATTTGTGCGTGCTTATCTATTGCAATGGCATCTTCCGTCATCCCGTTTACCACTGATTGACTCGAATATGTCGGCGAAGTTTCAACTCGTCTCCACGACGCGTTAGGACATCCTGAAGTGGGCGTCGCTCACTCGAGAGATGCGAGCACCAACACACTATTCGTACAAGGCTTTTTATCTCAATTGCCGTTACGATGGAAAACCCAGCCTGCAAGTAAGATACAACATGAAGGCTTGAATTCTTCTGAACGCCCAAGTGTTGATGCCTAGCACTGTTCTGAGTGTAGTGGTTCCTTGTGTAATGTGCACAGTCTTCATCGCAACTAATGTATTGGCTCATGTTTTAGTAGTCAACACAGAGCAATAGTAACTGTCACTTTTCCCCACAACTTTGCTATGCTTTTTAGAAATTTAGTTGTTTCGATTGAAGGAACAAGGTGCTGGCTTGCCTGCAATACAGGTCCATCAAACCTCCCATCCTACCGGGACCAGAAAATTGGTTTTCAGAGATCAGCGCACTCCCCCTAACACACTTTGAAATGGCGAATAACGCATAACCCAAAATTTCAAAAAAAAAAAATCAACTGTGAGCGGCATTCGTAAAGAGGGCGAAGGTGTTACCCATCCAGTTGAGTGACTTGTTCGGCCTCTTTGCAGGTTGTGCTCTATTTAGCGTGGTTATAATGAGCGTATTCTTGGTAAAGGCCTTCTAACCCTACACTATCCTCTATTATTTACGTTCAAAAAAATTTTTAAATAGTTAAAATAGGTAGTGATAGTCTTCTATACAGGCAATCGCCGATTTTACGATAGACACCGCTTAACAGCTGCCTTACGACTGAATGATGCCCTACTGAGGGCGAAGATAAATCTGCGCAATCTCTGTTTCAGGGACGAGCCACTTTGGGACGACATATAATAATGGTTTTCAAAAAATGAAACTTTGAAATTAAAGTCGTACGTTCGGTAATAACACTAAAGGAGGATGGTGTCGGATGAATGAATGGCGTACTGAACTGTTGACTCCCCAGAAGGTTGACGGAAGGCCAATTAATCCACAAAGGCAAGCCATTTGCGATCACCGTCATAGTGTTTTATGAATAATTAGAAGTAGTTATACCCAAAACGATACCTAAGAATTTAGAAAAAAGCTGAAAAATCTTCTTCTTTCATATTCGTTTGCAATGTGGAAAGAAGAGGATAATAGTTTCCATTGTCACCATTTTAACAAAGATGTTCTCTCTTGCCAGACACTTTTTTCTTTCAGGTGTTCTCATCGTGTCTCACATATTTTTTTCTCTCAAGCGGTTTATTTTCATTGAAAATTCAACCTAGGTACCGGTTTTGCTCTTGTGTGAGTCCTTTTTTGCTACCGTTCTGGTTTCACTCTTGTTGTGGCGGCATACGACACACTTCACTGAGAGAAACCTTACGGTACTCTTCTCTTTAGTGGATTGTCCATAAAGCTTTTCTCAGTGATCCAATTACCAGTGAAGTCAACGCATCAGTGAGATCCCAGAACACTTTGAAAACCTTTCGAACGCGATATTTGAGTTGTTGAAGCCTTAAGCTGTTTTTATTTTAATCACTTAAATCACAGCTAAAACAGTGCAAGTCTTTGTGTTCAATGAAAACCACTGACTCAGAATATTCGCTTTGTTCCATGATGTTCTAAGAATTGGCAGTGCTGTTATCCAATCTCGTTCGCAGCTTCTCTCTACGATTTGACTACCGACTACCGATGACTACTGACTACGATTCGATTTGACTACAGGCATTTTCCATTTCGGGACGACGAGAGAGAATTTCGTATTGATAACATATTCGACGATCTCCAAAACTTTTCATCGTCTCAAGTCGGGTAGATTATAATAACTTGTATCTTTCAAGTTTCTGATCATTCTCAAGGAAACGGTGGTTTCTGAAAACGATTTGAATTGGATCTTCAGAGAAAATCCGCCTAAGTCGTTTCATCAAGGCCACTGTCTCATACTTTCTCCTTCGCCACAAATTTCGGTTTCTTTTCACAACGTTTTCACTTTTCACAACTCATGCTGTGCACTGTTTCTATTCGTAAGCTCTGCATACGGTCTCTTTTTACTTCCAAAAAATGAGTCATGCCGTATCCAATCGAATCAATATAGTTCTGGATGATATGTTTACCATTTTTGCTAGTGAGCTTGTAACTACTATAGGTCATTTTGTAGCTCTTTATGAGAACATTATAAAGGTGTCGCGTCTTCGTTAGTAGTGCCCTGCAATAACAATGGTAACTGATTCGTTCAGCACCCAGGGCTCACCAACTCTTCCACTATTCCAGGCTCGGAAATCTGGTGCTAAACCTGTCTGGGAGGATAGCAGCACTGATTGATTACATCGGTAGACCACTGCCAGTCTTTTTGGAGGCTAGACATGCATTCAATCACCTCCAACGATGCTTGATGAAGTCAAATGGATGGCACATCTCTCAAGTGTTGATCAACGTCTATAACTACATCCTTGATTCTTTTATTTGTAAGAAGGGATCACCTGTGTCATCTGACGTTCTGATGATCGCCGTACGAGTGCCAATATACCATGCGCTTCTCTCTGTTAAGTCCAGTGGGTTCTGCTCGGTTTGGGGACTCGTTGAGCACCGCATCTTTCTTTCAAGAATAGAACGGGTGTATGTATGAGAGGGTAGCATTACTGAATTAACACTTCAGTAGATCAGCGTAAGCCATTACATAGTTCAGACATGCTTTAAATCATCTGTAGTGATACTTGCTAAGTGTAAAACATAGCGGACTCTTCAGAGACTAATCAGCATCGAAACCTCTATCGGTTCATCCTTTTGTGAGAATATGATATAGGGTAGCTTCCGAGCACCGTTCGGTCGGTGTCGTTCATCCGGTAAGTCGTTTGTTTGCCACCATAGATGACGAGTTTTTTCCAAGGTTATGTGGCGTAAGGAACCTTCACCGACTTGTTGCTTAGACAATGCACTGTGGTTTTAACATTAACGCATGGCTTAACGAGGAATCCGACCGTACCACCTTTTCGTTTCCTTGTTGTCTGTCTCCACTGAGGCACTTCTGCTTATCTTCCTTAAGACCTCATCGCTTTTTTTGCAAACATCATCATCTGATCTAGGATCTACACTTGTCAAAACTCCGCGTTAAATTTCAATTGTGAATCACCGTTACCACAACACTGACACAAAAGATAGCATGCCATCAGTTTGATGCTTCCATAAGATTTTCGCGTTAACCTATCAGAGAACTAAAATACTTACTGAGGTTTCTGGACTTTTCTATTTTAATAGAAGCAGCTTTGAAGGTGTTTAGTATTGTTGTCGGACTAGTAGGTGACAGGAAACCGAACTGATTTTGGCATACTTCTTAGAACAGTAAATGATGTTTTTTTTTGAAAAAAAAAACACTTGTTTCAGGTCCTAAATGTGTCAACTACTTGTTTCAAAATATAAACGCGCTTTTTAACTTGTTATTAGTCTTTATCGATTTTTTCTTCATTGGGTTTCCGACCATAATAAAGTTGTCATTTATTTTCTGGCTTTATATTCATATATTCGATTTCGTTTCCTCACATCCGTCATCCTCGAAGGTCTTCTCACTTTTAGGTGTGGCTTCGGCTGCTGCTTCAGGAAGATTCCTTCATCAAGAATGTCACTGAATGCTATACGAGTCGATTCTCCCTTGACTCCTCAGTTAGCTGGGGTAGCTAGCCCAGGTAGCGCTTTCTAACTTTGATTGCGGAGAGCGAACTTTTCCCAGGCAAGTCCCGTACCAACTTACCGACACCGGAAAGATGAAGGGCTTGGTGAGCACATAGCGGGACCATGCTCGTGGTGATCAACGTCACCACCACTGTGCTACTTACCCAATGGAAACGAATCGATGCAGGAGGTGCTGGGATCCACAAAATAGATACGAAAGACGGGTGGTTTAAAAAAATTCCTCTATTTATACATATCTTTGAAATTGTATTTATGTTGATGTTTACACTCACAATTACATTTTTGTATTCATTGCACCTAGCGCTAGAACTACCCATTGGGCTTCGGTCGCTCTTAAGCTTATAACGCTTGCAAAGCCTTCCATGTTTTTGTTTTGAGAGAGTGCCTACAAGTTGCTGACCCGATTTCTCTATGATAGATTGCTATGGCTGCGTGTATTTTGAACGACTTTTGATGATAATTTGAGGTCAGTTTGTTAGAGGAATCATCTGAATCTCTTCTTTACTATTTTGCTCCTATTCACAGGTTTTTAATAGAAACATAAATCAGAGAGGAAGTCACATAGACGGAAACATTTTCTTTTTCCTTTTTTCCTTTTTTTCCATTTTTCCTTCCTTAATGCAACATTTTCCTTAATGTAGGAAACCTTGAAGTCGTATCACAAACATGAAATCCGTCTATCCAATCAGCTTGCACATCGAGAAGGCAGGTTGTTTTTGATCCAAGTTTAATGACCTCTACACCCTTTATGAAGAAACACCATTAAAAAAGTAACTGGTTCAAAATCGCGGAAAGATGGGGAGGTGAAAGGATTATTCATTCTTCCAACAAGATCTTCCAACTTGAGAAGGCCCTTAAAATTTTCATCATGTCGACAACTAACATTAAGGCCATTTCACAGCAGAACCCGACTATCTACCAGATGGAAGTCCATAGAGCAGGTCTGGTGTACTACTACTGATGAAGTTTATCGGTGTAGGCCCGTGTTATTAGATGAAAAGCGTGACCACTTTTATTGTAGGTGATGGAAAAAAAATCGAGCGCATTAATTCTTTAGTCATTTTCGTCTTTATTTCATTACTCGTTCTTTCCTGCTTTTTTCTCAACGATTATTCTACCTTGTCACTACCTGATTCAAGTACAATACATGAGTTGGTTCATCCTTGACCTTCATAGTCTCATAGTGACTTTTGTATACATAAGAGATTTGGGCTTCATTCATTTATTGGGGTGCATGAATATTGTGAAGCTTGCTATTATCAAGATCTGCAAGATCTTTTGAAAGAAATAACACATTTTTGGTCTGCAGGATTTATAGCAGCACTGCTCCAAAGTGTTGTTGGTTGATTTAAATGATACCATTCCTAGTGTTAATGTATTGATTTTTTTTCACTCATTATTTCCAACTGTGATCACTAGTGCTTGGCGTATTTTCCAGTTCATTCAACCATGTGGATCTCTAGCAGAGATGCGTATCGATATGGTTGTCATGCGAAAGGAGTGCTTGATCACTTCGTATATGCCATGCATACCTTTCTTTGAGGGCTTCATGAACTACTTGTTCCTAGCGTAGCAGCGATGACACTCACCATTTCTTCTAGGATACTCGATCAGTGTTCGTAAATGGGTGTAATATTTTTTCCGGCAGATGGTCCATCTTCCTCGTGATGAATAGTCCTATTTACCGGATCGATTCGGAAACACATGCCAAAAAGTCAGTGACTGCAGAATGCATGTTCTAGACATTTCGATTTGGAAACGAAGGTGGGGAAATATCTGCCCTCCTATTTCATCAACCCTCATTATGATGAGCCGAGACTCGTTCTGCTTCTTGAGCTAACTAAAATTACAATGCGGATTTCTTGGAACCTGGTGAGCTTTCTACAGATTCTTCTGCCTATTCATCCGAGCTTGAAGAAACCGTCTCATGAACAGTCAACGTTTTGAATAAAAGTATTTCTTGTGAATCTCATTCAAGCCTTAGGCGTACGGTTTCATAAAATACTAAGCAGATTCAAAATATCGCTCTCACATTAATTGTTTGCGGTGCGTGAGCGCGGTGTTCAGAGGAGTCCAGCAATCCACATGGAGTAATGGTTTCGACCCCACACTCCAGCCAAACTTAATTCTCCATCCCACCGAGATTGGCAAATTGGTAGCAGTCTTATATATCTAAACGGTTAAAAACCCTCAGTAGATACATCGGCTCCGCACGCATTCAATTACGTCTACGATGCTACGAATGGAGGTCAATGCAGAGCACATCCGAAAGAGATCGATCACCGCCGAATCCTTTATCTTTATCTTCTTTTTTCCGTTCAATTTACAGATATAAGTGAATCTGTGCGTTGTGTTCCGATTAGCACGAAAAGAAGTGTCTTATTCAGCTGGAAATATTTGCCAATTATTCACGTTTAGTTGTCAGGCACTCGTTTCATCAATACGTTTGTGCACAGATGGAGAACACTTCGAGTTTTTGTCTTCGCTTCTGTGACCATGACTTTGATTTCAAAGGGATCACAGGTGTAACTCTTCGCAACTACTTTTCGTCCAAGGCGTACCCTATGAAGTAACTAGTCCACTATTTTGAGGATACAAACTAGTTCATCCACTTTGGTGCTATAATTATCACCACATAACTGTCGTATAGAAATTCAAACTGACGCAACTTAAATTCTTTCATCCATCGTAACATCAAAATGTTTGCCGTTAGTTCGGTTGCCGTCACCGACTTTTCCACGCCTGTCTTCTATAGGCATTATTCTACAGCAATGTCGATTTCATTGGGACAAGGCAGAAAAAACGGGGTGGAGTTGGAAGATATGCTTGGTCTACTTGAAAGTGGCGCTTTTTCTTTCCAGGTACCTACTACTGGCTTTGTTCAAAGTCAATAAGAAAAATTTGTTTCATTCTGGTGATGTTTTTTTCTGTGTGGTAAATGTTTATTTTGTACTTGCCTATTTTCTTCTACTTCAAACAAAAGATGCTAGCATGGCCTAGTGTCAAACCAAATCTGATCACCAAACCTACTGACCTGTGCAATGTGAACACCTTCTAGGATCATCGAAAAGTCGAAATAAAGACAGATACCTCTAAACAAATCCTGTGTCACTAAATTCCAATGTGTACCTATCCCATCCTTCTGTGTTTTCTACAAATAGCTTGACAATCGAAGTGCACTGCTGAATCATTTCAACACTGCGTGGAATGTGGTGACGTCGAAGTTCATCACTAATGTGGAACATGTTTCTTCATCGGAACCGTTTGATGTCTAACTGATGAACTAATCCTTATTCTGAATTTTTAAGTTCTTTTTTTGTTAAGGACTTTTTGCAGCAGCTGCAGAAAAATGACCTTGTAGAATGATCTTATCGAAAGTGTGACCGTTCATGTATCCGATACTGGGTTTTATAGCTGTTCAACTCGTGGTTCATTCCGCATTAATGAACCATCTACTTCAATTCCCTTTTAGGACTGCTTGCGAGCTATCGCAACATTTAATTGATAACGAATGATGACACATACTCCATCTGTATGACTCATTCATTAATGCAGTTAATACTCCAGAGTTTTTCGTTTTTACTTTGGTTGCTCTTGCTTGTTGCTCAAGCCACTTTTTTAAGGACTTGGGAACGACAATTATAGCTGTTGTTTTTTCCAGTCATAACAAAAATTGTCGCATTTCAAAGACTGTTGCCTTATTAATTAATTAAAAATTAAACTCTCAGCGTTGATCAATCCCTGAGGAATGCGCTATGCATTCGGCTTCACTAAGCATCGTTTGGAAGTGATTGGATGCATATCTGGCCTTTCCAATGACTCGTGGTGGCCTACCGATGTATCGATCCGATCCGGTGATGCTATCCTCTCAGAAAATTCTGGTAGCAATTTGCCGACCCTGGAGAGGTTGAAGGCTTGGTGAGCCATGAACACAGAGTTCGATTCCACGTGTGTGTTGCAGGGCGCCTCCGACCACTGCTTCACATACGTCCTTATATGTTGCCTCATATTATGGAAGAAATCTCAATAAAATTGAAGCTATTAGACATCTCTTTATCATACCAAAATATTGTCAGAGTGGAAGTGTTCATTTATTCATAAGATTTATCGAAAGCCGTTTTCGATAACGTGTTGTGTTTCACGCATTTCTCCGAACGTCTTCAGGGGCATGTGCTTAATGCTATGTGATCTTTTCCAATTTGGTTCCAGTTTCAGCGCCTTTATGTGTCGTATATACATCCACGTACTGTTTCCAACCTCATGTGTGCTTTTCCTACATAATTTCTTTTTATTTTATACGATCCGTCTTTCACATCTTCTATGCTGATCCCACAACTTCTTGCCTTCCATTCATTTTCTCTCATCCACCATCCACAAAGGTCTTTGAATTTTTGCTTGCAAAAATGCGTGTTTGAGAATTTTCTTTCGTTATGGTTATTGTTGAATGCTGGTCAAGCCGCTTCTTCTTGAAGTCCAAAGATAGCTGGGCTAGAGCTAGAACATTCCCACTTGTATTGCGAAGAGTTTACTCTTCCCAGATGAGTCTCACGCTGGTTTCCCAATCCCTAACCGATAAGTGATTTGGTGACCCCAGAGACCGTGGCCGAGCCAGCAGCGAACTTGTGATGAACGCCATCACTACCATTGCGCTTCCAGCCTCCTACTTTGATAGAATAACTGTTTGTACTGGAATTAGTTAGTTAGAAACATTAATCTTCATGCTCAAATCGGTCTTCGCGGGCACTTTTAGGGATATTAAGCAACGCAGAATCCACTGAATAAATGGGAGCCTCCGCCATAAAAACCAACCGTTCCTGATTGACTTTTTATAGCTGTCAATTCTCATACAGAAAGGAGGCAATGGGGCGCGGTACCGTGAAAAGTAAGATATTAGCGGTATGTTTTACCTAAATACGAACTATGGTGGTCTTTCCACTTTTTGATGAACTCTTGTTTGATCCGTTTCCTGATTAATTGACACATTGATACCGACACCCTTCGGTTTACATCTTTGGCTCGTAACTACATGAACTATCACTAAAAAAACGTGTTACCGGTGTTCTATAGACTTGCTGGCCCGGATACCGGTTTTCTCGTCATCGCTTTCTCTTTTCGTCGTAGCCAACCAGACCAGAGGCCAACTGTTCGTTCACATATCGCGATTTTAATGACACACCTAAGATCTGTGGATAAGGACGAATCGATGTGGGAGCACACTGCTGTTATTTTTCTGTTGAAGCAAAAGGTTCAGAAAACACTGGAAAGAATTAACACATTCCAACTGTGTCATTGGTCAATGGTTCATTTCAAATGAGAATTTCGATCATAGTGCTCCTATTATCATCTCTTTCTAAAGACCAATGAATGAAACCTGCAGAATATCCTAACGAACGAAGGCCTAGCTAAGAAGCTGTCATAAAGGGAATATGATGAAGCTAAAGCTGACTTATGTGCTTAAATATTTTGCAGCAATGGTAAGGCTTCCGAGCTTTTTAGAACATATTGCTTATGGTAGTATATCATAGTGTGCTTGATGACCCTTCACTCGTTCGCAGTCTGAAGCGTGTGCGCTGATTACATACTCATCGTGCACCACGATTAAGGGCATTTCACATTTTGTATATGGCTACTACTGTACTCGTCGCCATTGCTACCAACGTCCAGTGTGGCGGCTCGTTGCATAGCCATGCCATTAGCTCAGAATCCGACTTTATATTACTTCAGCGTTATTTATTTCTACTAAAGCCAGACCTATTGTTCTATTTATCTGTCGCTTTTCGAAAGCTTGTTTGTTCGACACTGTTTACAATTGTGCGTTACTAGGTTGCATTCCGTTATTAGGACTACCAGTCTCTTTAGGGAAACAAAAAAAACATAGAAACCCTAAACTTTTGATCTTGGGGGATTTTCACATACTCTTTTTGGGAAGACGAGTCTGAACATCGCAAATTTTACTTTCTTTTACTAATAATATCTCTTTTACCATCGATGTCCGTTTAACCTTTCTTGGCCATTTTTAGTGAGTTAGTGAAAGCGGCTCTTCACTGTCCTTCACCTCGTCACGCAGTGTCAGAGTTACATGATACAAGAGACATGTTTTCAGTTCGGATTCCTTTGCAAGCGAAGTCCTCCGAACCTGATTCTCTCATACACCTTATCTCATATATCATAGGTCAGAATAACAGTGTAATATCTGCTTGGGCGATGCAAATCTTTGGTATTCGCTCCTCGCCAATGAGCGCCATGTCGCCTCAAGGTCTCAGCGCTCGTCGCTGCTTTCTCCCTCTTTTACTCACAAGTACCCGGGTCTCATTTCGTTTTCTACTTCCTATCCCTAGCAGTCGAGATAATAGGCAATGCACTTAGTGGTGGCAATGCTGCTTTGTACAATTTCTTGTTTTTTAGCCACTCAGATAGATAAAGATGAAACCTTGACAGGTTGGAAAATAATTGGCCCAGGGTCCAAGTTTTTCGAATATCGCAGCATAGTTGGGGTTGGAAAATATAGTTCTTCTTTTTTCAAATTTTAGTTCTTTGTTTTCGACCACCCTTTCTCTATAATTCTTTGTCCATGAAACTTGTATATCACTTCAGGCAAAAGTATTTCGTTTTATACTTTCAGTTCTTTAACAAACTTCTCTACCTATCAACTTTTTAAATCTAACTTTGTACCAACAGTGAGGACGTTGCTTTTATACGACTTTGTTCTCAGAATTTTCGTGATCATAATGAAACCATGAAGTTGGGGAAGGTCAGTGACAACCAACAGCCATTGAGAACGAGCATTGAAGCTGTTAATCTAAAAGGGCCTGCGCATTACGGTACCAGAACGGAACAATCCGTGGTTGTAGAAACATGTTCGGGGTACTTCAAGTGAACCGTAACCTAAGAAAAACCCGATAAATGCGTTTTTTAAAAAATGAGCGAAAAACAAGGAAGTGATTGTTGCGAAATCTGTTCTGGATCTTTTTCTTTTGCGTAACGATTCGTTTTCCGATCACTTTGTGTAACGCGCGGCGATAAACGACTTCTGTATGACAACTACCAACATTTTACAGGTACAGGTGCACGATTGTTAAATGCAGTCATCCTTCCGAAGAACGATAGCTTTAAAAGAATGTTATGGTGACTTCGAGCCCAAAAAGTAGAAACATTCAGTACGGTTTCCAAAGTCTTAACGAGGTTTTAACAGTGAAGGGAACAAGGCGGTTACGAAAAGAGAAAGGACGTCAATAACTTCAGTGTGGTTGGCAGTTCGAGCATACGTTTAATAGCGAACATTCTTAGCGCTGGAATACTATAAGATATTAAGTTCTACTTTATTCAGAAGCGACTACAATTTTCCCCGTGAATCTCAAGAACTTCCGAGAAATCTCGGGCAGCTGCTGAAAAGAGGCTGCTGAAAATGCCTTCGACGAATCCGTGACTTTCAGAACATCGGCACTCTGTTCTATCGGAATAGGTAAACCTATTTATCCCATCCTTTATAGACCCATTTTTATTTTAATAAATAAAGTTCATTATAAGCCGGAATAAGCGTGCTTGATGTCAACTGTTAAAAAACTGCATTGATTTTCGCTCAGTCGCAAGTTTACGCTTGATAACAGGCCACAGTGCATGGAATGATCAAGTTCTAGGAATTGGCTGATAACAACGTGTCTACCGATTTTTATTTTCTAGCTAACTGTTAAGGCGCTGAAGTAAATTTTCTATTTTTTGTAAGCAGTAAAATATATACAATATACCTTTTTAAGACAATCTACTTGCGTTCCGCAAAAAATTAGTTTCAGACATCATAGCCGGTGTGACTCCTCATACTATGGAGAAAGCAACACAATGATGATGAATGGTGACATGGGCAATTTCGTGTTTCTTTCTAGACCAGTAGTCGGCTATACCAGTGATCAGTGTGTCAGCCAATAGCCAACCATCCCGTGTCCAAACTAGGAAGGCCTTAACCACAAATGGTTCTATCATATTGGCTCGATCCCGCCCGGCTGTGCAGTGTTACCATACGGTTCCAGCTATGCACTGCAATATGGATAACGGACGAAATTGAATTGACGACTCTCTCTTGGTCTCAAAGCAAGTTGGACAACCTTTTCTTGCAACGTCTTCGTGGTATTTCTACTTATATATTCTCTTTCATTGCTTTATTCTTCAGAATAATTCTTACCATGCACTCACAGAGCTGACTGCAACTATTCACAGGCGCGTCATTTCTTTTCCAAAAGCACTTAAATTGTCGTTCCACTGCTTGATGTAGCGTACACTTTGACGTAGAGAGCCGTTTTAACATTATTCTAAGTAATCATGACATTATAGGAGGGTTGTACATACTATGAAAAGCTAGCATTTTCATTTCTTCAAACATCCATCGTTTGCACGAAAAACATTTTGTGGATGATCGCCTTCATTTTTACCAGGCATTACCTTCTCCTCAAACGACGATCGCTGGTATCACGGACAAATCGTTGCAGCTGCTTGAGCAGTTTAATCGTTGCTTCTCTTTCTATATCCTTACTTCTTCAGAAGTTTTTCGACAATTTTTGTACGGGAAGCGACCGCTGTTAGCTTACGATGCGTTAACTCACCTGATGATTAAATTGAAATTACCATGGACAATAAGGTTTGCTGTAAGTCAAGCAGTCTCCTGATAAGCTAGCTATGGTTCCATTTTGGTCTAATGTTTTAGTCTTCTTTTCTTAGTATTTCGATCTATTTAAAAAAATTGCTGTTGTCACCAAGCATTCTCACCTAGTCACCTAGTCTTCCAAGAACTACGAACTTTAAGTAGATATCGCAAGCCACTTCCTACCCTGCAGAATGCAACAAGTAAACAAGAAATTGAAGAGAAATGACGTGTAGTTAGGCTGAGCTAGTATTCTAGTACGCTGGTAGTTTACGATTTGGATCTAACTGACATCATCTTGGAAAGTAGAAATGCTGGGGATGAATCGGCACTTTTGATTTTGATCCCTTAGTCTTCGTGGAATCAACTGTAACTTAGACTACAGTTCTTTCCTTGTCATAGCGTCCCGCTCGAGTTTTCGTCGATGAATTGTTATTGCGAGATTGTAGACTTTAATTTTTAAAATTCTATTGCAAAGTTGAAACTGAGGAGCATATGACTATGCATTGCACAATTTTAAACCTTCTTCTCTGTACTGACCTTTAAAGACACATTAGCATTTTCTTTTTGAAGAAAAATAAGGGCGTAAAAGAAAATTGTGCCTTGAGGTTATGCATTTTGACTTTTCTGCAATGTTCATCGTTCATTGAGCATCCTGTGACTTTATGTTTTCTTGTTTCTGATTGGGCTGTCTATGTGATTTACCTTGAGAGACATCAGTTCCACTAGGCCAGTGATGTGCTTTCCTCCTGAACGAGGCCCACTCTCCTCACCTATGATCAAGCACCGCTCTGTGACTATAGGCAAATGACTAGGATCCTCTGAGGTAAATTCTTGCCCCAGACGACTATCCACATCGCATTCTTTTATCATCGTGTAATACGCGAAAGAAGCACACCGTCCTTGAGACCGTGCTTATCTAGATCAAACTTATTTATGAACTTCGTGTCGTCATGCATTCCAATAATCAGATCTTTGGAATCTCACCACTCATCGCCAAAGTTTTCTCTTACTCCAACTCTGTGATGGTTTAATGATATCAATTGTTTTCGATAATAATATGAACAGCAGCAATATTTTTTTTTTGGAATCTTTATATTGTTTGTTGTACAAAAATTCCGTCTACATTATCTGCTCATAATCTCTGATAGCACTGAATACTTCATGACATCTGCCTTGGCACTTTTTTCTCAAATTTCTTCACATGTGCCAATAAAATAAAATTTTTGCCTCAGTTTTTTTTCTGACCATTTTTCAAATTGTGTCTTATGTGAGCTGTTCTTATTTCATACTATCAATTGAGTAGCAATAGCAAGCGTGACCACGATAGCCTCACTCTTAGCACACGTCCCTCTACTTCCTTTTGATAGAAAACGAATTCTTGCTGTACATCTGTCGTCCAGGTTTGTAGGAAATCCCTGTTTGACACTTAGCTTTTCCTTAGTTGTTTTCAGCACTTTAAACTGTCGGAGGTGTCATCAGTGGCTCTTGGTAGCCAAGTTGATATGAGTGAAGCTAATGCAACAATTTCATTGCCTTGACGTTTAAGTTTATTTAAAATCTAGTCGAAAAAGTGAGCAGCTGTTAGGCCTTTTTATTTCACTGACCACTAACTGGAATCTCACCACGCTTTTTTCGTCCACGTTAACATATTTTTCCCCATTTTCCATTGGAAACTAATGCGGATTTATTCAATCTCTAGAATTCCTTGTTAGGAAAGCCATAATTTGCTCGACGAAAGCCCGCTAAGTACTAGAGGTATCACTGCCACTTCCTGGACGCCCACGCTGACCACAATTTCCTTTCTCGTCAGTGTCGTGCATAGCATTGTTTCCGCGGCATTGTATACAACTAACATACCCTCTCTTGTCGTAATTTCTGCTCTGCTAATCTTTCCCACGCAAGTAAAATAAGTTGAGTAAACGTCTTTTTCATAACAGAAACACTATTTACCTTCCACAGTGATGTCATCTTCATTACAACCATGTCTTTCTTCCTCGTTTCAATCGTATTCCGATACTTTTTTGCGTCTTCTGAAAAGCGCTTCCTTTCGCAATAAAAGTGTGATTCAATAGTGTTCTGTTTATTCATCTTCTGGCTTCCATCAGAAGAGAATTCCTTCCCGATTCATTTCTAAACATCTCGAATTGCGTTCGTTATTGAATGTTCGAGACTGTTTCAAATAGGAATTAAATGTCTTCAACAGTATGACGCAGTCTTTTCAATCACGCACCAGTCCACAAGACGTACCTTTCAGAAAAGAATGTGGATAAGTTGGTTTGGTGGATTCGCCGAACCGTCTGATTACTCCAATGCCGAGATGCCGGACATCAATCTACCTGCATTAATTGTGGGTTTAATCTTTCTCCCTAAAAAAGAACGAATCTTTACTCGAGATTTCTCCAGTTAAAATGACTGCTCATTCTCACATTTGGATTTAATTCATCGAAATCAAAGGATTTTACGATGTTCAAAGTACCGGACTTCTCACAACTTCCATGTGGATACGATCTGGTAGAGCAGGAAACATACTGACTGTCCCGAAAGTTTCGCTTTCAGAGCGTGATTGGCCTCCAGAATGTGTACTGGTCTACAGCTTTGTTTCTTTGCATTATAGCACTAATACTTATTTACACTTCTGCAGAGTCTAAGCTTATCGTTAGAAGGAACATTGCAGCATTTTCTGAGCAATCTTACTATTTTTTTCAAGAAAATTCGTAGCTAAATATAACTCAAGTAATCACCTGCATCTTTTCAAATAGTTAACGAAAATCGAACGATTTTTTCAGATCTCGAGCATTTTTGCTGTCCCGTACCTAGCGTTCCTCATTATTCTTCCGGGAGTGCGAGAAAAACGTCTAATAACACTTGCTGTTTTTACGGAAGTGGCACTAGTAGGAGCAGCTCTGGCAAGTAAGTCAATCTCTCAGCAAAACTCGGCCGAACAATATAAATTCATAACATTCAGTCTCGCTGAACTTTCCCGGTTGGACAGGTGGTTCGGCGAGAATCGTCGCTCAGTTCAGGTAGAGTTCACACTCTTTTTACTCCTAACACATCCATACACCAAAATTTTTGTAATCTAAGCCATTTGGTGTTACATCTAGTTGCCTCTAACTTTCCACCACAATGTGCTCTTTGAGAATTTCGTGTGAGGATTTTTTTTTGAAAGTTATGAAGTTGGTATAATGAATTTTCGCCATCCACGTCTCGCATATCTGTATTAGGTAAGCTATCGATTGAACTGAAGAAACGCAGCAAAATAACTTTTTGCAATAAAACAAACAGTAGGAAGGAATCTGTGTAGTGGGCTTAATACCTGCAATCTACCCTGTCTATCACATATGCATTGTTGTCAATGCACGTGGTGACTAATGCGCCAGAAGTACCACACTGTTATTAGAAACTCAACTCAAACATTGAAAAGTACTGTTGCCTAATTGTTCAAGAGAACAAGAGCACTGAATAGAATCCAACATTTCAGCAGTAGATTTCCCACCGTCTACAAGGTTTGGTCCCAAGAAGTTATGAAAGTTATTAAAAAATTTCGTGTCTACAGAGACTATTGATGCGAATAAAATCAGAATGCCGAGTCCAAAATGGAGAGAAAAATGAAATACTATGGTACAAGCTGATTCCAGAGTAACAGCCTTTTATGGGTTCAAAGGATGTCCACAAAGAACGAGAAGAATATTGGGAACAGCAGTTTTGAAAGCATGAAGGATAAAGTTTTCCACAGTGATCGATCCCGTAGAGATAGAGATAGAGATACGTCATGTGTTCGGCCCCACTCAGGGAGTAGTAGAGGTGACTGAATGCATACTTGGACCGTAAAATGGCCGACGAAGATTTAAAGATGTATTAATTCGGTGTTTTTATCAGTGCTGATAAGTCAGGTGTCAATTTACTGAACACAGATGGTGCGCAGGTTGATTAACGCAGGGAGTGGAGCTGAACATAACTCCATGTATGCATCGCAAGGCACCTCTAACCACTCCACGAGACGTGGCTCATTCACTTATGAATGGGAAATCGTGTAGCGCCTTTATAAGAATTTCATGCTTCCTCCTACGTTTCATGAGAAGTCTGCATTTTCTCCAACAATTTCAGCTCTATTCAGTGTAACTTTTTTTTAATTATTCGGGACAATACCTATGACAATGAGTTTCACTACAAAATCTGGATGAAACCTAAGTATTTTTCAAAACGACCGTAACTTAATCTTGGCACTAATAATAAACACCTTCTTTGATTCTCAAGCTAACATGAGGTTGACATACATGTTTATTCGGCTAGGGTTTCGACGTCTTCGTCTTCCTCAGTGCCAGTGATCGGAATCGATATCCACAGTTCTTTCTACTTTCGATGTGATGTTTTCGGCGTCCCATCGAGACGGATCTACCTCAGTGGAACATCGCTCAGATGAATCACTCTCACCCGCCGATGGTCTTTTATACAAATGGTTGTTGTTGGCAATGACTATCCGTTAGTAGAAATTTGTTTTTTAATGGATAATCCATTTCGCTTCAGTCGGTATTATGTTAATTAACACATAGAAAACAAAGGATAAAAGATAAAGCTCTCGGCGTTGATCAATCCCTGAGGGATGCGCCATGCATTCGACTTCATCAAGTATCGTTGGAGATGATTGAATGCATATCTGGCCTTTACAACGACTCGCGGTGGCCTGCCGATGTATCGAGCCAGTGCTGCTATCCTCCCAGACAAGCCTGGTACCAATTTGCCGATCCCGGAGGGATGGAAGGCTTGGTGGGCCATGGGCGCAGAAATCGTTTCCACGTGCGTGTCGCAGTGGCGCCTCCAACCACTGCGCAACATGAGCGCTAACACATAGAGACTAGGAAAACAAATTTTTCAAACCGACCGTTATTCAACTTTAGAAGTAAAAAAGAATATTTGTCTATATTGTTGAGCTTACACGAGCTTGGTAGAGATGTTTGTTCATCTAACGTTTCGACGTATTCGTCTTCTTCAGAGCTGACCCTTATCGATGGTCCACAGTTGTTCCTATTTTCGGTATGGCGTCTTCGTCTCGCATCGAACCGGATCCTCCTCAGTTGAGCATCTCAGATGAGCCGAACACGCCCGGCGACGCTCTTTTAAACAAGGCGGTTGTTGTAAATATGATTATCAGTTGATGAGGATTTGTTTTTCAACCGATAATCCACACTGCAGCAGTCGGTATTTTGTTAGGATTAAAAAGATAATGAATGACATTTTTGGTTGTTAAGTTAAGGCGAGGTTGATATACGGGTTTATTTGGTTGACGTTTCGACTTTTACCTCAGAGCCGATGATTCGAGTCGATGTCCACAGTTCTTCTCATTATCGATGTGGTGTCCTCGTCGTCGTACCGAGACGGATCTTTTTCAGTAGAGCATCGCTCAATTGCGAATAAGAAGTGAGATTGCCGGGTGGGATTGCTCGTTTTAGTGGTGTTTCACTGAAGAAGATCCGTCTCGATGCGACGCCGATGACGCTATATCGACAGTACGAAGATCTGTGAACATCAACTAGGATCATAGGCTCTGAGGAAGGCGAAGACGTCGAAACTTTAGCCGAATGAACATGTATATCAACTTCCTATTATCTTAACAATCGAAGAAAGTAAAACCTTAGCATTTTTTCCTTGATGAGCTTACACGAGGTTGATAATAATATTTATACATATTACAAAATACATATTGATTAAGCGCACCGAGGTTCAAGGAAAGTCGGTTTCGAAGCATTAAAACCTTAGTGTTCTCCACCATTGGACGATGGAAAATAAATCGTAACTTATTTAGGATAATGAGAAAAAAGTTGGCTATATTTGCCTTATAGCTGTGAAGATTAGGATTAGTATAAAGCAAACCATAATTCTATAGGTCGCACGTGAACGAAAGAATGCGTGCTCGGGTGGGAGTGCACGTCGGACTCACCAACATCAACATCACTCTTCGATGTAAGTCTTCAAATTCAATATCACTGGACGTCGAAGCTTTCTAATTGGCAGGGTGATGAGCAAAGCTGAAAAGAGGGTTAATGTTTGCTTTTTGTAGTTGAAGAGATGGTTGAAATGGATCGGTCTCAATCACGAATCGACATGAGCCAAGTCTACTACAACGAAAACTTTGACATTTCTGGAGGTGATGCCATTCCATTGTGATTTGAGTAAAATTAATTGATGGATTATGAATATCGTATAATTGAGTTATAAAGAACGATTTTCCTACAGTGAAATAGTACCCTAATAGTTTAGTGTACCCACAGTCACTATGGACCGTTGTCCTCTCATGTTCCCATATCGGTGTGGAAAATAGTAAGTACGCAGAAGGAAGTAGCTTAAACGATTGGCTTTTATTTCTACTACGTAAATTTACTACACCGTGATGAAATAATACTCATTATGAATGAAAAGCAATTTTGCTTTAAATAAAGACTAAACATAAGCTCGTACGTTGAACTCGAGAATCGGATAGACGTGAGAATCGTCCAAATCGGAAAAATTCGATTTCCTGATGAATTTTTCGGTCCTTCAACCCAGACTACAATTTTAACTGCTTTTACCTTAGTATCTTCGATGGCCAGTGAGCTGCGCTCAGCGTACCTTCGTGGCTTGCCGTATCCTATTCTAAGCATAATGGAGTACTTTTCCCTCAATCAAGACGCTTTCGACTGGGGACGACACTATCGTACTGCTGGCCACTACACATCTGCTGCTGTAAGGTTCGTCGCATCTTGAGTTTGTTAAATTCTTAGAGTTGCTGCTTTTTGTTGTCCAAGTTTCGCACTCATTCCCATTTTTTTCCAAAACATTTTATTTAAATGACCCGTGTTTCATGTCTACATTACAAATATCAGCACTTCTCGCATTCGATCTGATTGCTCACATCCATCATTTGCGAAGGTCTTCCAGCGCTTTGCACTTGGCTTCGGCTGCTGCTTGAGGACTTTCCTTTCATCATGAATGCCGTTGAATAATGGTCGAGTCGATTTTCCCTCAAGTCTTGTATTCTTCGGGCTAGAGTGGATCCACTTGGATTGCAGATAGTGAACACTTCCCAGATAAATTCGGTACAAAGCCCTTAACCCCGGCGGGATTGGAGGTGTGATTAGGCCTCAAGGAGATCGGACCAGCACAGTGTTCGCAATGGTCGGCATCGCTACCACTGTGCCATCGCCCCCTGTACCGTGGCATTTTTACACTCATGTAGTTTTCTTGATGTGTGATGCTAAATATTAAGTAGTTCTGCTTAAAATCCTCTTATAAAATTAAAACCAAAACTGGTTAAACGAGCCGAAATTTACGATTCTTGTGCGAGGATTATATGAGTGCCACTTCAGTCTTCCCGTTATGTGTATGTGTCCTGTGAATGCCTAACGAATTATTTTGCTCAACTCTAGCTTATCGACTAGACGTTCTTTTGTACGGACACATAGTTGTCTAACCTGTTCACTAATGTATTCGTTCCCGTACCCTTGCGAGTGATCAGATAAAGCAGCACTCATGCAATCGTTGTCTCTGCAGTTAAGCCAAATAATGCAATTTTCCGTGGTATACAAACGTTGAAAAAAATGTTTCTAGAAAATATTACTTAAGATTTGTTATTTTCTGTTGTTGAAAGGTGACAACGATGTCACAGTGCTTTCCGTCCATCGCATTCTTCTTGTTATTTGCACATTCCACTGTTACAGTAAGCAGCGGTTAACACATTCAAGAGGCACGACATGTAAATAGTGACGAAGCGCTCTCGTCTTGAATATTCTCGAAGAATCATTTTCTAGCCTATTTCGTACAATAGATCTGCTAGAACACAGGCGCTGTATTCTTCTGAGACTACAACACATTGACGAATATGTGCATTACTTTCAATGCGTGTGTTAACGAAAATGACTTACCGCTTAAAATTTATACAACCATATCTCTACTGATAGCGAGGAATAGAACATAAAGCGTTTGCGGTTGACCAGCCCTTGAGGGATACTCTGTGCACTTTACTGCGCTCAGCATCGTAGAGGTTATGAAAACTTACAGAGAACAATCACTATACCAAGTCAGTGTTTTGACCCTCCCACATACGTTGATACCAATTTTTCGTACCTACAACTTGAAAACGACGAGTTTGGAATTATTGGTGGGCAGCATCGAACCGGAGACCGATTCAACAGGTCATCCTCAATCGAATTTAGCTTTCCGGCATGATGAAAAGCTAGTTTTTCTTTATCGCATAAACCATAGCTCTTTCCGTTTTTTTTTTGTCTGTGAGGCAGAACCGGATGAGTGAATCTGGTTTAGTTCAACAGGACACAATGGCCTCCCAGAAAGTATCGTCGATGCTGCCAAGTGCCGCATTTTTCCTCAATTTTGAAATGAAGAGACACAGACAGCCTTAAAGGAAAGAGGATACTATCTTTCCCATAAGTCTGTAAAATCTCAAGGGATTAGTTTTTCAGAAACTAACTATCGAGAAATCCATTTTCTAACGATTTTGTTATGATGTTCGACCGTCTACAAGCCCTAATCCTCCTAATCGTCTTAATCGCACTAAATTCGTTCTTAACAGGAGAACTCATGTAAATTCATGAAGTTTCTCAGTGTCGGCTTTCTTTTTTACAAAATTTGTCCATAAGAGACAACTGAAATTAAAAGATTTTTGCACACCTTGTAATCTCTCTATGTAATTAGTGAAGGCTAACAGCGTTGAAGTTACTATCTGCAACACTGCAACGCTGGTACCTATTCCACTGAGGTGCGCATCGTTAGACTACCGAACTACCGACATTTGTTCGGCATTACGTAGAGGGTTTGGGGATAGCAAAAGGCTAACACTCATACATTCGATTTGAATAAATTTCATAGGAATTTTAACGAAATTCCATATGAAGACTTACATGAAAAATTCTGAAATAGCTTCGAAAATAATGACTTTTCCTTACAGCTTCTCACTAGCTTGCTGGCTATTCGCCGTTGTGTGTCTTCTCTTCATTCCACACAAGTTTGGAATGGTGAGTGAGCTTCTCGTATTGGGCATGTTGTCGATGTGCGACGACCTGGGTTTGAGGGTTTTACCACGAGGCCGTATAAGGATCAGCTGCTTTTTCAGAGTATGCTTGCTACTGGATTGGCGGCGCTCCTCGCTTGTTTGTTATACCGAACTATGTCTCCTTGTCATCTAGAGATCGGATTCGTTGGCACGCAAGGAAATCGAGTTCTCATGGAAATGAGCTTCCAGTGGGTGTTCTACTGCGTGTTCGCTGCCGGTACGTTGTTTTTTTTCTAATTTTTTTGTGTAAACCGACACGTCATATATCACACTTTGCGGAAATCACTACTTCTTGAATTCACTTTATTTATTCGTATTCACCGACCACAAAAGCCTTCGAAATTTTTCGGGTGGTTTGGCAGCTGTTTGAAGATTTTTTCTCATCCTAGCGAACGTTATTGAATGCTTGCCGGGTTGATTCTCACTGGAAACTTAGGATTACCGTGATAATGCGCTTCCACGTCGATTGGAGAGATACAATTCTTGACGAGTGTGGTACCAAGTACCAAGTCTCTAGAGAAGTGAGAGGTTTCATCGCTCTTAGGCGGGGTCGTACCAACACGTTGTTCGTGCTGAAGGTATTCGGGCTCGGAAGTAAGTTTGAGTGTTTTAAGATTGCAAGATCTTTCATCCTTATTGAGATATTGAATGTCGATGAAGTGTGGCTTTTACTCGAGTACCGGTATATCATGTTAGGCCGTTCCAAGGTCTTCACCATGGCCAATCGGCAGCCCACATTGGTCGAAATGGGTTTTGCTACCTCTTGCTGCTCCGATTCTTTCAGGGACGAGGCAAGAGTGGTCATTAGTGATTCAGTCTTTCAAGAAACAAGGTGCCAGCTCCATTTCCTCTTCAGTGATCTTCTTTGATCAATATGACGACGACCTTTACTATCTCCATGACTACAAGATCTCCAAGATCGACTCAACCAGCATTCAACGGTATCCATGAGATGGCCGAAATCCTTAAGCAGCAGCCGAAGCAATATATGAAGTGTTCGAAGACCTCTGTGGACGATTTTTATGAAGAAAAAGGATCGAAAGCAAGACGTGCTGGCATCTGCGCGGTAAATGCGATATCTGGTTTTATAAAATGAAAATCCCCCCACCCCCTGCCGATGTATAGTCGAAGTTACTAAGAGTGAACCAATACTCTACGATCCACCACTATCCTGGTATCAAAGTCGAATGGTGGCAAATCTCCCTCTGATACACAAGGGCTGCGACTGCATGTCGTAGTGACGACCTGGGTGTAACGGCCACAGCGCAAGAATGCGAAGGGTTTGAGAAACCTCAAACTTGGGTAATTAAACCTTTATATACATTAACATAACAACAACATAACTATAACGATATAAATTTTAACACATAAATTATGTAAGTTGAAGTGATAAACGGTCATGGTTGTGAAGTGAGATCAATAACGGGAATAACGAAGCATTGGAATGTTACGACAACAATGAAGCATTGGTGATGATGCTATGGCCACAGCGCAAGAATACGAAGGGTTGTGAGAAACCTGTGAGCAATGCTTATATTGAGCTTATGTTAACCCATACAACGCGATTACATGAGGACAA
The DNA here is from genome assembly GCA_009735665.1 of Angiostrongylus cantonensis. Lineage (NCBI taxonomy): Eukaryota > Metazoa > Nematoda > Chromadorea > Rhabditida > Metastrongylidae > Angiostrongylus > Angiostrongylus cantonensis. Next base: position 520,338 of record MQTX01000202.1, read on the forward strand.
ACGATAACAAAGTATTCGTAATGTGAGAGTTAAGAATTTCGCTTAAAATTATTGCACACAAATCAATTTAATTCAACAAGAAAGACGTAATTGAGCGGGTTGGGATCAATGATGGAGTTGGCAACGCCAATCTCCGAGGCGTCGTCGGGGCAAGATGGCACTGCTCGTGGGCGTGGCTACGTGCGAGCGAGCGGCGTTCCCATTGGCCAGGACGGGATATGGACGCAGCGCATGCACGCGGCGCTGCGGTGGCGCGATCTCCATCAATCCATCGAACGTCTTGGTTAGGTAGATAGAGAATTCTATGTGATAGAGGAATTCTCTATACTGGGGCAGACGTTGGCCAGGCTGTTCCCGGGATTCCAATGAGCTACAATGGCTTAACCAGCAGTGACTAGTGAGCACGGGCCGTTCAAGTATCTAGTAAATAAAAAAGCAAAATAAATATTTAAACACAAAAATATCAGTTATGTCTTAATACAGCGGTCGTCCATGCATTTTTCGTTTTCAAGGCGCTTCAAATCTCATGGTTTTTTTTAACGTGACCCGTTTTCATATATGCTGTATGCTTATGCATTCGGTAGCTGCTTAAGGATTTTTGGTTCTCTCCGTAAATGTCGTTGAGTGATACACAAGTTGATTTTTCCTATCCAGAAGCCGATCCTAGAATAGTTGTCCATTTCTAAATTTTCTGAACTTAGGCAGGCCTCCCAGCCAAGTCTGATGCCAATTCTCTGACCCAGGGGGATTACAAGTCTGACTCGCACTGATTCGAACCAGGGTCTTGCTCGTTTTGGACGGCACCACCAGCACCTCTGTGTTCACAGTATCAAATTATAATGCTAATGTTGCATGCCGTGGAAATGCTGGTCGTAACCTCTTGAAACATAAGCATGTAAGGAATGACAGTCTTAGAACACGATTATAATAGATATTGAATGTTGTTGTTACAGGACTTGTGGCTGTTATCGTTGGTCTCTGTTTGGTATTGCTGCAGCACTACCGTATATATAGTTTGTCGACGTTCTTAGACTCCCGATTGGACGAATTCGTCTCCACAAGCAAATGTAAACAGCGGGATTTGTTCTTCGTGCGTGATTTGCAGGATCACAGCTTGCAAGTAGGATTTAAAAGTCTGATTAGGTTCTAAAAACTATGAAGAAAGAGAATCACATAGAACTACACTACATAGAAACATTTAGGTAAAACGCAGAAGGAATATTTTAACACCAGACTCGTCAACGAGTGACGAGAAACCACCATCGAGTGCTTTCCAATCGCGGACGAGCTACCTAAGCTCTTCACGGTACGTTCACGCCTTCAGGAGAATTCCGCTTAATGTTTGATTGTTCTTTGTTGCAGGAGTGAATCATCATTTGATTCTGCTCATAGTGGCTTACGCATACCTCGATCGCTATCGGATCTGACAATCTTCAAAGAAAATATCAGACCTCCTCGTTTCAAAGACGATTCCGACTTTGTTCTCAGCGTTACGCGATTCTAGCTACTAAGGCTTTGTAATATAAGTGTCGGTCTGTGTTGCTCTAGTCATTTTCACCGGCTTTCCGGTGAAGACTTCACTCATACGTGTTTCCTGATTTTTTACACGTAAATTTTATGTTCCAATTTTTCCGTCACAATTTACTTTTTGGCTATTATAGATAGATATATAGATTAAGGAACATTTACCGTAATCCGACAAAAACACTTGCCATTCTCATTTATTCACAGAAATGGTTTTTCTTGAAAGAACACGAATGACGTATGCACTACTCTAAAAGTGTTCTGGAATGGTAGAAGAGTACTTAGTTGTCAAAAAAAAACTTACCATGATTGGAGTACTGTTAAGTTGTAGGCAATGTGAACAAATAACTGGCCTACACGACGGTGTTTTCAATGGGATTACAGTAACTGTTTCACTTCTCTTGAAGGCTGTTTCTCTTCTAGTGAAGATATGGTTTGAGTTGTGATTTCTGATGAGCTTTTCGTTGTTGCTTAAATCATGATGACTTATTCCGGGTTCTACTGTGAATGTTAATCTCATTCAACTCAGTTTCATGGCTAGCTCTTGAGAATTTAGCGTTATTTCTATGCTTTTCTCCTCACAATTTTATGTGCTGATTTTCGAACTGTTGCTTATTAGCTAGTCTTTCATCTAAAGCAAATCATCCTTTTCCTTCCCTTTTCTATTGTTCTCTTCACGTCTGTATTTAGGTTCATAAGCTCATTAGTATTCTCACGCCCACTTTTATGATATGGTTGGCTGGAGTGTCGACAACCATCTCATCCACCATCTTATCCTTCTGCTGATTTTCGCTTACATCCCGTAAAATAATCTCTTCTCTATTTTTACAATCTGGTATAAAAGTTTTTCGACTACATGATTTTACTGCACTTTTGTATTTTTAGCGAACGAGAGGAGGATCGTTAAGTCACTGCTCTTGAAGACCACATTTCTAAATTCTATCAGTCGGAATTTCATTATAAAGACTGTGAAGTGTTCACAGTCTGCTCTCGTCAAACTTCTTGAATTTTTTTCTCAGTTTTTTAGAGCACTGTGCTAAATAGTTCTCGATATTCTTGTTGAGCAAACACGAGGTGTTACTCTATTCCTTGTTTCGTTATAGCTGACGTTTCGGCATTATCGCCTTCTTCAGAGCCTGGAGGGGTTTACTGGCATGCAACCTACTACGGAAAATGCTTCAATAACACAAAAAGAAAAGTGAAAATGATGGCAATCTTGCTCATCATCCATCAACCCCGCTAAATATTTAGATGAGTTATCTTCTCACGTTTTATGGGCCCCAGTCCTTCCTCCATTTGTTTTACTGTTTTTGAGTTGTCATCCATAAGAATCGTCCTATTTACATGTAGCTTTGTTTGCTGCTTGATGAGTTGCCGTCTTTCCTTCTTGTTGAAACATCAAATGCAAAGTTAGTGTAGTTTTTTCCGAATTTCTATGACAGCGCTGCTGGTTTTCCTTTTAGGTCTACACCACAGTTGGTCACCAAGCTTTGTGAATCGGATATCAGCTTTTTAAATTCCGACGTGGCATCGTCCTGTGTCTCAACGGATTCCTACGAGTAGTATACAGAGTACCTGAGGGTGATAATACAAATTGAATAATTAGCTAGCTTTTTGGACTTTACCATTTTTGCTCAGTATTTTATTTTGCTTCCGCGATTTTGTTTTTCTTGATTATTTAGATGAGTACTTGATTTGCTGCGGGTTGCTATGAAAAAAGTATGAAGCAGTTGCATCCAGGTTTGGCGACTAAGCAATCGAGCGACGTCACTCTCGTCGAAACGATAACCGACATACAATTAAGATGGTGCTGAGAAATTTGCAAATTCTGCGGTGGGAAACGAACGCGCTATTGTCCTTTCCGAAGAGTAACGCGTTCACCACCACACCATGCAGGTCCTTCGTTTCGTTTGTCCCCCAGCTAGTTCTATCGATCAGCGCCATCAACAATCACCCGTCAACGAGATTTGGACTCCCTAGATCGACCCCGTTGACTGATGATTTCTGATGCGCTGATCGATAGAACTAGCTGACAGACAAGCGAAACGAAGGACCCGCATGATATGGTGGCGAACGCGTTACTCCCCGGAAAGAACAATAGCTCGTTCGTTCTCCTCCGCAAACTCTGCAAATATCTCAGCATCATCTTATTTGATATTTCACGCGATACCCTGCCGTTAAAAATTATAGTAGGTAACGAATAAAAAAGTTAAGATAAACGACATATTTGGCACATAAATGGCTTGTGGTGGTGTAATGATATATCAGATCAGTATTTACATTTTACCAGACGAGTCCGGTAATATTTTGTCGACCTGAACCTTACCCTGACTTGGGAAACGGAGCAACGTGCTGCACCTCTGACCACAAGCTACGCACAAAACTTTTTTTGCTTTATGAACCATTTGCTAAATAACAAAGAATAAAGCATAAAACTCTCGGTGTTGATTATTCCTTCACGGTTGCGCTATGCATTCGACTTCATCAAGCCTCGTTAGCGGTGACTGAAAGCACTTATAGCCTATACGAAGACGTGCCATGACCTATTGATGTACAGAGTCACTGCTAGTATCCTCCTAGACAGGTTTGGCGCCAATTTACCAACAATGGAAGGCTTTGTGAATCTGGAACATCAAACCTACGTGCATTGCAGGGCGCACCTCTAACCCCTCTAACCATTGCAGTATACGCGCGAGCACTGCCGCAGAATACCCTTTCGAATACAGCCATAATAATGCTGAGATAATTCGATATTTTATTTCAATAAGCAGACACGAGGTTGTTATTATAGAATTTAGTAGGATACAATAGCTGACGGTTCGGCGGTTTCGCTTTTCGCAATTTGACCTTTCCAAGCTCTGAAGAAGGTGGACCAGAGTTTGATTCTTAGCATTTTCGTAAACGATGTTTCTTTGTTTAATTGAAGCTGGTTTCTGCGAATTGTTTAGTAAACATTGAAATTTTTTGCTTAGAGATATTTTAGCATTTGACTTAATAAGATCGCAAACCAAAATTGACCCACCCGTTATTACTAAACACAATAAGATTCCATCGACTCGCAGTTCTACATTTTAGCGCACATTTTGTCTTGATTGCATCATCGAAGAGAAGCGAATAGTAGTCGCCTTTCGATGTCTAGTACTCGTTGGTTGTCCTTTGATAGACCGCATAACATTTGGTAGGCAACCACAACAGTCATGAAATTTCACATCTCTTGATCGAAACCAAACAACATGTTCAATTGCCCAACTTCTGCGCCCTGTTCGTTCAAAAGCTTTTCTATGGTCTATTCCTCAATGATATTTCTAGTTCTTATCCTTGTTTTTATCCTGGTTAAAAATTAAGTGAATCAAACCTGCGATTTAAATCTTTGAGAGTGTAGTGACTATTTCCTGAATAGTTCCTATTTCTATATTATCGCAAGTCTCGTGTATTAACTATTTACTTGTAACCATCATACATCTATCCTTGAACATTCCACAGATTGTTTCTTAGTGACTGTCTCATGCACTTTCCTCGCAACTCTAGGAGAAGGAATTTTGTAAGATTTTTTTAACAACTGTTCGTCTCCGACCGACAGTTTGGGCATTGAATAAGTGGCAAGCTGCTGCAGACATTCTTTAGCATTTGCTATTCCAATGCGCTTTTTGCACAAGCTACTACGCTATTGCTATTACACTTATTTTCTGTAAAAGCATTGCATTCCTTCGAAACCCCGCCCATTAAAAAGAGACTATAAGGAGTTCCCAAGATCGACTTTCTATTAACCTCTGCATTAGATTCAGTGGAACGCCCATAGAAAAACGGCTCAGAAGAAGGCGATTCTGCCGAAACGTCAGCTACGATTATGTTGTATGTCTGTTATTGTATGGAAGTAAACGCGTAAAGGTAACCATTCCTACTTTTTTTTCTAAATCAAAGTTTTCGTTCCTTTATTCGTCCTCGTTGGCCTTTCCTATTTTAGCGTTGAAATCTCCGACAACAAATTCATAATATGCTTTACCACTGCGAATAACTTCCTCCAACTGATAGATGAACGCATCTAAATCGTACTCATCAGCTGGGCCGGACGGTGAGTATTAGTTGATGGTTGTGATCTTCTTATGATGCATCAGTTGAGGATGGAGGATAGCTATGCGAATGGAAAGGATCTCGCACGAGTCGACCAGATGGACAATAGACGGGTGGACAACAAAGCCTATGCTGCAGACATTTCGTGACGGGGCTACACAGATCACAGGTGGGTCCCGTTGTTTAGATGGCTTACGTCGGTCTTCTCGACTTCTGGTTCTTGTAATGCGATCACATAAAATTTAATGCGATCTGTGGCTATGGCATTATACATGCATAGTAAGAAACAATCTCCATGTCTCATCGTGCGTAGGCTCGTTAGATCCGGTTCCAGTGACGTTCTGCGTAACCCGAAATTTTCTGGCCTTTCACCGGTCGTCCCACCGCCTGGCGTCATAGACGAGAGCACACAGTGTGCGAGGTACTGAGGGTAGCCTATTGCTGGTCGTGCAACTTGGTCCTCCCTGGCGTCCTAACTCAACCTTGGAAAGAGGTATTCAGGTCTTCACCACAATGAGGATCCGTGGGAGATATGGGAGATATGGGGTATGCGACGAGTCCTTCGCTCGGTCTTTCTACTAGTTGATTCGGAGAAAATGGTATGTTTTCGGCGACGAGTCCTTCGCTCGGTCTTTCTACTAGTTGATTCGGAGAAAATGTTAAAGCCAAAATTAGAAACAAAAGTAGAAATGAAAAAAATAACCGACCGCTCAAGAACAACGTACAAGCCGAAGAAAAAGCCCAAAACGTCACTACTCGGTATAAAAGGATTTTTGTTGACCTGTATAGGAAATTAGAAACAAAGGTAGAAATGAAAAAATAACCGACCGCTCAAGAACAACGTACAAGCCGAAGAAAAAGCCCAAAACGTCACTACTCGGTATAAAAGGATTTTTGTTGACCTGTATAGAAAGTTCGCAACCAATACATCACCATTTTACAACAATGTTAACATCTCCAGGACCGACTTTCTGTTAACCTCGACGTTGATTGATAAATCGATGTTTTTCTTCACTTTTGAAAAAACTCTTGAAGCGTTTTGGATCAACTTTAAAAATTCAAAAATAAACCACATGGAGGAGTGTCTTGTCACCACGCGTGACCTGGCGCTATATCTCAGGCTGATCCAGTGACTTGACACAGGCACAGTCTTCGCTCATGTATTGCTCTGCTCTTCTGATATCCACCAACTAACTTAAATACTTACAACAAATAAACGGTAGGTGTTTAAATAAAGCTGTTTCGTGTGTGAATGCAAATTTGTTTGTTTAGTTTTATCTGCCGGGGTTGTAAAAGTGTTTGGCTGAGTAGATCGCACCTCAATTTGACCTTTCCAGCCTCTCAAGGAGGAGAAACCGACGAAATATCAGCTAAAATTCTGTGATAACAACTTCGTATCTGCTTATTGAAGATAAACATCGAATGATAACATCGGCATCAGAAAAGGAGTGAGGGTGGGAGATCTTTAAATACGTAACAACAACAATAATAACACGATAATAACGATAGAAAAATGGTGGTGCAACAAATAAGTCCAAAGTTATGACACGCTACATCCACTACTGAGGACTAGTAGAAATACAATAGTACTAGAATATTATTGGAACATTAATACAGCAATAACAGCAGCCCGATATAATAACATGGACGGGGATGCGGATAATGATGCCTCCAATGGCATGTACAGTGGCCAAGCAGTCGAGAGCCAGAACGGTAGAGAGAGACAGAGAGACATAGACGAGCTGATCATTTGTCTGAGCAAGAGATCGTGAGTGTGGTGCTGCGATGTAGTTTGGCATGATCGTTGGGTCATCAGTAAAGTGCCCAATGAGTAGAGGTATCAACAACTGGCCAATAGGTACGAATCACGCGACGTTAGGTGCAGTGACGTTATGCCCGCTCCGAGAAGTCTTGCATCGGCGGGTGAAACCATGGGTGATTAAATGATATGTGGAATTGGGCAACCAGAGTCACAGACTAATAAATATGATATGCCGACCCTTAGAGGCCACAGCGTATATGATATAACGGGTGTAAGGAAGGTTACGTTTTCACCAGTGGAGGACCAAACAGAACACCCATGGGCAAGCTTCGTCCCGCTGACCACGCACCACGAGCCTATAAGAAGATCATTAGCATCGATTGCAAGTTTCAAGAGTGGAACACACGACAATGAGACGAGACAACCATGAACTGCGATGGAATCAATCAAGAAAACGGCAAACAAGCAGTGACAGTGCCATAAAAACTGCACGCACAATTGCGCAGAAAATGTGTGGGCGGGAATGAGGGTGGAGGGGGAGGAGGTGGGGTGGTGCGATGACCCTCGCAAGTCGACTGCGATCGCCATTGCGACGCGCATACCGTGAGCCCCTGGCTCGTATTGGGCTAGGATAGGACCGCTTAGCATCGTTGTTTACCCATTAGCTGGCCACCAATATTTCCAGCAAAGCAAAAATTAGTGTGATAGCAAACAAACACTGCGATTAGTGAAGCAGGCGCCCAAAAACTGTTGCAAACCGAATCGCATAAAACGAAAGACACAATGGGTTTAGTTGTCATCTAATGCAAACAGACTGGATGTATAGATAATGATGGTGAAAAGGTTAAATATGGACGTTCTTCAGTTACACAGGCGCTAAGAAAAACTGCAAAACCAAATAGCGATGAAGTGCTAACCTCATTTAGGCGGTGGTCTAATTCCACTTGTGCCTGCTGTTTGCTGGTTTTCGATTTCTCGTCCTCCATTTTGCCTCAGTCATATCCTTGCTTGCCAGTGATCGTTTCCATGCTCTTCGTTCATCGCTCCTTGAAGGAGTTCATTTATCAACCTGCTCAAGTTCGGCACTTTCGCGCATATATTCAAACAAGTGTACATTATCCTTTAAGATGCGACGAGATTCTTCTGCAAGACATTTAGAGCATCAAATAGGTTATTTTACTTTCTGAACTGAACTGAACTCGTGTACTTGTCGGAAACTCTAAAATTCGTTATTGATATAAATAATTCACTCTCCTATTCTTCACAATCTGTGGAGTCCACTCTGGTTCGCGCATATCAAACTTAAACTAACCCGTTCGCCTAAGTCGGTCAAATACAGTTCTAACTTCCTCCTGTCTAACTGTTCAAACTTTGGGCGATATAAGTTTACCAACTCAGAACATTTGGGTGGAACATTTTTTAGATATCTGACAGAAATTAGTACTTTCGATTTCAATGGCTGCAACATAAACATATAACTTGAGATAGCAATAGTAAATTGCCCACGCTCGATATGCTAGCGTACCTTTTTGCAGAACGCATTGTTTGGCAAGATGCTTTTGAGCCGTATCTTCAACCTGAAGTCAACGAGTTTAGAAAAAAAATTAGACAGATCAACAAATAATGAAATAGATCAAACGTCTATTTTTACTTTTATTAAAATATTTTTGATCTATCGACTTTCGCCCTGCTTGCGATTTTTGACCTAGCCATAAGTTTTCTCTTATTTTTTAACTTTGGTCCACACACATTCGACCTGCTTAGGGCTTTAGACCTAGGCATAATTCTTGACCTATTTATACCTAATTTTTGTTCTTCCTAAATTTTTTAAAATATAAACGTAATGTTGCTCTAATTATAATTATTGCTCTATCCACTGTTGACCTCGGTACAACTTTTGACCAATGTTTCTAATTTTTTGCTTATTTGGTTTTCTTGATCTGAAAGCATCGTTGACTAAATTGTAATTATCGATTTTCCCTCTTTTGACCTACTTTCGACTTTTGACCTGGCCATAATTTTTGACCTATTTTTCTAGTTTTTAGTGCTCCTAATTTTTGCGAACTGAACGTAATGTTGGCCGGGCTCCGATTCAAGAATTCTTAATCTGCTCACTTTTGACTTACCTATAGTTTCCCACTTTGCCACAACTTTGGCCTACTTTTTTATTTTTTGATCTTTCTATTTTTTGTGATCTAGACCTATTATTTTCAAAATTACATTTGCTGATCTTCCCATTTTTGACCTGTTTAGTACTTTCGACCTAGGCGCAAGTTATCGCCAGTTTTTACCGAATTTTTGACCTTTCTAATTTTTGTGATCTAAGCGTAATATTGGCCCAATTATAATTTTTAGCCTACCCAATTTTAACCTAAGTACGATTTTCACTTAGCCATATTTTTTTTGCCTATTCTTCTATTTTGACCCACACAATTTATCTGATGTAAATGTAATGCTGGCCTGGTTATAATTTTCGACATACTCACTTTTGACCTGGCCATAATTTTTGACCTATTCTTTATTGTTTTTCTATTTCTTGGTCAACAAATTTTTCACCAGCTTAGGACTTTTCACCTGGCCGTAATTTTTGAACTCATTTCTCCAACTTCTCATGTATTTTGGTCTAAAAGTGATGTTGACCAAATTATAATTGTCGATCTACCCACATTTTACCCAACTACAAGATTTCACCTACCCATAATTTTTGACCTATTTCTTTAATTTGGGTCTACTTAACTTCTTTGTTCTAAAGGTAATGCTGACCCAATTATAGCTTTTGCTTTTGATCTTTCTACCGTTTTCCAACTAGCCATCAGTTTTGACCTATTCTTTAAATTTTGACCCTCCTAAATTTTTTTGCTCTAAACTTGTTTTTGACCAAATTATAATTTTTGGTCGGTCTGCCCACTTTTTACCTACCTATGACTTTTGACCTATCTATAATTTTTTAGCTATTTTTGACTTTTAATGCACCTACTTTTGACCTACTTAGGATTGTGACCCTAGGTGTAATTTTTGGCCTGTTTTTACCTAAGTTTCGTTCTACGCATTTTTGGTTTAAACGTATTGTTGAATCATTAATATTTTTGATCTAATCATATTTTTTGTTCTACCCAGGATTTTCGATTTTAATCTACTTATTTTTTGGTCTAAACGTACTGCCGATCTATTAATAATTCTTGATTTAGCCGCTTTTGATCAGGTCAAATCTTTTGGTCTATCCATAATTTTCAATGTATTCTTAAAATTTTCAGACTTCCAGTGTACATATTTTTCAGATTTACACATAGTTTGATCTATTTATCTTTTAAACTAAACGTATTGCTGGCCTACTAATATTTTTTATTCACTCACTTTTGATCTGGTTACACCTTTTGATCAAGCCACAAATTTGACCCATTTTATTAATTTTTGATCTACCTATTTTTTGATCTAAGCATATTGTTGACCTACTTCTAATTTTTTTCTGCCCACTTTTTTTCTAGTTATACCTTTTGATCTTACTTACTTTACACTTGAACAGTTCGTCCTCACTGGTTGTGCGGCAACAGCACAATCATCATTTTTTGGAGATTTGCTGCTCGAGCCATTGTCTTCTGGGATCCCAAGGTCAGCCTCCTCAAAGTCTGCCCCAGGTCTTCACCACGACAGACAGTCGCAGCCCTTCTGAATAATAGGAAGATTCGCCACAATACGTCATTGATACCAGGACAGTGGTGGATTCTGGCATTGGCTTGCTCTTAGCTAGGCTTCTTGGTGGAAATACCACACTCCTCAGCTTGCTAGGCGCTGCCGTGGAGACGAATCCCCCTCCTTTCGTCGTAGTTCAACACCCAGAAACACGTCCCAGCCACGGTGAGACGGTAGACCTTTGGGAAGTCCTTTTGATTTGCTCATAATATTTCACATATTTATATAATTTGTGACGCTTGGTCTAAGCGTGTTGTTGATCTACTTACATTTTTGATCTACCCTCTTTTGATCTAGATATATCTTTCATCGGCTCATAATATTTTACTTGTTTTTCTAATTCTTAATTATATTTTTTACCTAAATGCATAGTTGACCCGCTTATAATTTTTGACCTGCCTACTTTTGATCTGGTTATATCTCTTGATCTACCCAGAATTTCTGAACTGCTGTTCTAAATATGTATTCTTTCTTTGATGAGCTTACACGAAGTTGATAAAAATATTTATTATCGGCTAACGTTTCGACGTCTTCGTCTTCATCAATTCAAATTTCGAGGAGACGGACCGCTGAGGAAGACCTGACTCAACACGAAGGCGAAGCTGCCACATCGAGACGAATAACAAGCGTGGACCATCGACTCGGATCATCGGCTCTGATGAAGACGAAGACGTCAAAACGTTAGCCGGTAATAAATATTTTTATTAACCTCGTGTAAGCTCATCAAAGAACGAATACATATTGATTAAGCACACCGAGGTTCAAGGAAAGTCGGTTTCCAAGTGCTCTTCTAAATTTTGGTTTTCCGGTGTACGTATTATTTTGTTCCAAGCATAACGCGGTCACCTTCACGCCATTGGGATCTTCCGTTTTGCCAGTTCTTCATGGTGTGCTGATGAACACGATAGATGCTGGAAAGGGTAATAGCGTCAGTCCGGTGTTCAGCTACTCTCAACATCGTTGTGGTTGTATTTCGCATAATATCCTGCTGTGAGAAAAATGTGGTTCAATGCCGATGTGGGCCCCCTATATTATTCCCGTTAACAGGCCATTGCTGATGGCACCGGTTGATAGAAAACTGGCCGATGGCAGATGGCCAACAAGCCCATCGAGATAGGCGTGGAGGAAAAAACAACGCCCCTAAAAGATAATTATAGCGAAAATGGGGTCACATTTGTACTGACCTCTATTTCCAGCGAAATAAAACAGCGCTTATGAAGAATCGGTGTAGAGAATTCGGAACAGTGATAGACATAGTACCGCGCACTCCAATACGTCGAAGCTGTTTACTAGGTAAATGTGTTAACTCTTAACTGTTAAGTTCATGAATGTGTTTGGCTGAGAAGATTAGATGTCAATTTGACTTGTCCAGGCTCTAAAGAAGGGAAACCATCAAAACCTTTGCTACTAATGAATGCTAATCTACTCATTGATGAATAATAGTAAATTATTGATCATTGCAGAGGTTAATAGAAAATCGGTCTTTGGAATTGAATACAGATAGCTTGTCAGATCTGTTTTAACACGGGACTATTGGTTAGCTTTTGCATAAAGTTGTCGAACCCCCTCTGCGTTGGTAGCCCAACATGGTAGTAAACCATCGTTATGCATCACATTTCGGCATTAAGTCAGAATGAGGCAGCAAGCGATTATGTTTAAAGAGCGAAGATTTTCTTTTAAAGAAAAAGTTTCATGCTTCGTGCTTAAAATTTGTATGTGAAATCTGATATTCACAGAAACTGATCACATGTTGCAGGTAAAACATCGAAACAGTTGAACATTGTGCATCCAAAACTCATAACAACGACCTTCATTTTTATTAGAGTGATAAATACCTTATATTTTTTAATGGCTTGTTCTCATAAGTAGGTCGATCTCCTCAGTCTCTAATCAATTTGCAATTAGTTTTATGGTGTAATGACGGATTGCAGAACTACATTCACTCATTGTTCACCGCACAGCGCACCCGCTGAAACGACTGGAATAATGGGGCTTTTATCGCTCTAAGAGAAACGTGATAGACAGGGCTTTCAGCGCAAAGGTAAACATGCGGACAAGAAAACAAAATCGCTGGCGATTTTTTCTTCTAATCATTGAGTAGCTCAACTGACGAGATCAGTAAGGTATTTATTCGTCCTTACCGCTCTTGCCAACTATGCAGTGGTTTCGTCTAGGTTTAGGACGAAGAATAGCGTTACACTGACTACTGGATGAGACGTATTTGCAGAGGTTCTTCTAATTGAGGGTCACCTTTCATGTAAGTTGGAATTGAGCATAGTAATACATTAATTAGATACAGAGGAAGAAAATTTTGCCACAGTAATAATTCATTCGTATTCATGATTATTAGAAGCATAGTACTAATTGATAAGGTCCTCTTTCCCTAAAGCCCCGAAAACCCCTTGACGCGGCTTGGGCATTACAGTGTTTCCAGATGGAAATGTCCAACTCGAATCGAAGGCGGAGCAGTTGTAAAAATTTCGTTCTAGACGAGCGCTGCACCGCTTCAAACTCACTATGGCTTCTCGTTTGTCTCGGGCCGGAAAATTGCTGGCAGACTTGTATGCGAAGAGCTCATTCCTTGCAAGCAAAGTGGTATCGCTTTAGGCGGGCTATCACCAGGTCTATAAGGAGAAACGACTCAACCAGGGTTCCCCGACATTCATAAAGAAAGCGACAATCTTCGAAGCAGCCGCCGATCACACAAACGAAAAACTTGAAGGCGTTCGTAAATTGTTGGATACGAGGAAACGAGTCGAATGGAAGAAGATCTGGAATAGCCGCAGCAAATGTGAAAATGGGCTGTCCAAAAAAAGTGGCCAGGTCATTCCTAGTTTAAAATGTTATTGTGGTGGTGAATGCCAACTGTACATCACAGTTCGAAAACTGGAGGGAATCCAAGAGCTCAGGTGAGGAGATAATAAGTTGGAGGAAGGGGTATAGCCCATTGAAATCGATTATTGCTTTGGCTTCTTGAATTGACTCCTGTGTATTCCGCTCTAATATTTGTCTTCATTATGTGTCTTAAGCGGTTATAACCTTAGCAAAGATAGTTCAAGAAGCTATCAGTTAACGGCTTTTCAATTCTTCTTTAACATCGTTCAAAAACACCACATGTACAACATTACTTTGAGGTTCTATCCGTTCTCTGTCGTTGCAAGACCTGCCTGAGAAGAAAGAAAACTGATTGAATACATCGCTATAGCACAGAGTCGATATGTAAATCAAATGTGCGTTGAATCATTTTTACCATGTTTAATGTTTAACTGATATGGCACATTCTCCATGTACAGATCAACACCGAACGCTTTTTATCCTTTACAGCTGTGCCGTCGTCGAAGTTTTCTCATAGGAGGTAGGCGGTGTTCTAAAGCATCGTCGCACCGCTCAAACGATTGCTTTTATTTGTTAAGTGGTAACGTAATACATTCGTGAAATTCTTGAGCCCATTCGCTTTAGAAGCTCTACTAATCTTTACACTATTGCCTAGCGACCGGAGTTTTTCAAGTCACACCCGTTCCCTACAGTAACACGTGAGCTATTAAGGTCTTTGACGCACTCCATGCTCAGAGACTTTTTCTTGGCTGAATATCGTTCTTTGTTTTTTGGGCTACTTCGTTAATGAATATTGTGGCGATAAAATAAGCTAATTTGTCTCTCTAAGTTTTTTTTTTTACCACAGCCGTTTGCGATTTTCCGGGAAATCCATCGCATTGACTTCATCTACTGTTGTTTCGTTTAGACATAGTTTTTAGCCTGCTTTAACAGCTCTTTTATGATGATGTCATGTAAAATAAGGATTTGCATGCGTATGTCAAAGTGGTTCTGTCTTACTCTGCTATATTGCTGCTTCACTTGAAAATATAAAAAGAATATGTCATAACTGTTTTGATAAACAGCAACCGAAAAGTGAGCTCAGCTTCTCACCGACTCATTTTTTCACAGGAGGCGACATTACACGCTGCACTTATTTCAGTGCTTGTGGAATTCGGCCTGTTTCCTATTACCAATTATTCACCAAAGTTTTTGGACCTGTTTTGGTTCAACTGCTGTTTGAATACTTTTGGTTCTTTTTTGAATATCGCTGAATGTTGCTCCAGCCGATTCATCCTAGAATCCTGGAATAGCCGACCTATGTGTGTCTACATCTCCATTACAGGTATTCCCAAGTTTTTGTGGCTGTGGACCGAATATAGGGAGTTAATTTCCCGAAAACTGGCAGAATTTTTTAAAGGATTCTTAGGCCAGGTGCTAGGCTTTTAATTACTTACGTAGTTGGACGCTTGGATGGCCTGTCTTCAACAGTTGGGCAAGCCTCAGTAAAATTTCCAGTTTTTCGGAGTTTTACTGGTTAATAGAGTCAGTCCTACATATGGCGCCATTGGAGATCGGTGAACTCCAGAGCTTTAACATTACACAACTGCTGGCGTCATCAGAAAAATTGTTTTAGCGCAAAGAGAAAAGCAAAGGTTCCATTCTGAACGTAACCATCCAAGATTGTTAATCACGAATGAGTGCGGCCTATCGAAGTGAGGGTTATTTGATGATCAATTGTTACGGTTTTACAATAGACTACGATCAACTGTATATCAAGAAATTTTACGTGGATGCTAAATGCTTGTTACAATGAGCAATTGCTTAACTATTTTTTTTTCATTCTGATTAATAGTGACCTTAAACGTTAACCGTCATTTAAGAGAGCCGCCGTTGTATGAGCACGCCTTGAGAATCATTTACTGTTTTCTTATCAAGCACACACGAGCAGACATGAGCCATTTATTAATAATAGCTGGCTCATCAGTGGTTTTCGCCTTATTTATAGTCTAGGAAAGCTAAGTTGGTTGCACTCTATTCAGCCAAATGCTTCCGAAAATGTTTAACGGAGAAACCCGGATCCCAAATTTCATTCGTATGGTGAACAGCTTTTCAGACCCTAATGCTTTCTATGAGTCTTCTACTGGTTCCTCCACATAGAGACTAACCGCACAGAGTTCACACAGATGGATAATTCGTTTCACACAGACGGATAATTCGTCCTCTTCCGCTAAAATATCGGTTTGACTAATTGTGTGAGCTCACATGTGGTAACAAAGCATATCAATTTGCGATTGATTTTTAAACTTTTAGAATTTACCCATGGTACGTGTTTGTTTACGGGCTTTTGTTTTGTTAGAAAACTTCGTTATTTTTCTGCGCTTTACCATCTAACAATCTAAAGTGTTAGCTTTTTGGGAACCTTAATATGACGACCTATGCACAACCCCAAATTGCAGAATTTGCCTTAACGAAAGGGTTGGTCCACATCTTATTGAAGTTTGCTCTACAGTTATTGCCTATTGGTTATCATCTCCTCTCATAAGATTACGGCCTCTTTGAATCTGTTTCGCTCTCCGTGTATTTTTCCTACATCCGGTGGACGGTATTGTTACAACGTCTGGGGTATGATGTCCATCTTGATATTGCATATCTACCAACTGGATCTCAGAAAGCATCCCTCGAGCGAATAATACGAAAATTTTCCGGCATGCTGAAGGACCGGTTTCTCAGCTGTCGAGCAAAGTCCTTGCAAGACTGTTCAGTCTATAGTTGAGTACAAAGCTTACAGTGTGTCGGTTGGCACCTGGAATATGCAAGTTCGAATAAGAAGGCTCTTCTTATAAATACACGCCATGGGGAGACATTTGAAATGTCGTATTCTTTCAGCATGCTTGAAATTGTGGCTTTAGATTGAAGAGCACTTGAATGGGACTCATTCGATTGGCTTCTGAGTTGTCCCCAGCAACATTTTAAAGTGCCGGCTTAAACGTTTTGGCAGTGCTAGCTATGACTTGGTAAGATGTATCATAGTTTCATTTACTATCGTTTTTTTCATGATTCTTTTATGATTGACACTTAAATTACATGACTGTGGGATTTGGAGTAACTTTATGAAAAGGTGGGATGGAGTGCAGCACCATGGTTTTTGCACTGCAGTGCACGTTGAACGGCTGGAGGGTTTGATCTCGCATTTCAGGCTACCAAGCTACCATCTCTTGAGAGAAAGTAAATTGGCAAAGGAGTTGTCTAAAAAGACAAAAAAAAGCCCTGGATTGATAAGTCAGCATGCTACCACGAGTCACTGTATAGGTGGGAAATGCACCCAGTCACCTCTACGATGCTTCCTTAAGTCGAATGCATGGGCATCTCAAAGAGATTGATCAGCATCTTTTACTTTTTTATGAAGAAGTCGTGGCTTTAGCGATCTGCGCTCCACAAATTGAAGGTAAAGAGGCAAAGCTCTCGGCGTTGATCAATTCCGTAAGCATGCGCCATGCATTTGACTTCATTAAGCATCGTTTGGAGGTGATTGAGTGCATGTCTTCCCTTTACAATGACCCGCGGTGGCGTACCGATCTGTCGAGACAATGCTGCTATCCTCGCAGAATAATCTAGTACCAATTTACCGACCCCGGAGGGATGGAAGACGCATTTCAGGCTACCAAGCTACCATCTCTTGAGAGAAAGTAAATTGGCAAAGGAGTTGTCTAAAAAGACAAAAAAAAGCCCTGGATTGATAAGTCAGCATGCTACCACGAGTCACTGTATAGGTGGGAAATGCACCCAGTCACCTCTACGATGCTTCCTTAAGTCGAATGCATGGGCATCTCAAAGAGATTGATCAGCATCTTTTACTTTTTTATGAAGAAGTCGTGGCTTTAGCGATCTGCGCTCCACAAATTGAAGGTAAAGAGGCAAAGCTCTCGGCGTTGATCAATTCCGTAAGCATGCGCCATGCATTTGACTTCATTAAGCATCGTTTGGAGGTGATTGAGTGCATGTCTTCCCTTTACAATGACCCGCGGTGGCGTACCGATCTGTCGAGACAATGCTGCTATCCTCGCAGAATAATCTAGTACCAATTTACCGACCCCGGAGGGATGGAAGACTTGGTGGCCCAGGGGCGCCATGCGCGCCCTTATAAGAAAGGTAAGGCGGTAAAAATTGTCCTCGTCTTCAGTTCCTTGAACGGTCCTTCTTACTCGATGTCGGAGTTGATTTTCAGCATGTGTTTTGATTAGCTTCTAGCACGCAGGAAAAAATAATAACATTTAGAAAAAAATGTAGTGCATGAAGTGCCCAGTTGAAGTGCTTTATGTTAGTGAAACCTGAAGTGATTCTGAATTACTTTTCAAATAGCAAAAGGACAGAGCGGAATGTTGATGGATATCGCACTTTAGCCAATAACTGCTTTTCTGGATGACCATGAACTGCATCAACATTTTTGTAGTGCTACTTGGACCTCTCGTGTCGGTATTTATTGTTTTTAGACAACACCGTAAGCTCGAGAAGGAAAAGATGAAAAAAAACTTTCCTTAATTGTTGCTGGGTAAAGAAGCCATTTATTAAAAAATAGAATGAAGAAAACCAAACTGAAAGAAAACGATTGGGACTTGCTGCTACTGAAAAAGTACTGCTAGACAAGTTGTTCCCAGCACTTCTTGATACACCTCTGACATACTATTGATTGACTATCCATCGAGAAACAACCAATGCTCCACTCGATAAATGGGCAATGTGTGTCAATGAAGGAAACGATCAATAACAGAATTTATGATTAAAACAACTAGTTACACTGGGAAACTGTCTCTTTGAGAAGACAAAAAACCCAGATAATGACTGACAGTTGCCGACAAAATGCTGCTCAGCCCACTTTGATGCATTTGCCGCTGACACAGGAGGCTTAGTTCTTCTCCTTTCAAGCCCTCTAAAATATTATCAAAGGTTGCAAACTCTTCCTTGGGTTTTTTGCTTGTCTTAATCTAAGAAAGAAGTTGAAATATTGTTGAATCACCTATGCCATTCATCTTATCAATTTAGTGTTCACTCATGAAAGAAGACCATCGATACATTTAGTCTGAAAATTGTGCATTGGTAATATTTAGTATTTCAAGGTTGTTTGGTGTTCAACATCAACTATTTTCCATTACACCTTTACGGATTGATCTTTGTTCACTTTGCATCGAATGACGACTGGGTTTTATTAAGCTAGTGGCCACTGAAAATGCATTCGGCCGTTCTTTGTTATTATTTCCGTGAATTGGTCGTTATAGTGAGGTTTTTCCGATTACGATTTTCCACCTTTTCGATCATTATCATCTTTAATCCAAACCTCTTCTTGAGAAGAGTGCTAAGGCGGCTATTTAGTGTTTAGAAGTTTTTTTTATGACTCTGTTTGAATTCCTGAGTTTTTTTTAAAAAGCACAATCCAGAAAGGAATTATGCTTATATTTTAGGGAAAAAAGTATTCTCACCGAGCAAACGCCTTGTGCTGCATTCAAGATCCTCGTAACCTGAAACGTCACTGGAGACAATCGTGCACCAGTGAATCTTCGCTTCATTTAGTGAATCTGAATACGGAAACAACTTTAAGAAATTTCCATTAGGAAAGATTTTTACCGCAATTCCTGCTTTGTGCGTCAACTGAAGCTGAAGGAACTTATATTTGGAGTTGGGGATTTGCTCAGGCGTCGTCCTGAATACGGTATTTTTGGAAGTCTAAAATAATCCATGAGCACTACAAAAAATATGAAACAGAAATGAGATTAATGGAAATTGATGTCTGAATGTTTGTAAAACTATCTTCGAGAAGAAATCTGAGAAAAGGGATAAGTAAACCAGTCAGTTGGAGGGCGAAAAAAAATCATTCGCGTGTAGCTGAATCAATGAGAGGGAAAAGCCCTAGACAGGTGAGAAGGTAAGAAATAGTAGCGAATCAAATGCTCAACGTTTTTTTATAGACGTCGGTTCACTCAGCTACCTTTTCGGGAGTTATTCTTCGGTTCTTAAATTGTTGTTGTTAAAAAATCTTAACGCCAAAGGTCATAAGAAAAATTTATCGCTGAAGTTTTCAGATGATCGAAGAACAAAAGTTGAACGACACAAATGAAGCGAATCAATCAGCTCGTAGGTCCATATCACGGTGGCTGACAAAGGTAAAAGAAAACCTGGTGCGACAAAAACACTCCATAGAAGGCTTTGTTTAATCTTTCCCTTATCGGATACCACGAATCAGTAAAAAGGAGTCGACCTTAAAGCCAACTACTCAAAATCCATTTAACTTCTCTTCTGAATCACTTAGCATTCGACCAATAGTGGCAAATTTTGTTTATAACCATGTAAGGTCTTGATAGCTCTTGTCATGAGTAATTCTCTACATGATTGCGCTAACCCAACGTTGGTATAAAAAACTTTTTCGTTCGCAATAACACGGCTCTGAGGTTGACGAAATCGCCACAACGTCGGCTATCAAACAACAACAACAACGACGATGACAGCTTATATCAACCTCGCATTAGCTCAGCAAAGGCAGCTCGTAATAATATATAAATAAAAGACTTTTATTCGGCTAACGTTTCGGCATCTTCGCCTTCTTCGGAGCCGCGTTGATTTCAGGTACGATGTGGCGATGTGAGCGATCGTAGTCGCTTCGAGTCGATTCCAGTAGAGTGAGCACCGCTCGAAAGGGAAACCTCCCTCAATATCTACCTTTTATACGGAACGGATATTATTCATTTACAATCCGACATAATCCGAATTTTGACAGGCAATGTATCTTGAAACCATCGGTACTTCAATACCCGACGCATAGGGTGGTAATATGACTGAAACCGGATTTCATTAGCCCTCGGTTGATATAACTCTGTTCCCTTTTTTCGGCTTTGGGCTTTATGGCATCTCCATTGCATATCTAGGTTGTCCACATTCCATGCTACACACAGTCTCACTCCTTTTAAACTGCTTCATCAAAATGCGTTTATAAATGTGACTTCAGCACCGTACTTGATCGAGAATGTTCTCGCTTAGAAATCGCAGTCCTCTAATACACACAGTATCGTTTGTGTGTTTTCAGTGCCATTCTTCTTGCGTAGTGAAATTTTTTTATCACTTCAGTTTCTTTTCCATTTCACAGTTGATCCCTGCCTTAATGTAAGGATTTATTTAAGAAAATTGTAGAACTAGTACGATCCACCTTTTCACGTAGAGATAGAGTGGCGTACTTGAAAAGATTCCTCGGCCATTCAGAAATCAACACCCAGTGAGAACATAATTTTGACGTTAAACAGCAGTACTTTCAACCTATTACATAAACAGCCGAGAAGGATGGGACGGGGGAATTCCGTAAGGAATTTAATCTTAAGAAGCACCTATAAAGTGCATCGCTCTAAGAAAATGTGTGATAAACATTTGTAGTTTTCTGTCCTCTTACTATGTGACAATTATAGATCATTAATGAAATCGAGCCAAAAGCACCACAACTCCCAACCAGCCTTATCGTGTAAGTTTTTTGTTTTGCTATTCTGATAAGGGTTGCCACTATTGGCGTTCCCTGGGTGGTGCAGCCAGTGATGGGCATATGATTGCTCGTAAAAGGGGCTTTCAAACGATGATGTGGAACTCCTTCTAAAATCCAGCTAACCTTCCTGATAGACGAACAACCTAAGCGCGCCCTGTACATCACAAATGAATACCCATGAACATTTTCAACATGACCAGTTATGTAAGCCATTGATAGAAGGAGAACTGTGATTTCTAAGAAGCCAAGAGTCGTGAAAATTGTAAATCAGTAATCAACACGATTTTTCTTTGCTGTTAAGGACGACCAAATGATTCTGGGCCTTTTCAAAGATCTCACTCTGCACAGATTTATAACTGTTCTTTACCTACAGCTTTTGTTTTTCAACAAATCGAATTACCGTACCTTATGATTTCAGATAAAATACTACTATGATCGCTATAACTGCCGTTATTTGGCGTCGCTCCTTCTTTTGTTGGTCTATTCGATTTTAGGAGCATGGCTGTTTTATTTATTGGAGCACGAGAACGAAAAAAAGATGAAGACGTCAGTATTTATTAATGAAATAAGAAATTTTTCAAAATCTTACATCTAATCTTCTCATCTTCACATCTACTGGTCGAATATTCGTTTCCACGCATCCCGCATCCACAAAGTTTTCCGAGCTTTTTGTACATGGGTTTGGCTGCTTGACGATTTTCGGCATCTTTGTGCTCACCGATAGGGTGTACCCAGCTGGATTGAAAGGAGTACGTCAGTTCCCACACAAGTGTTCCACCGATTTTCTAACGTTGGGCTTTTTTTTTGCTATATGGTTTGCTATACCTGAGGTGGGACCGAACCAGTGCTCATGATGAGCTGCATTACAACGATTGTGCTTCCAGGCAATTGTTAATTAAAAACTAAAAGCCTTGTATTTTAGGCTCGCTGGTCTCATTATTTTACTAACAAGTCTTATTTATTTGATTTTAAGTGTTCCATGCGTTTGACGTGTTATAGGTCGACAAGGATGCAAATGTCGACCAATAACAGTTCTCTGGTTTCAGATTTTTTGCTGTGTTAAAGAATATTTAGCGATTGCAAAGGATAGTTTAAAAAATGCTGTTCAACTACTTTTTTTCGAATACTTCTTCAGCTTGCCATGTTTCATACGAGTTGCACCAGTGGTTAATCTATTATTATGCCACCCTACTATTCGCCAAACAATTGGAAGAACCACTACGATCTATTCTCCCTAAATGAGCGTTAAAGCTTACCCTACACAACGTATTTTTTGTATGAGGACATTTGCTCTTGTGTTTAGAACCGATCGACTCTGGACGTTTTATCTTGTATTTTATTTTTGTCATTGACGAAATGGTATTCGAGTTATTAGCTGATTCTTAGCTTTAGCAAGTAAAAAGATCTAACTCCTTCTCAGCACAGGTGGTTTTCCTACGAGAATAATTTTTTTAAAATAGTTCCGTGTGTCGTACGAAATTCCGAGATTATGTTTGTGGTCTTCTCACAGATGCTTTCTAGTGCTCTGTCCCACCTGGTTCCCACTTTCTGGAGGATGGACGGAGCCGCACATCATCACACCAGGAGTGCTCATTCTTTGAATCCATAAGCGTGTGTGGCTGCTTGTTCATCGACTTGTGTAACCTTTATCTGGCATGTCAGGTCCAGCCACGTAAGCTAAGGAGATTAAACAAACCTTAGACCTCATATCAGGAAGATTTCCAGCTGAATAACTAACTTTTTTAATAGATATTTATATATATAAGCACACATGAATATGTATATAAAGTATAGATAATATAGTATAATATATAAAGTAGTCATAGCTTGACTTTAAGTGTTCAAATTTCTTACCAAAGATTTTCAGCGAAGAGGCATTTTATCTAGAGAGATTGCGAAACAAAGCCGTCCAAAGAATCGTTAGTAATTTTCAAACCAATCAAACGTATTTACGGATTGCCGGAACCAGGTACGGGTTTCCAAGTCCATCCTCCGTTCAATTTCAGAAGAAGTTTTGAAAAGAAGAGCAATTTCAGCATATTTTTTCTTAAGGAATCTTCTATTATGGTACGAAAACGAATTACACAGAGTGAAACTACCAGAAGCATTAGAATGGGACATGTGGGGAGCATTATTTTACGTGGGAACGATCTTAACAACAATCGATAAGTCTTACATGATACTATTTTACTGGTACTTCTTTACTCATACTGCGGTATTTTTGCTTATTTCTTATAAATAGAGAGAGATTTGCCATGAGAATCTGCACTAATGTTTTTAGGATACGGTAACATCTTTCCACGTACAATCGCTGGAAGAGCGCTGTCGGTAGCATACGCGATCATCGGTATTGTTAAGATTTTTCCAGTGCACAGCACATTTCCGAGCATGCATAAGTCGCTATGAGTCATGTTGTGGTCAATTCCTTAATGTCGAAAAGATTGCTTTTTCCGAGGCTAGCCTATCACTAACAATCAACTGTATTCCCAAAAATTGAAAAGTGATTCTGTAGAGGTAGACGACCTTTGTGTTCATGAAGACCACAGTTTATCTGAAACTAGGTGGAATAAAAGTTACATGGTACGGCCTTGAATAGCTACGGTGAAATGTGAAACGAAATTTTCATAAGATTCTTCTTTTGTAACGTCTTGTTCATTATTTTTGCACACGTTTAATCTAATAACGTTGGTGCTTTTGTTGAATAAACAGGAATTTTTAGGTATTCCACTAGTTCTGTCAGTTTTGGCAAAATTAGGGCGCTTCCTGGAGCATATGATTGCTCAGGCCTGGATAACACATCGAGAACATATTAAGAAGGCGCGTAGAGAGACCCGAAAACGGCTTAGACGTCCTATCAAACACGAGTTAGTTGGGTTTTTCATGTTTATTAGTTCATTTGTCAAGTTTTAATACTTCTAAAGGCAATTCGCTCTAAATCTCTACATTCTTGTTCAGCAACGAGGATGTAGAGAATTATTTGATCAATGCCGAGGTTAAAAGAAAGTTAGTCGTGGGAATTCCTACAGCTCATTGTATACAGCGTTCCTTCAGTGTTTGTTGTTCAAATGCATGTCATCTCTACTAGGAGTGAATTATAATTTATAAAAACTTAAAAAACAAAGAGCTTTTGCAAAGATAAAACGAAAATTTGTGAATATGGCTGTGTTCTCTGTAGAAATACCATTGTTTTCGTAGAGCTCTCGGCTCCAGCAACGACTTATCGCCCAAGCTCGACGAGGCCACATTGATATGCCCTGTAAAGCAGGGATTTCTCGAAGGTAAACCGACAGGCGGATCAAGGTAAGTGTAATTATTACGTAAGGAAAAAGTGCTCTTGAAATTCGCCATCTATCTATGCTCACCTCAGCTATCAGTAAGCAATTCTCAGTGTGTCGTAGATCTACGACACTGGTTAGACATCCCTCGCAATGAAAATCCTTGCTTGTTCGAAGCGGGCCTACAGCTGACTAAACCTCCCAAACTACAAGGACAACAAAATTAAACCAGATTTCCCCACAAGTCTAAAAGTGCAGTATATCATTACAATCTAGAAAATCATCATATAGAACAAATGTGCACTCAACCGCTTTTACGTTCCTTAATGCAATCGGTAGTTTATGCCACAAAGGATTTAAGGGATTGATGAATGCTACACACTTTATCTTTTATCATTTTCTTTCCAGTGTAATGTTTTCTTTCCAAAATCTTGACACGATCTTATTATAATCTAGTTACTTTTTACTTACCCTTATTTCAAGGCAGGGTGCAATGTGATATATAACACAACGATGCTGAGATATTTGCGAAACTCCGGGCCGCAGGTGTTTGCGGTGGGGATCGAACACGCTAATACGCTTTCCGGAGCAAACGCGTTCACCACCTTACCACATAGGTCTTCGTTTTGCCTTCCTCTCAACAATATTTAATAGAAATTATGATGTGGTGGTTAACGTTTTTGCCCGGGAAAGGGTAAAGGCGTGTTCGATCGTCACCGCAGACACCTGCTGTACGTAGTTTTCCAAATAACTCAGTATCATTATGGTTACATCTTATGTTTTCCACGTGATGGTCTAAGAAAACACACGGGCGTTCATTTCTTAATTTTTTTCTAATTGGCGCGGTCGGAAGGTCAAGCACCGTGCTAATCACAAAATTTCTATAATTTAATTCGACGCGTTTATTTCCATTCACGAAAGTTTTCGGATTTACGCTTGGCTTCAGCTGCTGCTTCAGGATTTTTGATCTTACTGCTTTCGAAAAGCGGTTACCGTCCAAGTGGATTCTTCCTGAAACCCTGGCATAGTAATGCCAAAGAGGGAGACTGCTATAAATCGCAAGAAGTCTCTTTACCAGATTTGGTGTTAGTTTCTCGACCTTGTGGGGTTAGAGACTCTACTGCTTTGGGGCAGGATTAAACGTTAGACTTACGCGTGCTTAGCACCGCTATCACTGCGCTATTCGTGGGATGCCGTTATGCTCAGTGTGGCCATCATATAACGAATTGCCTGTTCTTATCATCTCATTTTTCGTCTTTCTTCATTGCTTCAGAGTATCTCTCTCTTATTGCTGTTGTTGCCAGTGGTTGATGTTCGTTCTCTGTTTTTTACAACTCAGTCAAGAATAACAAGCAATTCTGCTCTTGTTTTCATGTATGGTTTATACCGGCTATTACAAAATTTAGGAATCGTCGAAGTATTTTTGAAAAGCTCGAAAAATTTTTGGTAGTGTTGCTAATCCAGAAAATCTTACTTACTTGGATACTTAGATGGTCCGTCTTCACGAGATGTGCGGACCCTAGCACATATGCTATTCGTTCCTTTCTCTCGCAATGGTAGTCCATGGAGGTGGTCGCGTTCGAGCATGGTATCGCTTGCGAGTCTCATACCGAGATCTGTAAAACAACTGCAGCTGCGGGTACAGCTGGTTAACTCTGTTTACAATCACGTCGCCCAACGTGTAGGTAGTCGTCCAAGGAAGGGGACGTTTGCATTCTCTTGTCCACTCTACTGTTTTTTTCGTCCATATGTCGTCTGTTCTTATCATCATGTGACCGGCCCATCTATGTTTCACTGTCGACGTATATTCTCCTGAAC
This sequence comes from Angiostrongylus cantonensis, assembly GCA_009735665.1. Classification (NCBI taxonomy): domain Eukaryota; kingdom Metazoa; phylum Nematoda; class Chromadorea; order Rhabditida; family Metastrongylidae; genus Angiostrongylus; species Angiostrongylus cantonensis. The sequence continues at coordinate 546,811 of MQTX01000202.1, forward strand.
CTCGAAGATGTGAAAAATTTCGAAGGCAAGAGCTTCGCATTCCGGCTAGATATTCTACTCTCCTTCTTCTATCTAGTTCTTCCTTCATGCTGTTTTCCATGTTCATTGATCGCCCAAGGTATACGTACGAGGTGGTCTCTGCAATGAGGGAGCCATCCAATTCAATTTTTTCGCCTTCGCACCATGGGTTTTCTCATGAACTGGGTCCTTTTTCGATTTATACGAAGTCCGATCTTTATCCCTGCTTCGCTGAGCTCGTTGACCATCATCTCTGCTTCGCTACTGCTTCTTGAGAAGATGACATTGTCGTTGGCAAAACGAAGGTTTGATAAGAATTTTCCATCAATACTTATGCCTTTCTCATCCCAGTCGAGTGACTTCATTATCCACTGCAGTGCGGCACTGAACAGCTTTGGCGATACTGGACGAGCGCTAAAAGGACTGCATTCGTTTCGACACTGTCAAAAGCTTTTTCATAGTCGATGAAGGTTAGGACTAGAGGCAACTGGTATTCCCGACAGCCTTCGATGACCCTGAATACGGTTTGGACGTGGTCCATGCAGCAAAATCCTTTTCGAAATCCTGTTTGTTCGACTAGTTGCGCCTCATCCAATCTCCTTGATATGCGCGAGAGAATAATCTTTGTGAAAACTTGTATAGTACAAGTGACAAGCATAAAGGACGATAGTTACGAATATCCTTTCGGTCTCCTTTCTTAGGCAGGATGATCGTGCGCGACGTCCTCAATCTTCTGGGATTTTTTCCTTTTGAAGGTATGCTGTCATATGGTCTGTGGGAAGTACATGTAAATTGTAGCCTCTAGTTTTAAGGAAATCGGCGGTGACATTGTCTGTTCCTGGAGCTGTGCCTCTTTTTATGCTTTCGATCGCAACTCGAACCTCCGACGAAAGAATTCCAAGTGGTATTTCTCCAGCTTGGATATTAGGGCTCGGGATGGTGGGGATTGTGGAGCGAAAAAGGTTGGTGTAGAACGTTTCCGCTACTAATTCCATATCATGGCGAAAAGTTTTAGGGCTGACAGCGGAACATTATAATCACATAAGTCCCGACGACATTTTTTCAGACTGCTTCTTTTCTTTGCTGCTTCCAGTAGTTTCTTCTCCTTGTACCGTTGTAGATCTTCCTGCAGAGCTGTTCTGCAGCTGGCCTTTATTACTAGCTGCGCTAAGCGTGTTGCTGTGGGATTAAGCTTCAGTTTCCTTCTGTTTTCGAGCAACTCTTTAGTAGTGCACCGTTGTAGATCTTCCTGCAGAGCTGTTCTGCAGCTGGCTTTTATTACTAGCTGCGCTAAGCGTGTTGCAGTGGGATCAAGCTTCAGTTTCCTTCTGTTTTCGAGCAACTCTTTAGTAGTGGTGGAGATGCGATCCGATCTTCTTGCCAGAAGAACTGAAGCGGATTCGGCACAGCTTTTCTGTCCTTCGACAAGCACCTTGTAGTCTTCGGTCGGGTCTTCTTAAATCTGCCAGTCACGTTTGGACAGAACTTCGTTCAGAATGTTCTCGTCGTATTCAGCTAGACTTTTTCCTCGTGGTCGATGAAAAGAATTCTTTTCCAGCTTACGGCTGAATCGAATCTTCGCGCGAAGAAGGCGGTGATCAGAACCAGTACAGAATGACGGGACTACCGATGTGTCAAGTAGGCACCATCTTCTGCTCGTCAGAATATGGTCGATCTCCGCATGAGTCATGCCGTTGGGGAACTCCCATGTTCAGCGGCAGCTTTCTGTCTTCTGGAAAAACGAGCTTCCATGGAAGAGACGTGCTGCCGACAGGAGTCCTGCGAGACGGTTTCCGTTCTCATTTCTTCCTCCTAATCCATAATTTCCGGTCCTGTATTCGCTCTCGTTAACCTTTCCAATTCTAGCGTTGAAGTCCCCGACAACAGATTTATAATATGCTTTATCATTGCGAATGACTTCCTCCAACTAATAGTAGAACGCATTTATATCGTACTCATCAGCTGCGTCGGTTGGTGAATAGCAGTTGATGATAAAGATAAAAAAAAAGGAGCCGACGAGATGGGCTATGGACGGTTGGACGACGAAGTCTACTCCGCCGACATTTCGTGACGGGACCTTTTCTCCACGGGTCACGAAGGTCCCGTTGTTTAGTTGACGTATGTCGGTCTTCTTGATTTTTGTCTCTTGTAATGCGATCTGCAGCTGCAAGAAGGGCGTGAAGATTGGCGTCTGTGGAGAGTTTCTGGCATTATACGTGCATAGTAAGAAAGAATCTCCATGGTGTGTCGTACGTGTATTTGTTAGATCCGGTTCTAATGACGTCCTGCGCAACCCGAGATTTTCAGGCTTCTCAGCGGTCGTCTCATCGCCTGACGTCATAGACGAGAGCACCTAGTGTGCGGAGTACTGAGGGTAGCCTATTGCTGGTCGTGCAACTTGGTCCTCTCTGGATCCTTGACTTAACCTTGCAAGGACGTATCCAGGTCTTCACAACGATATGGATCAGAGAGAGGCGTGTCTTCTGCGTCGAATCCTTCGCTCGTTCTTCCTACTAGTCGATTCGGAAAGGTGCTGAAACCGAAATCAGAAAAGAAAGTAGGAATGTGAAAGTAACTTAAGAAAATCAATATTTTCCATAACTTTGTGTTTTTCATTGTAACCGCCACATAAAAAGCGATTAAAGAATTAAAACGAGAATAACAGCTGATTCGCTTTGTGAGCCGCACAAACGACAATTCACTGGTATTTCATCAACTGAATAATCTGATGCTATGGTAACGAAAAAAAGAAGAGTCGTCGATTTCATAAGTTATTTCTTCGAAATTTATTGATTAAAGGAGATATGTTACGGTTATCACGGACTGTAGTTCCTTCTGTCTCACTGAATTGTTATTGGAAAGACTGAAACAAAACACCGAAGTTCAACCATAGTGATGAGTCATTCAACGCATCGTTAAGGAGTTGAATGCACATCTGACGTATGAAATTACCTTTGCTGTAGCCTGTTAACCTATATATCAATGTTTTCAACATCCTGGAGAAGTGTGCTGCCAATATGTCAAACCTGAAGTGATGGTGAGCTAGGTTTGCTCCTAGTATCAAACCAAAGACCAATTTCTCATTGCACCTTTAACCGATCACTAAACGATATGGTGAACGCTTCACGGAAGCAGCCAAATCGAAAGTGATAGAAAAAAAGTTGAAGCTGATGACGTGCCACAGAAAAGACATTTAATAGAGAGTTCAGCTAACCTTAAAAATCAAGTTATACAACCACCATTACCTTCCTTTTATGCCTTCTCCCCAGTAGCACTCAAGACTGCAAACAAACTCCAGTGACAGAGGAGTAGATGATGAACCACCACATATAATAATTATAATTACAAAGCTTAAACTATAAAAAACCTATAGTGTATTTGGTGGAAGAAATACATGTATCACCTGCATCACCTGTTGTCCCGTTGATCGTCGAGTGACTCGAGCGGGCGGTAGTAAATCCTCCATTTTTCCCTGTCGCGTACAAGAGTAGTCCAGTGGGTCCAGCTCGCTTTAGAGACTCATCGAGCATCATATCTTTCCTCTAGGCTTTTCGTGAAAAACTCTGACCATCGGGTCGGTGGCCTTCCTGCAGTACGTTTGACATCCCTAGGAATCCAATCACCAACGGTTCCTGTCCATCGGTTATCATTCATACGCATTACGTGTCCGGCCCACCTTATCTTCGACTGTTTGGCGTGTAGAACGGCATCTTTGATTTTTGATCGTTGACGTAGATCGGAGCTTCGGATCCTATCCCTTACTTGTGTGAAACAGGATACTCCTAGCATCGTCCTTTCGACTGCGCACTCGATAACGCTGAGCGATCTTTCAACCTGCTTACACAGCGACCAGGTTTCTGACGCATAGGTTGGAGAAAAAAGAACCGTTGAGTCGAAAAGGTGGGCACGGAGTCGGGTGTTCTTTGTTCTCTTCACTACATCCTCGATGGTCCTGAACCCTCCCAAGCCGCTCGCTTCCTTCTGCTTAGCTCTGGAGCTAATTCGTTCATCATATTGATTTCCCGGCAGAGATAGACATAACTATAGCTATAAACTACAGTGATGTAACTGCCGACCATCGATTTTCATTCCCATATTATCCCATTCCAATGTTCGCGTGACGTTCTGAAGGGTGGCTGTAAATAATTTTGGTGAGATTGTATCGCCTTGCCTAACTCCTCCTTTGACGTCAACGTTAATATCGCTGTAGAATGGTGAAATTTTGATTGTGAAATTTTTGTGCAGATCACGAAGAACCTTTATGTACTGAGTAGAGGCTCCATGACTACCAAGGACTTCTCTGTGACTTCTTCTAGCACTCAAGACTGCAAACAAACTCCAGTGACAGAGGAGTAGATGATGAACCACCACATATAATAATTATAATTACAAAGCTTAAACTATAAAAAACCTATAGTGTATTTGGTGGAAGAAATACATGTATCACCTGCATCACCTGTTGTCCCGTTGATCGTCGAGTGACTCGAGCGGGCGGTAGTAAATCCTCCATTTTTCCCTGTCGCGTACAAGAGTAGTCCAGTGGGTCCAGCTCGCTTTAGAGACTCATCGAGCATCATATCTTTCCTCTAGGCTTTTCGTGAAAAACTCTGACCATCGGGTCGGTGGCCTTCCTGCAGTACGTTTGACATCCCTAGGAATCCAATCACCAACGGTTCCTGTCCATCGGTTATCATTCATACGCATTACGTGTCCGGCCCACCTTATCTTCGACTGTTTGGCGTGTAGAACGGCATCTTTGATTTTTGATCGTTGACGTAGATCGGAGCTTCGGATCCTATCCCTTACTTGTGTGAAACAGGATACTCCTAGCATCGTCCTTTCGACTGCGCACTCGATAACGCTGAGCGATCTTTCAACCTGCTTACACAGCGACCAGGTTTCTGACGCATAGGTTGGAGAAAAAAGAACCGTTGAGTCGAAAAGGTGGGCACGGAGTCGGGTGTTCTTTGTTCTCTTCACTACATCCTCGATGGTCCTGAACCCTCCCAAGCCGCTCGCTTCCTTCTGCTTAGCTCTGGAGCTAATTCGTTCATCATATTGATTTCCCGGCAGAGATAGACATAACTATAGCTATAAACTACAGTGATGTAACTGCCGACCATCGATTTTCATTCCCATATTATCCCATTCCAATGTTCGCGTGACGTTCTGAAGGGTGGCTGTAAATAATTTTGGTGAGATTGTATCGCCTTGCCTAACTCCTCCTTTGACGTCAACGTTAATATCGCTGTAGAATGGTGAAATTTTGATTGTGAAATTTTTGTGCAGATCACGAAGAACCTTTATGTACTGTGTAGAGGCTCCATGACTACCAAGGACTTCTCCGTGACTTCTTCTATCTCAACTGAATCATAGGCTTTCTGTAAATCGATGAAAGTAAGACAGAACGGTCTTTTGTACTCTCGCGATAGTCCAATCAGCCTCGTTATCGTGTGAATGTGGTCCATCGTATTAAATCCTTTTCGAAACCCTGCTTGCTCACATGGTGTCCATCGTCCAGTGTTCTGTCAATCCTGTTTAGGATGACACGAGTGAAAAGTTTGTAGACGACAGACAACAAGCAGATTGGACGATAATTGCCTATATCGTGTACGTCGCCCTTCTTGAACAACAACACGGTCTTGCTGGTTTTCCACTGAGTAGGAACCTTGCATTTAGACAGGTAACGCGTGAAGAGCCAAGCCAGTGTTATTACGAAGACTGGCGGAAGGTTTTTCAGATGTTCTGATCTTATCCTGTCCGGACCTGGTGATGTTCGATTTTTCACCGACGAAATGGCATGTCAAATTTCGGAAGGAAGAACCGGTGGCACAACATATCCATCCTCTTTTATTTCATATGACGAGAGGTGGACGTGGCTATCGAAGAGATCTGGGTAGTATTCGTGAATGAATTTCTCCATTGCCTTTCTGGGCGCTGTTATTGTTCCGTCTGGGCGTCGGAGTGCAATCATCTTGGTCTTGTAATTGGCGAAGCTTCGACGAGCTTTGCGAATACTTTTCCCAGCCTCTGCAGCTTCGACCATTAATGCTGCTCTTCTCTCTTTAAGACCTTCTTTTATCAACTGTCTGCATTGTTTTGCAAGTTCGGACGTTAGTTCGCGGTTACATGCAGCTCGTGCAATTCCACGCTAGCGTATTAGCTCGAGAGTTTCTAGAGACAGACGTCTCTTGGTGACTTTCGAACCTCCAGCTTTCATAGCGCTAGCGTGAAGGTGTTGAATGAGCCGATTGCATTCCTCGTCGATGCTGTCGACAACGGCATCTTCTCAACAGCCGACTAATGAGTTAAACAAGTTACAGTCTGTGGTTGTTCTGGGACTTCGGTTTTCGAATTTAGCGGCTTTTCTCCTTTCCGCGCGAAATAAAATCTTGCACGAAAAAGGCGGTGGTCTGATCCTGTGTAAAATTTTTTGACAGCAGCGACATCGGTTAGGAAAAACTTTCTATTTACTATGACGTGATCTATTTCGTTATGGTACTCTCCATCGGAAGATTCCCACGTCCATCGTTGCCGATGAGGCTTCTGGAATTGCGAGTTACCATGGATGATCTTGGTCGCCATAATAAGCTCAGAAAGGCGCTCACCCTGTTCGTTTCATTCTAATCCGTGGGTTCCAATGGGACGGTCTTCAGACGATCTTCTTTGTCCGATCTTGGCATTGAAATCTCCAATGATGACCTTGAAGAATGTATAGTCTTCTCTGTAGAACTTCTCCAAGTCCATGTAGAACGCTTCGACTTCTACTTCTTCATAGTTTGATGCTGGCGCGTAAACGACGAAGATTGTCAAAGCCGGTGTTGATCCACGTCTTTTTAATCGTAAACTTCCGATTCAGGTTGTAAGCTGTTCGAATGATTCGATGTTGATGGACAAACTCGTGTTGACGAGAACGCCGCACCGCCTGCGCATCTACTGTCGCATGTTCCGAGGAACATTTCTTCTCCAGTGTCATAGACGGCGTTGAATGCGTGGCGTCGTCTCGTCTCGGCCAGGCCGGTGACGTCGTACCTTATCATTCTTGCTTACATGGGCAAGTCTTCTATCGAGGAGTCGGATGCAAGTGTACGTACATTGTAGGTAAAAATCGTCACCATAGTTCTTGATCTAGGCATCTTCCATGTGCCTGAGAATATTTGATACCCACGTATAGCTTGCTGGGATCTGAACATGGGGGCTGGTCATACTCACGATTAGCTTTCCAGGCTCTCCCTGAGTGGACATGGAGAATATTTGTTGGAGGCGACTCCTAACCGCCTCCCATGTACTTTCCTGTCACCTGATTGCAGGCTTTTGGCCGAATTGACTCGTAGAATACAATCCGCATAAAGCGAGAACGCACTCACACGCGCATGCAGGAATACGTCTAGCAAATACAGAAAGTATGTGCCAAATCAGGGCAGCAAAGACAGGGAGTCCATCCCCTGGATCCACCTGCGTCTCAGGGGAGCAAAGGTCGCTTTTCTTCCGTGATTAAGCCCCTATCCGCCACCTGGGGACGCGCCACGTAGCCTCGCGACTAACCGGCTCGAGATTCCTCATATGATGGAGATCCGTGGCTCCCCAATAGCAGCCAAGATTCTAAACAAGCTCCAGTGACAGAGGAGTAGATGATGCACCACCACAATTAATAATTATAATTAAGAAACTTGAACTATGAAAAACCTATGGTGTATTTTGTGGAAAAAATACATGTGCGAAGGGAATTGGAAATAAATCTGTTTAGAACGATTCCGGTATGGTTAGCGTTGCTAATCTGTTTAAGTTGGATTTGTATTTGTGCAGCTCTTTTTCTGATTTGGGAGAGAAGATGGACATTTTTCACCAGTCTCTACTTTTTCTTCATCTCACTCTCTACCATCGGTCTCGGTATGTTTTGAATCAGTAAAAACTTAAATAGATTATTCAATCTATAAACATTTAGAAATTCCGTATTTCACATTTAATAAGCCTCAACCTTTCAGGAAAGCGACGCGTAGTCCTAAATTATAGTAGGGTCGCCTGTGTTTTTCTAGTTAAGCAGCACCATCTCACAACTGAAGAGAAACACTTCGCTTAGCCGTAGTCCTGTCCGTTACCTATTCGATGTGGCTTATAAAGCTCTAATTTGACGTCTATCCGCTTAATTTGCTAGACTAGATTTTATCCAAGAAGTTTACATGGAGTCTTTCTATAGGCGACGTTATGCCAGATCATCCCCACATGCTGATCTTGATGTTTTGGTTAGTCATCGCGGGCCTATCTATTGTCTCTATGTTACTTACAGTAATACAGATAAAGCTTGAGGAATGCTTATACAACATGGTGAAAAGAATACAGGTCAGTTGTGTTATTCAACAAATCTTTTTCTATTATCAATATAAGGTTCTCGTATGAGAAATTTTGAACCTTTCGTGGCATGCTATGACCAGGGCCAATCAAACCAATGGGTTGAAAAACAGTGTTTGCGTTCTCCTGCAAGATCTCCTTTAATCTCTATAAAGACTGATGAAGATTGTGCTGTTAGGACGTGGAAATACCCCAATACGGTCATCACAGAATTCCAGAGTTAGTAAACTCGACTAGCATTGGACGAGTTTCATGAAGAATTCCAAAATCCTCAAATAGCAACTGAATCCACACACAAATACGAAGATCATCGTGAGTGATCAATGCAAAAGAATGAATCGAAAAGTGCTAGGATGCTGGGCTCAGAATAATCTGTTGTAACGAACTAAATAGAAACCAATGGGTAAAAAGTCTCGCTTTCTCTTCTCGAAAAACTTAGCCCAGTACAATGCGCACTAACGCGACATTTATTTTGAATTCAAAAATGGATTGAAAAGGAAATACATCCGATGTAGGAAGAGTACAAGCGAAATATGGAAACTGGCGGACATCTCGGCCGTGAAGAGATCGTAAAACGAGTAATGGAAGAGCAGCCGTTTTTGACAAAACTCTTCGCGCTGGAGTTGGCTTCCGAGGAACAAATGAAAAAAATCGAGACGGAGGTAGGTGTTTTCCTCCGTCGAACCTTTCCTCATTTTTTATACTCCCTATAGCTCAGATATTTTTTTTTATCAATTTCGTTTCAGTCGGAACAATTTGAACGGATTATGTGCGATATGAACAATAAGAGCATCCAAACGGAACTTCAAATAGGTACAATTTTTGGAACATCGCATGTGGAGAAAGTGACAGATGTAGGTGTTAGATAAAAATTACGCTGCGGAGTAGAAAATTTGTGATCGTTTCCTTTTCCCTTACCATTGCGGGATTTTTATTGTTGTAACTACAAATCAAAAACGAATGGAGGTGGTCAACGATCTAGTCACTTGCACTCTAGTGGGTGATCGCATTAAAATAATCTTACACGGTTGGCCGTTGGTTTTATAGTGTGGTCTAAGATAACCAAGCATTTAAGTTGCCTGCGGTTAGAAAATTGGCTGAGAACTTACCTGGGACGACGAAACTTGACAGATCGGGGTAAACCGCCAAAACTAAGAATATCGCGCAATCACTTACTGAGAGCTAAGTGTAGCTGACAACCATGGTGTCATACATTATTTTGTGCACAGAACATAGTGATGAAATTGTGAATTGAATATTGCAGAATACGCCTCGTGAACCGATGTCAAATTCTCCATCTCACACCTATGGAAAGAAAATGTGGTCAAGGTGGGAACTTTTCTCTAGGGCTTCTAGTATTTGTAGAAAGGTGTTAGAACACGGCATTTGTTATGATTGCCATCTGTGGCTTGAATATGCGTCCCAGTGAAATTACAACAAACATCAAACATGGATACTTAAACCTCTAAATAGATGTGGGTAGAAAAGATCAAGAATTAAACCATTATATAAATAGGTAACTTAAAGATGAAGAACTAACATTAACAACAAGATGGGCTGAGTTCTGAAATGACTTCATTAGGTTGGACAGGAAATTAATAGATCTAAAAAATACAAAAAAAATACTAAATACATCTCAAAAAAGGAGAGCGAAAAACAAGAATGTAAGAATAAGAAACGATAAGCAGAAATGGCTACAAAATCAGTTCCTCTCCTAGCATACTAATCTCAGACTTCAATGCAGTTTTAAATTTGTGTGCTATTAAACCGTTGCCAGCCATTAGCCCCCAGGCTCACCTAGCCTTCCATCTCTCCGCTTTCGTCAAATTGGTGCAAGATCTCTCTGGGAGGATAGCAGCACTGACACGATACATCGCGCGAGTCATTCTATAGGCCAGATATGTATTCAGTCACCTTTAACGATGCTTAATGAGGCCCTATGGTAAATCCTTCAAGCATTTAACACTTCCGAGACTTGTCCTTTATTTTTTTTTACATCAGATAGCACTGTTGCTGTGAATCTATGAATTACGCAGGTGGCATAATCTATCCCAGCACCAGTTAAACTTCGATCTTGGCCAACCAAGCCTTTCATCCTTACGGAGTGCGGAAATTGGTACCAGAATTATCTGGCAAAAGCTCACTCCTTGTAATCGAAGTGGAAAAGGTCTAGCACGGCCATGTCAAGACTCAAGGTCGCACGGAAAAAAGTTCGAGGACCTTTAGTGGATGGTGCATGTGAGGAAACAAATAGAACGCAAGAATCGCTAAGATAGCAAAGTGTGATAGATGTGATGGAATATCTGGATCTCTAATAATAGTATCCTAATTGAAAGAGTAGTTAAACAAGTAGTTAAATAAATTGGTGAAGGAATTTTTTCCAAACTTGAATTAAAAAAATCCACTGACGTTGTTGTTTTTCACCTAGTCTATCTTCCCTTTTGAAATTTTTGTGATTTGGAAAACACTGGTGAAAAAAATTCAGTTCCAAATCAGAAGATAAATAATCTCGGATTTTAGAGTTGAAAGCATCGACGGGTTGCACTCGGACAACACATTTAAGGAATCGCAAGCAGAGATGCCTCACTGTGATTTCGATGAACTCATTGAACATTTAGAAGACCTACAGGTTAAGTACAGTCACCTCAAATATTTACTTTAAAAGGCCTTCTTAAATAGGCGCATGTTAGCCAATCATTAGAAGTGTCTTGCAATACATTTGGTTCAATGTCACGTATCAAGCCAATCACACCCCGTCTCTCCCTGATCGACAGATTGGGACCAAAACTTTCTGCAAAAGAAAACAACGCTAAATTGATAAATTTGAAGACACCTGGGAGTTATTGCATACGCTAACTATGCAATCCATCATCTCAACGACATCCTAAACACCGACTTTCAATGTTTAAGTGGTGCACCCTGTAATGGATTTGACGCGATCAGGCTATGAACACCCACACCAGCAGGTAGATCAGCTCGGGACTATTGACTTTGATCACTGCGACTCTGAATAAGGCAAAGAAACCGAAACGTTAACGGTTCTTATACCAACCCCGTGTCAGATCAATCGTGTAGAAAATTAGCTTTACGGTGTTCAATAAAGACGAATTCATCACTCATTTTAATGGAAATTGAGCAATGTGGAACTCATTACCATATTTAAATGATTTGCTTGGATAACTCAGAACGCCAACTTTCTATAAACCTCTGCACAGATAGTTGATATATTTATTTATATGATCTTATGAAGTGATATTCTTTAGCTGATGCGAGGTTCGTATAGCCCTTCGTCATCGTTGTTGCTGTTGCTGCTGTTGCTGGTCGATAGCTGACGTTTCGACGATTTCGCATTCCTCAGAGCCTGGACGTATTTTATATTAGAATACTTTAATTATTCGGTGGAAAAAAGACTAAAGTATTAATGAAGACCAAACTTTTAAATAGATGGTGGGTTAGGATCCTACAGACAAATGTAGTTCTACGCCATATTAAGCAGAAAGGCTACTCACCGTGATGTTACGGGAGGGACCTTTCTTAGTTTTCAGATATTCTTCAAACGAGCAAAAGTTTTCGATTGTTCCAAGTGTATCTCCTGTTCAAGACTATTTGTACTAAATCACAATATCGGAAGTTGACACACCTACACGTGACATGGATCGCTTTAAAAGATTATATAAATAAATATACCAATTGTTTAGATAGTTCCATCGCTGTTTATTTCAAAAATTACAGCTTTCTTAAAATATTCTTGACTAGGAAAGCAGGAAACCTTTGTGCTCAGAGTGATGAATGTGCCAAAGCACTTCACATCGCTCAGTGTTAAGCTACCGATCGTCCAATTTCATTGAAATTATTGAATGTTACTGCAAATGCTTTCGGTAGGTTAGTATCATCTTTTCGAACCTTTCCTTCGAACCTTCTGTGTCCCGTAGAGAAGTGAATCCTTGCAAAACTTGTTGTTTCTTAATAGGCAGACACGAGGTTGTTAGTGCAACATATTAGTATCATCTTTTCGAACCTTTCCTTCTAGTGTCCCGTAGAGAAGTGAATCCTTGCAAAACTTGTTGTTTCTTAATAGGCAGACACGAGGTTGTTAGTGCAACATTCATTTCACGGTGACCCACGTCTTGGCCTGTCAATTTTTGTGAAGCCTGGAAAGGTCAAGTTGGTTCAGCAATCTAGTCAGCCAACAATTGAGCGAACTTCCAAAATCCAAAAAAGGAAACACTAAACGAAAATTTCAATAGTATTGGAAGCAGCTTTCTTAGACAGTTAACGTTTTCTTTCCGTCTGCCTCTCGTTGATAAACACTAATCGCATTGAATTTACGTGGGTGGGCAATGTGTTTGTTTTAGTTGAAAGATCATCAGAGAAGTGGATTATGTAAGTACTTGGTTGAGTACATTGCACATCAACTTGGCTTTGTAGCCTATGAACAAAGCAAAATTCTCCGAAACGTTTGCCATAGTGAGATGAAAGTTGCATTAACATCGTCTTTTCTACTCATAATGAAAAAGGAAAGTATCGCTCTTGCTTGTTATGATGAACGCTGACCGTCCATTACACCGTTTGTTTAATTACCTTCTACAATTCTGGCAGGAAACTGTCAGGCGCTCTCCTTTGTCTTGTCTAAGTCGTCAATGATAACCTTCGAGAGGGATGATCTTTTCTACTAAACTTCTATATAATGCATCGATCTCATCATCATAGTTTAATGCTACGTCGTGGCTCACAGATACTACCAAATGCGATATTTTTCTGGGTCTTTTCAAATGTAGAAGGAGATTTTCTCAGTCTCTTCATACTTCTTTTTCCCACACTTTCGTGTTGATGACTCCTTCAGGGTCAAAAGAACGAGATGTTCTTTTTCTAACAGTTTTAATGAGAAATACTAGAAGCTAATATTTCGAACCTTAACACAGAGTCCAAGCGTACCCACAGCTAGACTTCCTGGCTTTTTTTGGGTGGCATAGAACCATGTAGTGTACAATAGCATGCAATCGGCGGGTACTCCAGCCTACTTGCGTACACATCAATGAATACATCTGTGCCCATTCAAGAAGCACATGTCATTCTGATAGGGCAGAAATACAGCGTAAGTAGACTGGGTTTCGGGGCAGGTATTAATCGTCCTATTGGAGCCCTTTAACCACTTCAACAGCCATTTGGAGAAATGTCACCTCGCATCGTGACGATCAATCTCAGGATCTTTCACATGAAGAAGATCCAAAGAAATTACGTCTATCATGCTGCATCCGTTATCACAAGTGCGAACAGACTGGTTCCAGGGAGGAATACAGTCACTAATGGCTATTGTCCATCGGTTATCATTCATACGCATTACGTGTCCGGCCCATCTTCGTCTGTTTGGCGTATAGAACGGCATCTCCCATTTTTGATCGTTGACGTAGGTCGGAGCTTCGGATCCCATCCCTTATTTGTGTGAAACGGGATACTCCTAGCATCGTCTTTTTGACTGCGCGTTCGATAACGCTAAGTGATTCTTCATCCTGCTTGCGTAGCGACCAGCTTTCTGACGCATACGTTAGGGCAGAAAGAACCGTTGAGTCGAAAAGGTGGGCACGGAGTCGGGTAATCCTTGTTCTCTTCACTGCATCCTCGATGCTCTTGAAAGCTCCCCAAGCCGCTTCTTTCCTTCTGTTCAGCTCTGAAGCTAAGTCGTTCATCATATTGATTTCCCGACCTAGTAGACATAACTGGAGCATTCGGAGGTATTGGTTCCGTCGGGCGTGAATGGGGCAAACGAAACCAATCCATTCTTCATGAACATCGTTTTTGTGAGATTTAATCCAAGACCACTCTTTCCACACGCTTTATCAAGGTCGGCAAGCATACCCTCCGCTTGGCTAATATCTGGTGCTGTAAGGACGATGTCATCTGCAAAGCGAACTTGGTGTAATTGCCGAGCAACGATTTTCACTCCCACGTTGTCCCCTTCCAGAGTTCGCATGTCGTTCTCAAGGGTGGCGGTAAATAATTTTGGAGAGATGGTTTCGCCTTGCCTAACCCCTCTTTTGACGACGATGTTAACATCGTTACAGAATATTGATTTGTTGATTGCGAAAATATTACATACCTCACGAAGAATCTTTATTTAGTGAATAGGGTAACATTGGTCAGCTGATTCAAGAAAATTTCTTAAATTAGTGAAAGTTAAACAGGGCGGTCTCTTGTGCTCTCGAGACACTTCAATTTGCTTATGGGTTCCACTGCCACTTGGAGGTTTCTTCTTCTTCATGAATGTCATTGAAAGCTGATCGAGTTGACTCTCCCTGAACTCTTGGGATCAGTGGGCCAGAGCATCCTCATTTTGAATGCGAGGATTGAACTGTTTTCAAACCAATTTGATGCCAATTTCTTGCGTCCGAAAGAATGATATGCCCAAGATGAGGTCGAACTACTACAATACTCGTGATTCTTCTCAAGCACTGCATCGTTACTAGTGTAGTACCCGCCCCCACATGGGTAACAAAAAAATATGTGGCAGTATGATGTAAGTCGCTAGTCTTCCGTATGAAGTTTCAAAAAGTTTTTGTATTCTCCACCTTCGGAGAAGCTGTAGCTTGTTTTTTTGGGTAATTCTAGGCAGAATTATCTACAAATGGCACAAAAGGCGTGCAGTAGCATGTAAAAGGGATAAATATCTATAAACAAACAGAACACATTCTGTTAGATAGAAAGTAGTCTCTACATCCTTGTCAAGTGCAAGTGTTATCTAATTGGTTTTCCAATCTACATTAGAAAAAGTCAGACTCATAATAGCTCATGACGAAAAAAAATCAAGTTAACTTTTGAAGAACTGCTGTATAACGTCTAACTCGCTATCGCTTCGGATAGCTGATCTCTGGATTTTAGTATTTCGGTCCAAATAAGCCGCTGGATTGCTATGCGTGTATTTCTATGAAACCGGTGGAATCACATCGAATGCAACTCGTAACAATTAAAATGGATGACACTTGCTGCCGATTTCCCGTCTATGCTGCGGCAGACCGTTTCGTCAGTAAGACCAGGTGTGGTGTAGAAAGATAAAGTTGCCGATTTTATTCCAAACACCGCTTCGTTATTGATTTGTTGCATGCCATCTATTAGGGTTTTTGTCCAAAAACTCTTTCTTCAATATCCGCTTCATCCAAACAATGTTCCTTACTTTCTCTGTTTTTGTCAAATATCGTTCACTGAGTGATCCCAAGCGGTCGGTTAGAGTGCTGCGTAGCACATTCCACAGATGAATTGATAGGACAAACGAGTAATAAAAGTGAATTCGTGCAGTTAAACAAATGCATTTAGTGGATTGACTCACTGTTTCCGTACCAATCAATTGAGATACTACGACACAGGATGGCCAGTAGTCTGGTTTGATAATCAAGCTTTCCCGACACAGTGAGAAAAATCGCTAGGCTGTCTGTGATGTCCAACCAGCTTGCAATGGCCCAGCAAGCTACTTTTGTCGATCGCTTGCCAATTCACC
The DNA here is from genome assembly GCA_009735665.1 of Angiostrongylus cantonensis. NCBI lineage: Eukaryota > Metazoa > Nematoda > Chromadorea > Rhabditida > Metastrongylidae > Angiostrongylus > Angiostrongylus cantonensis. The sequence goes on from MQTX01000202.1 coordinate 562,667, forward strand.
CTATCTTAAAAGAGACCTCCGTAGAGTTGGCTAAACAAAGTGCAGAAACACCGGTGAAACCTCGAGACCATTTGAGAAACTCCAGGAAGGCTATGGTGACGATTTCCATCTTCGACACACACCAATGTCTGAGTCTCCAACGCTTCATTATCTTGATAGTCAGCAAAAGACGGAAAAGAAAATAAAATGCCAATGTTTCTGTTTTTGAAGCACAAAATCCTAGACACAAATACTGACGTTATTATTATTGCAAAAAAAGGTGAAAATTAAGAGAGGAGAAAGAATATTTTCTTATACTATTTTTTAACTGTTTTGTTTTCAGATCTCTACCAGATTCACAAGAGCGACTCACTCAGGTGTCCTCCACGGCCTATAGAGAGTTGATTTCACGAGATGTTGGAACGGTCGCTGGTGTGATTATAAGAATGCCGTCGATTATTTTCATCACATCATAGTTTATCTATGTAACATGTTACACTTATGATACGATGTAGTGCAATGTTATACCGGTCAGACCAAACCCCCCCCCCCTTCCCTTCTTTTTGGCAAACTGGAACCAGATTTTTCTGGAAGTAGCACTAGAACTGAATTGATGTTTTCTCTCTTACTTACCGCCTATTCTTTTCCAAAGAAGACTACTATATGAATCGCACTTGTAGATTGTGGAGGATTCTTCTGCCACAGCATAGATATGAGGATCAAGTTCGCGTACTTGCTTACCCATACCATTGTAGATCTGTATAACCTGTAGACCTTGTATATAGTCTTAGTAGCCATCAACCGTTACTACTATATGAATACAACCACAAAGATAATGACATCTGAGCAAAACTCTGACCTCCAAAGAGGCTTGGAACCCGTGGTTTCTCTTACTACTACGTGCTATCCGCTACGCTAACCGAGCCTCATGTTTCACCTTTCTCTCAGACATGCTTCTCTATAGGTGCTATAGTGTATATGGGTCACACCTCCTGCAAGTTTTGAACTTCGTTGATGCCTCACCATCCCTGTGGTTGTATTTCAACTGACCTAATACATCGTTAGGTTTCAACAACTTAATGTGTAGGCTGGTAGGGTAAAGTAGCCTATGCATGTATTTTTCAGCCATCTTTCGCCCCCTTCGCCAAATATACTGGGAATTGGAGTTTGCACATATCTGAATTCAGAGTGATAGGCGAACCCACACAACCACCTTTTTCAAAGCAAAGTTTTCCAACAATTTTAGTAATTCAAATTTCTTACTATTCAAATTTTTTATAGAATCTCAGTCGTGTAATCTCGGTACCAACTGCTGCCGTCGTGGAGCCATTGGTAGCCCAAAGACTAGCGGTGTCGAGATCAGGTGACTCACTTTTACAGCGAGAATCTAAAGCGAATGACCTTAAAAAGTCTTTTCTAACTCTCCAGTTATTGATTTGTTGAAATGATAATGATTACAGCACACAGTACTCACCGCCCAGATCACCGCTGGAGATTAGTAAACTAGGAACTTTGTAGGTTTTCAAATTCTTGACCAGTCATGCGAACTTCGAAAAGGTTTCTTGCTTGCTGTTTTCTCCAAGTCTTGTTAAACTTTTACAGATATAGAGAAACTCGTTCAAATTTGATGCCAAGAGGTGATCGAAGAATAAAGACTGATGAGAACCATAAAGTGAGAAGATTTTCAATCGTCTTCGTTCTCGTTTCGAGCAGCATTTCGTTCTAATGTCGTTCGTTCCTAGAATTACGCGCCTAATAAGGACGCCGTCGTTCAAACCGATGACTCGTACCTAAAAATTGCTCGTCGTCTTGATGAGTACCGCTCACTGCGAACGAATTTCTTGCCGGTCTTTGCAGCTTTTCCAAATCCTCAACTCCACAACACGAGCAAGTACGGGGAACTCGTCTTGTGGAACGACAGCAACAAAAATTTACTTCATTGCCTTGAATGAAATATTTCCAGCTCTCGTCGGCCACCAGAAGAAGATATACATGCATTTGCCTTGCCGGATGTTCAACGGAGGCAGCTATTCACAAATTTTCCTCAAAAAGAAAGAAATAAATCAATGTATGTAATGTCCACTTCATTAACTGTTAGCAGTAGTGAGTTTGTATGGAAGTAACTCAACAGTAAAATCTCATGAAACCCAATTATTCCTTGACTTTCCAAACATAATGTGTCCCAGTTGGATTTGTTTTTCCAACAAACATTCGAGTGAACTACACTCCTTACAACTGCTAAGAAAGGATGACTGAGTGCCTTAAATTAGGGTAGTTTTCTCTGGATCGTTTTCAATCCTAGCAAACTTTTAGGAGTGTCGGTCTAAATGCGTGCAGATCGATTGATGTGGACTTGGAGCGGATAGCAACAGATAGGCTTATTCTGGTAGAGGCAAAATTTCTCTTGCAGATTTTAAAACATATGGTTGAAAACATTGCTTCTTTCTCGATAATTGCAATCTTACTCGGTATTGTAATGTTTCTCACCATACTTCTGGCATCCTGGCTCAGTGTATGGTATCTACTGGTACAATCCACCCTTTTTAAATTTGATCTCCAGTTTAATAGGTCAGGTCCTGTCGACCAACATACAATAATATTTATAACGGAGACAACAATCGTTGAACAGCTCAGAACCCACATGCAAAAAGTTCAGGAACGATGAATGCTAGAATACACTAAGAATGGAATGGAAGAAGTGCTAGGTCCAGCGCAAGGGAGGTAAACGCGGATAGTGCGAAATAAAAGCAAATATACGTAATTGGAGTCTATGTTACAACTACATATCGGCATGAATTTGCGGACAACAATCAACTTCAAGTGCTCCCTTAAGACTAGGTTGCTGCACAAGCTTTCCATTCCAGAATTCTGTATGGAATTTCATGGGAAAAATGACAGCGGCACTGTTGATGTGTTGACGACCAATGGTATTGTATTTGCGCTTTAATCCAATCCAAATAGTGTCAGTTACCTTGACGAGTTAACGAACTAAAGCAGTATGATATCGATGTGGATAACGGAGACAAGATATTGGCAGGGAATGCTCATCAAAACCGTCATAAAGTAAAATAAAGATGAATCGATGTGCTCTATTAATTCTCGAAGAACGTGGACTTTATCGACAAAACATGTCAATCTTTCAATGGAATCTCCGGCACTACCGTTGCTCACTGTTTCCTTCATGAACAAACGCGAGTCTATCACTTTAGTCTTTTGACAACACAAAAAAAGCTGGTATTTTGGTTCTTTAACCTTCCGCAGAACCTGGAAACGTTCAGTTGACTGCAATCTACTCACTCAAACACCTCTATAACCGAAACAGAAAACAACAAAACCACGATTTAAATTGCTTTAAAAACAAATATTCCGCTGAATATTTCACGTGGGAACCAACCGCATAAAGATCACATGGATGGGCAATATGCTTTTCTGGCATTAAGATCTCATGCTGAGATATTTTGAGAGGTCACGCACGATAACGAGGCATTCTTCCCTGTGGCTCATTTTTGGATTCTTGGAATCTGTATAGAATCTTTCCAGAGCTTTGCGCGCTGTTTTCTGTCCTTGTGCGATCACGGTGGCTTCTACTTGAAAATCTTCTTCGTTGATGCCTCTGTAGCTTGTACGCGCCTAGTAGAGAATTTGCTTTAACTCCTAGTTTACCGACTAGATGCTCCTTTATACGGACGCGAAGTGTTCCACCGATTTATTCTTTCCAGCACTCATTACAAAACATCAGATAAATAATACCCGAACTCATGCAACTATCGTGTCTACCATTAGACCATATTGTGCTATATTGCGTTGTAGATAGGCGGTCATACAGGCGGTTGCGAACTTGATGGCATTTCAGAATGCTCGGTGGTATTTCTATCCCTATTACCGAATTCTCAAGACTGGAGCATCCTAAGCCACGCTTTAATGATTGCATTTATTTCGTTGGAAATGAGGGGTGCTTAAACAGAATCCTATTTTCTCTAGAATTACCTTTTGGGGGCATAGATTTTCATTTACAGCTGTCTCGTGGAGGTAGAGTTTCGTATCCATATAAAGTGTCTGTTCGCCGCATCAAATTCACGGATTCTTCCTTCTGCTCTCTTCCTTTGCACGTATCAGTAGCTGTTCGGAACATTCCTCTCACAAGGACTCATTTTTGTGTATGAGAAAGAAGAGGGGAGCTTATGAACCAGTATGTTTTTGTTACACAGCTTCCAGTACCACTTGGTAATATGGTCTTTCCAGAGAGAATATTTTGAACATTCAGAAATGGAAGACAGTTAGTTTTGGTTATCTCACCAATAAACTGAACGTGCTCTGTATTTCACATATTACCCTGCCATAGAAAATTGTGTTAGAGAGCAAATTAAAAGTTAATATGACGAAATATAATGTTTCTCAGAGAAAGGCAGACGAGGGACATGCATGGTGTGGTGGTGAACACGTTAGCTCCGGAAAGGATAATAGCGTTCGTTCCTCACCGCAGACACCAGCGATTCGAAGTTTTGCAAATGAATTTTTATAAGTAAATGTAAGGTGGAACATGTCGATAATTCAATTGTACAGAAAAAATTTTTTATGATCTCAACAGAAAAATCACAACAGCTAAGAAGGCAGGATAGATGATGCACAAAAGTTTCGAGCAATTCAAATAAAGCCGGAGCACATTACGTTCACCTGAGGAAAACCGACTGAAAAATGGCTTCTACTTTTGAACGCTCATGTTAACATTTTCGAAAATCGCTCTATCATCAAGTGGTACTGAAAGCCGATAAAGCTTGTGAAAAACATGTTTCGAACAGCAACCAGTGTGCACGTGCACAAGAGTAGAGCAGGAGGAAGAATTCTTGAACTACGAAACTGCAGCTCCTTTGGATAGCTATAGGGTAAAACCATGCACCCGAACGATAATTTTAGAGAGAATAAGGTCCCGCTTGTCCAGTCTTTTATTTTCTACGAAATAGATGGGCCTATACAACCCTGCTATAAAACGGCCGACCTAGAAAATTAGGTAAAAGTGCCATAAGTACCACTGTGCACTCTAAGGTGGCAGTTAGTTCGTAACCACCAATACGACCGTCTTTGCATAATACAAAACTGCATAGCACGCCCAAACCGTAGAAGCGATGACTGCGTGAGTTCAAGTATTATTTATCTGATCTCTTGTTAGCGCGTGGAACAAATATATTGGTGAAACCGTCAGACTACTTCACGCCCCCGTAAAAGAGCATCTAGTCCGTAAACTAAGAGCTAAACCAAACACTCAGCTATGTACGCACAGAGAACAGAGTCATCAACACGCAAGATATTTAGGTAAAAGCTACCATTCTCGCACAGGAATAGAAAACTTCGGCGCGCAAAACTCTCGAAGCATTGTGGATAAATTCTAAAAACTCGCAAAAAAACTATCTTGTTTCGAATGCGATTAGAATCTTGGCTTCCTGGTTTACCCGTTTTAGTTGTGGAGATGTTTGACCAACATGATTTCGGTCAATTTGACCTCTCCAAGCTCCAGAGAAGGGAGAATCCACGAAAACGTCAGTTTTTTCTTTCAATAAAGAAAAAGGTAACAACGTCGTGTTTGCTCAAGAAAACTGAATTATTTGCTCAGTGCCGAGATTAACAAAAAGTCGATCTTGGGAACTACTGCTGTTCAAATTATTCACAAACTGCTTTAAAAAAAGAGTAGAATCTCGCGATATTTTCATTTTTCACATTTTGTAATCGGATAGTTGCCACAGCTCGTTTGATTTGCAGTCGTGTGTTGATTTTCCCGGATTCCTCGTCGCTGATTTGATGAAAGAGTTCGTAGTGTTTGTTTTCCAACAAACTATAGGAAAATCATATCGTTCGTGTATACGAAAAAATTTCCTACACTACAAATTTTTTTTTACGGCACTTGTGGCGCAATGGTTGGAGGCCCCACTGCGACACGCACGTGGAATCGATCCCTGCGCCGATGGCCCACCAAGCCTTCCATCCCTCCGGGATCGGCAAATTGGTACCAGACTTGTCTGGGAGGATAGCAGCACTGGCTTGATACATCGGCAGGTCACTGCGAATCATTGTAAAAGGCCAGATATGCATTCAATCACCTCCAACGAAACTTAATGAAGTCGAATGCATGGCGCATCCCTCAGGGATTGGTAAACGCCGACAGTTTTAGAGCCTTTAGCTTTACAAATTTTTTAAAATTCCTTTCTGTCGGTTTCGCATATTCTGCGGATTGAGTAGATTTTATTTCTCTGCCGCTAATCTGTCATCCAGAATCATGGTGAACTCGGGCATTTGTTCAGCTTAAACTTAGTGACCTTCCCTTCTTCAAGAATGTGAATCAATGTTAGTGGAACTAATTTTTCTCTAATAAAGGGATAGTTGTTGCAGATCGTTCCCACGCCTTTATCAACGCTACTGGCTGACACACAACGCGGAAGAAGATTCTCCCAGCACGTCTGATATCAAATCGCCGACCCGAGAGTGGTAGCAGGCAGAATCTATCCAACGTTTTGAACCAACGGTCGTGCTTTTATTACATGGCATGTCTACTCATTGGGCTTGCCGCTCCTTTAAGCTATAGGTTAAAAAGGATAAATCTCTCGGCGTTGATCAATCTGAAGGATCACTCATGCATTCGACTTCGTTAAGCATCGTTAAAAGTGACTGAATGCATATCTGGCTTACAATTACTCGTGTTGGCGTACCAAGCGTACCAGTCAGGCTGCTATTCTCCCGCTTAGATCTTGTACGAATCTGCCAACCTCGGAAGAATTGAGGGCTCGATAAGCCTGAAGCACATGGGTCCATGTGTGCAACCACATTGCTAGGCGCGTGCAACCACTGTACTACGCGCGACCAGATAATTGGTGAAAAGCACAAATAATGCCTTGGCACTGTAATTCTCTTATTCAGTCCTAATGTTTAAATCGCTTGCGGAAATTACTAGACATAGGTGATGGCTACCAAAACAAAGTACTATTAATGTGATACAGGTGATATTTGCAGAACAAGTTGGACGCTCCTCGCGAAGAAGACGGTGACTCTGACAACGAATTTTAGAAGGTTTGAGAGCTCTTGTATAAGCAAGAAACCAATAACACTCCATTGTCCAACTTACAGGTTTCTGGTCTGTTTTACTTATTATTTTATTAGGTTTTTTATTAGGTTTTTTTTAGGTTTTTTTCATCATTAGGTTTTTAAAAATTTCAAAAATCTGCTTAAAAACCCATCTTGAATACAATGGGAAAATGTGAAACAATTGGATTAATACAAAGCATAGACGTCTATTCCCATAATAACCTATCGCTTCACCGTGGTTAGCGGTGTTCCCGGGTGTCACATTGCGAATAAAAAGAGAGTTTTTCGTATTAACAAGACCTCTCATGCTCCGACGCTTTCATCTGGTCTTCCAGGTATGAGAAAACGAATGCAGAGAATCGTTATCATTCCCTACCAGCCTATTCGCAAGGTGGTAAATCTCCTTCTGACCCACAAGCATCAGCGACTATCTGTGTTAGAGCTGACGAACCCTTCAGCTGGTCTGACCTTGGTGTTCCAGGAATCCACATTTCGTAGACCAACCTCAGTACCCTGCATAGTGGGCGGTCCGTCTACGACGTCGTACGACGAAGTAATAGGTACAGGCGATCAAATTTTGAGTTGTATAGGGCGTCACTGGAGATGCAAAAAACAACCACGCCGGCGTCATGCTAAGGAGATTGTTTTTTGCTTTACAATTGTAACTTTTGAATATTTTCTTCAGCCGCCAAGTTTTGCCCTCTTCTTGAGACCGCGGGTAACATCAAATTCCGCGTGATCGCCCTACAAGTGACGAAAGGCAGGAAGACTAACATACGCTCATCAGCTCCTACTCACTAACTAGCACAGTTGATGAGAGCGAACTGGGAAAGGGTTCTACAACTGCTTGTAAAAAGTAATTTAAAGTGAAAATTCCATATTGTATTTATTGTTGAACACTCAAACGGCAGAATAGGAACAGCTGACGGAAATAAATACAAAATATGGAAACTCAGATTATAAAAACGAAATAAGAACGGTAACTGTCTCTTAGGGATTTTGATCAAGCCTATTCCATGGAAACTCGTTTTTCGAGAAGAAATAAAAATTGTGCGGAGATCGATCAAATTTTCACAACAGAAAATGGTGCCTCTTTGACACCTCAGTGCTACTTAGATTCTGTACAGGATCTGATCACCTTATTCTCCGTACGAAGATTCACTACAGCCACAAATTAGAAAGGAATTGCCATCGACGAGAAAAAATTAAGCAATTCGTGCCTGACGAGGACATTTCTAACAAAGTCTTCTTTTCATAAGATTGGCAGATAAAGGGGGACCCGACTGTGGACTAAAAGTTATTCCTCGAAGGGTTTAAGACTTGGACTCATCTCAACTCCTCAAACAAGAACTTGGGACCGCGTATCGTTTACCTGTAAGGAGTTACTCGAAAAGGGGAAGGAACTAAAGCTTGATCCTACTGTCATTCACTTAACAAAAATTCCAGTCGGGATCAGTGCCAAGATAATGTTCTACTATTTGCCCTGATACACGAAGATGGGAGTATCACCAGGTTCTACCATGAATTGGAATTGATTACTGAGAAAATCCCTACTAACTTTTCCGCTTCACAACGTCCGTCTCGAACCCACAAGCTCCCTCTTATCAGAAGTTGCGAGGAAATCTATGATTTGATGTTTGAATCGCGATAAAAAGCATGAAGAAATGCAAAGATCCAAAACCAGATGATATCACTTTTCTTTCGTGCTGTGGGCAACGATTACACTTGCGTCTTGCAACCGTCGTGTCTTCGGAAAGGAAATATTCAGGCCATTGGTCGCGTTGAACAATCACTTTGCGTGAAACGGATGGCCGAAGGGGTCTTCGTAATTGGCGTCTGATACTATTGATGAATATGCTCTACTATCGGTTCAAAATGGTCATCATTTTGATCATATGGAAGACCTTGGATCAGGCACAAGCTGTTGTGCAAGCAAGATTCCGATATTGAGTTTGCGACATGGACATCCAACCCGTATTATAGGGTATCACGGGTCATAGAAGTCTGTTGGCAGTAACATCTGCTTTTGTCTTAATTTTTATCGCTTACGTGAAAACGTTCGATAGAGCGTAGAAACGAATGCAGTGCTACTTGCGCTTATCGAACAAGAGTGGACCCGTCCTATATAGGAATCCCATCGACCCATTAATTTTTTTTTTGTAAAAAAGAGACTCAACGAGGAAAAACTACATCGCTAAAATTGCTTGCAGTCACATCGTAGTACATAATGAAGTCGCTCAACTAGAACGAAAAGAGAATATGCATTCGTTCCTTTTAGATGTTCATTTCGCAGATGGCATCGTCATCTCTTCGAGCAACGCCAGTAGCGGAAACGATGCTCAAGGAGTGCTACGAAGCAGGAAAAAAGAGAAGACTGAGGCTATAAATACGGCAGAGACGAAATACATGGAGAACCCATGTTCCGAAGGCAGACAAATTGAGCTGAATAGTTTTTTGATTAACACGAACCACCTCGTACCTGTATATCGCGTGTCCAACGGCACTGAGAACAACGTAAAGGAGAAATTAGGCAGAAGAAGGAAACCAGCATGGGCCACATTTCGGGCATTGAAGAAATCCACCGGCTAGCTAGCTAATAGACCCACGACTCCGCGCACCTTTTCACCTCAGCAGTTTGCCCAACCTTGTCATGCAGCAGAGACATGAGATGATTCTTCAAACATGTAAGGAACTCTGCTTGCCACCCACAGAGAGCTAGAACGATATCAGCCGAAATTTAGCAAGCACTTACAACGCCTACCCAGAATGAGCTGCTCAGATCTTCGAAACTTATGCCATCTTCAGGATCTAGGATAATATACATTAATAGCAAAGCACAGATAGCCGGTCAGATAAAATGAAGAGCAGATGACAGATGAACGGAAAGAACAGTGGAGTGGACTCGAGTGGAATACACATGGCCTATTGCAAGACCACCCAAACGATGGGCAGACATGTTCGTAGCTAACGTCAATCAACCGTGTTCACAAATGAGAACGACTTAAAAACAAAATACTGGGCCTCGTGTCTCCAGTGATGACTCCCATCCTGAAAAGAAGTTCGACGTTTCCGTTAGGAAGCACCATACGTGGAAAAGAAACCGGAGGTCGAAATACTTCTAAAAATAGGTGGGTGCAAATCAAATGAGAATTCAACCTCATGTTGGACAGTTCTTCCTACAGTCATCATCGATTGGAGTTATAAGTGCTGAGAAATCGATTAATTTTAGTTGTCGCCTTCAATGCTCGAAGTATTCATCATGCTTGACGGCGCTCATGGAAATAAAGTGCTGTGGTTCTCATATTAAGTGGATTAAAGGGGAGAAATGATATATCAGTTCGACAAAAAACCTATTTCATAAACAGCAGACATGTCCCCACAAAGGTGCTTCCAAACAGGAACTACATTTCCACAAATCATCGTTTGTGGCGTAAGAGCCGGTTCATTCAATCATCTGTAATTTCCTCATCTTCGCTGAGAAACCATTCTGTTCATGACATAGAATGGAATAGATGACTCGTTGGAAGTGTATTTACATTAAGGGAAGTCCTCATGCGAATAAAAATCCTGAGCCAGATCTCAAGAGCTCCAAAACAAAAGGGATAATAGTTTTGTGCGCTATCCTTGTCTATTCCCTCTTCATATTCTTAAAATCCTACAATGTCTAACTCTTAGTCAAAGATTTTAACGACGGCAGAATAGCAGCAAGTAATTCAAAGGGACATTTTGAGTGATTTCTTTTACTCTTCCGCATCCTGCCGCAGTTTTCAGCGCAAAACATACCCATTCTGAGAAATGCGCTGTGCAATCGACTTCACCGAGCACTCTTAGAGGCGATTGAATGAATGTGTAAACTTTACAATGACTCAATTGCCTACCGATCTATCGAACCAGTGCTGCTATCTTGCCAAGCAGGTCTCGTACCAATTTACCGACACCGGAAGGATAGAAGGCTTGGTGAGCCGGAGGCGCGGGATAGAACTCATATGTATTTCCGGGCGCCTCTAACTAGTGCCATATACGCGCACCTTGTTTCTCCAAAAGATAGTAAATCGTTAATAATAAGGTTCATTACGGTCTAAAAATCATTAAGCTTTTGATCCAGATTTCACAGATTATTTGCAGAATCCGAAGAAGAATCTCGTTCGATGTATCGCCGGTAGTCCTCCAAGAGCGACAATGTTTTCAGTGTCGCTTCACCGCGTGCAGACATTTCACACGGCATATGTGGCCAATGTGGAATAAACAGTGAATCACTTAAGTTCTAACTGGTCGGGTTCATTGTACAATCTGAGCTCCAACCAGTAGAGCTCGCGTCGTGAGCATTTGACCGTAATACTCTGAGCATGAGAGGGATGGACTTTTTTTATCTAGCCAGTGTATTCATGTCCGTGTGACTTCAAAATTTACTACCTCCTATATTAATAAAGGATAAAACAAATAAGAGAATATAACAGTAGCACTAACACAATCACATCGTTCGATGTATTGATCTCTACAGTCCACTCATGGTCAAGAAATGACCCTTGTTATTATCGCAGTTACCAAACGTTGTCGTTTCTGATGCAACGCCTAGTAAAATCACCTTTAGCAGACTGAAAGTCACAAATAACCTATGTTTTTTTCTCCAATGTAGGTGTTCTTAACGAGTTGTAGTATTTAATTTTATTATGTTGCAGGCTCTGATTAGCAACGGGTGCTTTTATTACAATCAGGTGTTTCTGCTCAATCATTTCTTCATGTTTGTGTCCACTTTCTTTTTTTGGCAAACTATGGTGCCATAAAGGGCGCATGTGGCACAATGGTTGGAGGCGCCACTGGGACACACACGTGGAATCGATCTCTGCGCCCATGGACCACCAAGCCCTTTATCCCTCCGCGGTCGGCAAATTGGTACCAGACTTGTCTGGGAGGATAGCAGCACTGGCTCGATACATCGGTAGGCCACCGCGAGTCACTGTAAAGGCCAGATATGCATTCCATCACTTCCAACGATGCTTAATGAAGTCGAATGCAGGGCGCATTTCAGGGATTGGTCAACGCCTAGCGCTTTATCCTTTTATGGTGCCATATGTTTGCAACATTTTGAATGAAGGTTGAATTCATTTGTTGACGAAGTGAACGATAAATCGTCCAGCGTTTCTCACTCTGAAGGATGCACCATGAATTTGAGGCCATTTTTAGCAGAGTAGAGATGACTGGGTGCATGTTTGCCCTATGCAGTAGATTCTGGTAGCCTATCGATATGCCAATGCGGGATGAAACCAACAACCAGCTTCGTATTGTAGGACACCTCTAATCAATGCGCTTACGCGCCTCATCATGAGTAATATGACGATAATTGCTTGGGTGATTAAACTAAAATGAGCTAGCACAAAGCTTTTATTTGACTAACGTTTAAGCACCATCTCTTTCCTCAGAGCTACAGTGATTCGAGTCGGTCGCCCAGACCCTGTCCATCTTGCAGTGTGCGTGTGGCACATTATTACCAGCGTACCTGCAATGAGAATACGAATGGTTCACGAAAATATTCATCAAACTGGGAACATTGTGAGAGGAAGTAACAATTGATGAGAGCGCTATCGCATTGGAAGGGAAAACCATTGGGAGTAGCAAATGATGTGCTGCAGATGAGATTTGCTAAGATACAAAACATTAGAATCAGCATATTCCTTACAACCATATTCGTATTGTTTTAAGCTTTATTTTCTGCCCATTATAATTTTTCATGGCAAGGTATTACGTATTACATAATGCTGAGACATTTGCAAAACGCCGGACCGCAGGTGTCTACTGTTGGGAACGAATTATCCTTTCTGGGGGCCAGCGCGTTCACCCCCACCACATGCTGGTCCTTCGTTTCGCCCGTCTCTAAGCTAGTTCAATTGGTCATCCATCCATCGGCCATTAACAGGATTGATCTAGGGAGCCAAATCGGCAACGAACCTAGTTAAGCTGAGTTTGTGGTCTGAGGTGTAATGATGAACGCGTTAGCTACGCGAAGGAGTAATAGCGTTTTCGTTGCCCAACGCGTACACCAGCGGTGCGGAGTTTGCAAATACCTCAGCATCATTTGGTTGTTTCACAAATAGTATACCGTCATAAAAACTTGTAAAAGGCAGTAAGCAAAAAAGTTACCGCTGAAATTAAATTGCTACAATGCACCCAAAAAACTTGGCATTGTTAATGTTGAGATAACTGAAATTCCGATGAATAAAGCGTTTACCTTTGTCATACCATATCTCTGTCCAGTGTTGCCGTAATGGAGAGCGTGTAGCGCAGTGGTCGGAGGAGCTCTACAATACACATGGGATCGATCCCCGCGCACGAGGCACTCACCGTTATCTATGTCCTCCACTGAGTATGTCACGTGGAGACCAACCGCATAGAGTTCAAATGGAATCGTAACGTGCCTATCCCATCAGAATTACAGGTTTGTATACTGCCCTATCCCCGTAATAGTTACTATTTCTTCCTATTACTTCCTGTTACTGCATGTTTCTGTGGCAAGGATCACATCTATTGTTTCTCAAGTTGCCTGGCAAATGTCGTAGCACGAAAATATTTTGATCCCATCCTAAGGAACTTCGTATAGAGAATTTCTCTATCAGACAGTGAATTCTATATCTACCTAGCAAGACACATCCAATGGGTCGTGGAGACGGCCTTGGTCACAATGCCACATTAGACACAGCATCTCGTGGCCATCGGTCACACCACCGGGCATGCTGTTGGGTACGTCTCATTGCTTGGGGAATGGACCCCGCGACCCGGGCCTTGACCCTAACACCAATGACTCGCTTGAACGTAGCCACGCACGGCTAGCACCGCCCTCTTTTGGGGGGGGGTTGGGAGTTTCTATCGAGTCTTAGGTTCAACTTCATTGCCTGATTCTTACGCCAGTATTCTTCCACCGTTATTCCTGTTGTATTCTTGTTACCTTTATGTATATAAAGATTTAATTCCAAGTTTGAGTGTCGAGAGATTGCCCTGTGTCAACTACGGAAGGTCCCGCGTGGCGTCTTCTCACGAAGTCGAACATTCTGCTTAAAGCTAGTGGTTATTCGGTGTCGAGAACTGACTCGGAGGCCTATATTCCGCTACCAACTGCTACATGCCCAATATCGCACGTGATAATGAGGCATTTCTCTCTCCCTGGAGTTCATTTTCGGATTCTTGGAATCCAGATGCAAGCCATACTCGAAGTCCTAATACAACACGAAAAAGAAATAAACATGTACGACTTCACGGTTCAGCAGCTGATGACACTGATAAAGGTGTGCCTAAACTGCTCAATCTTCAGATGGTCCGGGAGGTATTACGCACAAATGAGAGGGTTGGCAATGGGGCAACGACTGGCACCAAGCCTTGACATCGCATCTATGTCTAAGATGGAAGCACCAGTAACCGATCTCCGGCTATTACACTACTGTAGATATATAGACGACTGTTTTGTTATTTGCTCAACACAAGAGGAGATGGACAAATGTTTTGAGTTACTGAATGAACAGTCAGAGTTCATTCGAGAGAAACCGAAGGAAAACTGGCTTCCATTTCTGAACGTGCAAATCAAACTACCAGAAAACGGCTACGTTACGAAATGGTACCCAAAGCCAAGTAGTAAAAAATCTTAGTTCATTACCTCTCGTCTCACCCTTCATATACAAAAAAGGCGCTTGTAAGATATATGTTTCGAACAACAATCAACGTGTGCACGGAAAGAGAGCAGGAGAGAGAAGTCTGTTATCTTGGCACGGCAAATAGCCATTTCTAACGGCTACGAAACTGTAGCTGGGGATAGGTGTAGGGGAAATCCCAAGCCCCCAAACGACAATTCTAGCGATAAAGAGGTCCCGTTTATCATGCCCTTCAACTCAAACGAATTACGTGCAGCTGTAATACGTTTATTAAGAAGAGCCGGTCTAGAGAATTTGGTTAAAATAATCGAAATACCACCGAGCACTCTAAAAAGCCAACTAGTTTGCAACTGCCTATGTGACCGTCTATGTGGAATGCAAAAGTGCATAATTTGTCTTAATGGTGGAGAAGCTGATAGAATGAGTTCGGGTACAGTTTATCTGGTCTCATGTAAGGCGTGCGGGGACAAATACATTAGCGAAACGGGTAGACCACTCTGTGTCCGTATAAAAGAACCCTAGCCTGTAAACTTAAAGCAAATACTCCACTAGGCACGCATAGTACGCAGAGACACAACGGGGAGGATTTCGAAGTACGGGTTACGATCCTTGCACAGGAGATGAAAACACAAGCGCGCAAAACACTGGAGGCGTTCTGGATTAATTCCAGAAATCCGAAAATGAACCGCGGGGAAGAATGCCCCGTTATCACTCGTGATATTGGGCAGTATGTAATCTTATTATTTTGAGGGGAAGGGCACATTACGATTCCATGTGAATTCTGTGCGGTTGGTCTCCACGTGACATTCTCAGTGGCATAGAAGACATAGAGTGCGTTAAGTGTGCAAAGAAGCTACTCTGTGTTTAATGTGATCGAAATTTTAGTTTAGCATTTCATCTATTTGGTTATGGGGATGTTTGGCCGGGTAGATTGCTGTAAATTTGACCTTTCAAGACTACGAAGGAGGCGAAACCCTCCGAAACATCAGCTTGTACGTAAATAAATAAAATAACACCTCATCTTTGCTAAACAGAAATATAAAGAATTATTCAATCAGTGACGAGATTAATAGAAATTCGGTCGTGGGATTACTATCTTTTTATTTACATAATCTTATAAACTGATCTTCTTTAGCTGATGCGAGGTTGGTATAGGTCTTCGTTGTCGTTGTCGTTGTTGTTGGTGTTGTTGGTTGATGGCTGACGTTACGGCGATTTCGCCTTCCTCAGAGCCTGGATGTAATTTATATTAGAATACTTTAATTTTTTGGTGGAAAAAAGGTTGAAGTATTAATGAAGATCAAACGCTTAAATAATGATGGGCTAGGACGTTACGGTTAAGTGTAGGTCTACACCATATTGAACAGAAAGGCTACTCACCGTGGTGTTACGAGTGGAACTGACCCACGTGCTGTTAATATGGGGTCGAGAGCAGGACACACCCCCGGGTCAAAATATCATTTTGAAATAGGGCGCCAGGTCACGAGGGACTGGCCCACGCGTTGTTCACGTAGGGTCGTTAGCAAGACACACCCCGGGGTCAAATTTAAATAAGGCGCCACCTCGCGTGTGATAGTGAGGCATTCGTCTTTCCGGTGCATCTCTAGATTTTTGAAATTTATCCAAAACCCCTCAAGAGTTTTGCGCGTTGATGTTTTCGATTCCTGCGCTAGGATCCGCACAGTCACTTCAGAATCATCACCGTTGTACTTTTGTGCCTTGTGCGTACCAAGAGGAGTGTTTTGATGAATTTTAACTTTCCCATCTAGGTGTTCTTTTATGCGGACACAAAGTGATCTACCCGTCTCCCCAATATATTCCTCACCGCATGCGTTACGTGATCTCATGTGATTTTGAAATGACAATCATTTGGGAATGGTCTCTTGTGCTCTGTTCGCGCTCATCGATGATCAGCAATACGACCGATTAGTGCGACATCTTAACGATTGTAGACTACGTCATCCAAGAGTTTAAAGCCGCCATTTCAAATCGCTGCTCCAGAGCTGCTCTGGACCCGATGTTCCGCGTCGAATCGCCGTCACACGAAGTTAACTAGTTAGATAGACGACGGCTGCGAAGAGACTGAAAAGATTGCTAGGCTCTCCGGTAATATCTAATCAAACACCATGTTTTTCTTCACATTGCCTACAATTTGTCATTCATCATGCGATAAATGCTTCAGTGTCCACACGTAGTGTAATGCACAATGCTGTTCCACTGGATTTTGCATAAATGACCACAGCGAGGACCTTCGCTGATCGCATGGCCACCATACAAAGCCCTGAACCCTTTGAGTTCTATTAAGCTGTTCTTTATTGTTCTTGTGGTTGGTGCTCTTAAACCAATGTAGAGACTCCGTATATGTCCGTACTGCAGAGAAATTGCAATCTGATAGCAAATTTTGAAGAATACTGAACCTAATATCTTAACAATTCCAATGAATAGACTCTAATGGATTTTATGCCCACTAATAAAAATTGCACTCAACCGGGAAAGGCCACTTTGAAAATATAGGATAAAATCGGCGGTTGATTTCCGGAGGACCTCACGTAAATCGGTGAAATGATGAAGGTCTCAAACACTCTAGTTAAACACCAACAGCAAAAAACTATAGCCATCTAACATGTTAAATACTAAATAACCCAACCATTAATTTCACCTTTAAGGCCTTCAACTTCCGGGTACGGTCAACTACCACGTAACTCGAGCGACAGAAAGGTAATATTCATTCACTCCTTCGTGCGCTACAAGCTGTTCAATGGATTTCCCTCGCTACAGCGAGAGGGAGAGCACCATACTTTGCCAGCCAGGTGCCCCATTTTCCTTTTGGCGAGAAGTGGCCAGGAATTTCAAACTACAAGTCAAATTCGATTATTAGCAAATCTTTTGAGAGTATGGTTTTGCAAAGACAACGAGAGAAAACAAGAAAAAAATTTTCGTTGTTTATTAATGCTACTAAGCGCAACGGTGGAAGGTCGCCCAACATTTCTTAACTCCTCTCCAATAACCATCCACACAATATAAGATACAGCACCCAACTAGTACCAATGGTATAGTACCTATCAATCCACTTGATGCTGAGAACTTGCAATCATTGTGATCGTTTTTATAAACGCTCCCTCACTATGATGCTGAATGGTTCAAAAGTGCTTTCACGTCAGCTCTTTTCTGTTCACCAGTGCTCTGAATTCCTCAGAATCTTGAATTTGCACTAATGAACAACCGCGACAATATACAATGACGTTAGCGTGTATCTGGGCAGATCAAACAATGTGCAGAGATCTTTCCTTGATAAGCTCGAGGTTAATAAACAGCCTCTATTAGGCTAACGATCCGATCATCGTTTTCATCAGACACAGAACACAAACATGCACATATACACAAACAAACAAACAAATATATATATATATACCACACACACACCCGAGTCGACACGAAGGCGAAGTCTCATCAAGATGAAGAACAACCGTGGGCTATCAACTGGGATCATCGGCTCTGATGATGACGAAGACGTCGAAATGTTAGGAATGTTAAATGTTAATGTTAGATTGTTTATAAACTTCGTGTAAGTTCATCAAAGGAAGAGCACATGTTGATTAGTCACACCGAGGTTAAAGGAAAGTCGGTTTTGAAATGATGTACAGCTTCACCACTATTTGGTGAAATGCTACAAACACGAAGCGCTGCAAAACAATGGAGTTTTCATTTCACAAGGTCATTTCGATATTTGTAAAATACCATAATATTATGGCGAAATTGAACAGGAAAGATTTGTTGCTAGGGCTACCGTAAACACAAGTTAGTAGCGAAATGCATAGCACAAGCAAAAATTCACGACGAAATTTAAAAACTGCATTATACAGATAACAATTTACCAAAATTCAAAGAAGAAAAACTGTATTGTACAGAGAAATGCATAGCAGAGACCATTATTCCGAACAGTTAGCCATGAGTTGTATCGTCCTCAACAAAATCGTACGCCTGCTCCTTGGTTACCACGTCGATATGAGAAACCTGTCGACAGCAGACTACGAGAAAAGAAAGAAACAAATAAGTACAGCTTAGAAATTTCTACTCTTCCCTGAAGTAAACAGGAATCCCATAAACCACACCTTTCTGCTTAATTTTCGCTCCTGCACTAACCTTATTCCTAAACTTCACTCCATAGTACTTTTCAGCAGATTCAAGTAGTTCGGGCCGAAAAGTTGTGGTGATGAATTGAGCGTTTTCCGCAAGCTCGTGGATCATATCTGGGACAAACACTGATGGAATCTCAACCACAATTATTGTGAGATTTTTCTGCTAACAAAAGCTTGAGAAGTCACTTTTGGAAGTTTATAAAGATAGAAAAAAGTTCGCACCAGCAACCGCTACTCTATGTTGACCATCTAAAGCAGCGTCAATTTCGTCGAAGAGGTAAAACGGTGCAGGGTCGCATTTTTGAATAGCAAATATGAGTGCTAATGCAACCAACGACTTTTGCCCACCCGACAGTTGCACCATCTCCCGCGTTTCAGAATTTCCGTCGAATGAAACCTATTAAAAATAGAATTTAAGCAACAATATTTTCAAAAATACATATATATATATATATATATACATAAATCTAAATGTTAGGTCTTAGAGCGGATAGAACAGTGGTAGTGATATCGGTCATCACAAGCATGGTGCTAGTTCGACTCCGCTCGAGGCCAATCAAGCTGCTCAACCCTTCGAGGTCGGGAAATTGGTACCAGACTTGTACGAGAAAAAAAAATATATATATAAGGTCGGGTGTGGCACAGAGGTCGGAGGCACCACTGCAACACACACGTGGAATCGATCCCCGCGCCCATAGCCCACCAAGCCTTCCATCCTGCTGGGTCGGCAAACTGGTACCAGACTTGTTTGGAAGGATAGGTTAGATACACTGGTTAGATACACCGGCAGGCCACCGCGAGTTACTGTAATGCCCAGATATGCATTCGATCACCTCCAACGATACTTAATGAAGTCGAATGCATGGTGCATCCCTCAAGGATTGATCAATGCCCAGAGGTGTATCCTTTATTATCCTTATATATATATATATATGTACATATATATATATAAGCTTTGAAGCTACCATCCACATTTATGGATTAATGATCTGTACCCTACAATGCAGAAAAGACAAATTTCTAGTCGTTTCTTATGAATATATTAAAGTTACATGATACCGCAGTACAGCACTCACTCTTATCCCGACACCAACAAAGCTCTCCATTATATGAGCGGCTTGGTCAGATTGCGATGTATCAATTGAGTCCTGAAAATGACTGTTTTGTCACAGAAACATATAGTTTCGAAACATTAAGTACAAAAACCAACATCCTTATTTGTCTGTATCACCAGTGAACCCGAGCCGTTTGGTACCAATTTCTTGAACACCTCCGCGAAATTCTTTGAAACCTAAGGTCAAAATGTAAAAAAACTCAAAGTTGTACATGCCGCACAGCAAAAGTAACTCACCTGTTTGAATGTTAACTGAATAGCATCATATTTTCTAGTATCAAGCACTTGTATTAAATCCTCAATTGACTGAAAACAGAGGAGATTAAAACAACAAACAGAAAAACATGCTTGAACTCCCTCACCTTCTGACTTTTTTGTTGATCCTCCATTCGTTTAGTAAGATCTTCCTTCTGAGAAGCGGCTTGTACAAATTGATCAAGTGCCTGAACATATAAGTGGTAATGCTTTGACTATACAGAGGTTTCCTAAAATGGTTTATGATTCAAAACCCACCTTTTTATTAACGTTTTCATACTTTTTCAATTCATGCATACATTCGGCCAATTTCTTGTCCAACTGCTTTGTAGACATTCCTTGATACTTCGAAAACGCATCTGTTGGCAACGAACCAAGTTCACGGATCTGAACGAATTAACTGGAACTTCTAATTGATAAATGATCACAATAACAAAAAATTTTAAACCAATATACCTTCTTCACATTCTCTTCTCGTTTGGCTTGCAAAGTGCTCTGCTTTGTAAAGATGACATCGGCTTGTTTAGAAAAGTCGGCCAGCTGAGCTTCCAAATCCTTTTGCTGCTCCTATAGAGTAAATTATCTACCCAACTAGAAAAAGAGGAAAAGAACCTCCTTATCAAATTTCGGGTTTCCTTTTAGCTTATTACACTAATTAGTTCACAAACTAAAAGCACATCCCCACCTGAACATCTTCCAATTCTCTGTTTAACTTCTCAGCACTTTCTTCATATTCCACTAGGCATTCATCCAGTTCAGCAATTCGACGAACAATTTCATTTAGTCTATGAAACGCAGCAATTAAGATCATAAGCAATCATGTATAAGATAAGAATGAGCTTCTATAATAATTCGTGTCGATAAAATTTTGATTCTCTCACCTCTGAATTATGGAATTCAATTCGGCTGTCTCCGCTTGCAAGTTATGCCGTTTTTCATCTACTGCGATGTCACTAATTTTCTGAATAATTACAGCATATCTTCCTGAAATCTCGCACTTAACAAACCAATCCATACCGCAGTGAGGCTATCTCGTTTTCGAAGAAGATTAGTCGTTAACTGGTTTTCTAGTCTCTGCTTTGTTGTCTCTAGGGCACTACGTTCTTTTGCCACCTGGTCCAGCCTCTGTTTTTTCTCCAGAATTTCCCTCTACAATGAATTATACATGAAAAAATCGCTGGAAGTAAAACGCCGATAAACAACTTATATATGGCTGTTGAGGACAAAAATTGATCTCGTATACCTGCAATCGCTCGCATTCTAACTGTTCAGACTTGCTGAGCTGAGAGAGAAAATCTGATCCTATCTGGCTCTCATAACCCTCCAGCTGTGCGCGTAGTTCACGAACTCGATTACGCAAATCCAGTAATTGTGCCTTCTAAAACGTTCCACATTGTCCAAATCTTTTGCAATAATGTCTTTCAGTCATTTAATTAACAACAATACGAAATCACGAATGGGAGTATTTTCTGACGAAGGAAAAACAAATAAAGAAAACAAAACGAACTCTTTAATTTAAACTTTACTTGGCACATGAATGGCTCTTCCTCGTTGGTTGTGTGGACACCAGCATAATCTCCATTTTTCGGAGATTTGCTAGTCAAGCCATTATGGTTCCCTGGAGTCCCGAGGTCAGCCTGGCCAAAGTCTGTTCCAGGTCTTTACCACCACAGGTAGTCGCAGCCATTGTGGATCAGAGGAAGATTTACCACCATGCGACTTTGATACCAAAACGGTGGTGAATACTGATATTGGTTTACTCCTAGCTAGGCTTCCCGATGGAAACGCCGGACTCCTTCTCAGCTTAATCCTGATATTGGTTTACTCCTAGCTAGGCTTCCCGATGGAAACGCCGGACTCCTTCTCAGCTTGGGAGACTTTCCAGGGAATGAATCCCCAGCTGTACATCGCAGTTCGACACCCACGAACACCTCCCAGCAATAATGAGGGGGTAAGCCGTTAGGAGGTCATTTAAACTTTAGCAATTACAATAAACTAAATTTGTATGTGCTATACCCTTAAGTCTCAAACTACTACAACATCTACTACCAGCTAATCAAATTAAACAAAAAACTTACCTTTGGTTCACGATTTCGACTCATCGCGTGTAACTGTTCACTTGCAAAACGTTTCTTTTCAGTCAAATTACGATGTTGTTGCTTGTAAACGCGCATATCGTTATCAGCCTACAAAAAAAAGTACAAAACCTTCTTTCAAATCTAAAGCTGATAACTTGGTTGGGGCTGTGGGAAAAGGGGTTCAACTCTCTCGAAATTCTATTCGTTGGCTATTTTAAGCACACTTCTCATCCAAACCGTATACAGCGCAATGAGAAGAAAAGGCACTTATAAACAACAGCTCGAATACACAACTATCGATCCCAACAATTTAGAGGGAGCCATTTAGTAACAGAATCCCTGAATGTTCTTTCGTTACTTTAATCTCATTAGTTTTAACTTCTACTTCTACTTCAATCCCACTGTTTTTCAACTGTCAACAGTGAGCTTGTTCGTCTTCGCAAATGAACACAGCTGCACCACGAGGACCCGTCCCCTCTCATCTCATTGATGCCGATCCGTTGTGGCTATTTTTGCAATACACAAAAAAATGTGCAAAAATGCTCCCAGGTCTTTACAACACTTTGCTGATCGGATAAGTATGCTGCAGCACTACTATAATTTCTCCAAGACAGCAACAATTCCTGGATTAATTGGTCGACCGATCAAGGATAACGATGCAAGAGACAAAATCGAGTATCAGATTCACTTCCAAGAATATTAAACGCTGATTGACAGACAGAATAACATCTGTAATGTCATCTCCAATTCGCACATATGCAAAGAAATTTAAATGGAGTGTAGATTTAACGTAACACTTTATAACTGAGAATGACCACAGCCTACTATTTTACCAATTGATTTTAGAGACAAGAATTGCAGCTGATTACTGTAGCAATCTAAATCTACTTAGTTTCCGAATCTAACACTAATTAACGTACCTTATCAATTTCCATTTGTATTTTTTCAACAGCATTCATCTTCTCGTTGACTTTCCTTTGAATTTCAGCAAGAGTTGCCTGAGATTTTAAATAGAAATAACAGCAGAAAAAACATGCTAATTTTGACTTAGGTCGAGAGTACCATTAATTGGTCACGATTTGCCTGCTGTAAGCGGATGCTTTTGTTCAATTCTAGCTTCGATCTTTTCGTATCAATATAACCACCAGTGAGAGCACCACGCTTGGATATCTGAAAAAACAATTGTAAATGGCTAACTTTTTATTTGCTAACTACTATAATTATCACGACAGGGTATGCTGTGAATGACAACCTCAGTAATGCTGAGATATTCGCAAAACTTGGACACTGGGTCAGATTGGACCACAATTAGCCATTCCGGTGGCTCGCGCGTTACACACTACACCACTGAGGACCTCGTTCTGTGTTCCTCTCACCTAGCTTTCTACCTAATGCCGCTATCAGCAATTACCCTGCAGCGAGAACTGTAAGAAGTATATTCAGCAATATTAAAGTGCTAATGAGTACCTACGATAATGACAATAGTATCTATAAGTGAACGTACTAGTCACTTTCTAACGGTTATCGAACGGAAACTGTTTATATCCAACAATCTGTGCTTTTAAAAACTCTCGAAATCAAATCTAAATTCATCTACCTGATCACCATCCAGTGTAACACAGTCAAAACCTTCGCTTCTTGCAAAGCGAGCTCCTAGATGTAGGTCGCGAACAATAGCAGTCCCTCAAAGGTTTGAATGTAAAAACATATTCATTCCTTGATTAGGAAGGCATTAAATTTACGAACAAAGTAACATACCACCAAACACATTCCGAAATACACTATCATAGTATTCGTCATAATCGAAAACATCGAG
This sequence comes from Angiostrongylus cantonensis, assembly GCA_009735665.1. NCBI lineage: Eukaryota > Metazoa > Nematoda > Chromadorea > Rhabditida > Metastrongylidae > Angiostrongylus > Angiostrongylus cantonensis. The sequence goes on from MQTX01000202.1 coordinate 586,756, forward strand.
AATTGCACGTCCATCCTAGACCAGTAAGCTATGTGAACGACAATACTTGGAGTATATACTCATTTGGAATGTAAGATCTCCTCGGTTCCGACAACACTTCCATTTTGCTTTTACTAGTTTGAAGTACTCATTTACCGTTATTATCAAAAACTACATGTTCTTTTTAAACAGATCCTCCACTCACTACTTCCACCAAGATAAGCGAGGCGACCCGAACAAGTAGACTAATGTGTTTCTGAGGTTTTCAACTTATTATGGCCACGGTTCGACTCTTAAATCGTTCCAGTTCTTTCACTTCACAGCGATGACAATCCTGCTAACTTGCTCTGCAAAACAGTTGCATACCACACTTAGTTCGCTTTCGACTACTACCCCTTCATTCTCTGCACGTCTCAGGAGAATAGTAGTAGCAATTTCCGACCGCACAGATACAGACGCGGTTGAAGCAGTTAATACCAGTGAGATATAAAATCTGCAGCGTGCGCTTTCTCGTAGTGACTCTAAATTTCATCTCCTTCACACATGTTGGCAGCTGTGTCGCCACTGTAGAACCAGTTGAACCACTACAGCATCATCCGCTCGTTAATGTTACCCGAAGAAAATGAATTTCGTCCTCTTCAAGTAAAATAGCAAACGCTTGCATAGTCTGGTTGTTAGGGTATACCAATCATCAGTCTTCATTCGATGTTGTTTTCTTCGCTGCCAATCATCTACCTTTTTTCAAACAACACAATGCTGAAGAATGCTTCCCATACAAAAAGAGTTTGAAGAGTGAAGAAAAAAAAATCTGAACTCTACGAAATCTACGAAATTCCATAAACTTTGTTTTTAAACAACCCTTAATGTATTGTTCGGATCTTATTCAATCCCTCCGTTCAGTTTGTTTCCTTGCAGCTATGAGAGCTTTTCTCATACCGCTCTGGCAACAAACTCCCGACCCAGAGACGTGGGAGGCTGGCATGCCCACGCAGAATTAAATCAAAGTCTTGTTCACATTGAATGGCTATTTAATGCCACAAACTTTGATATGCTCCTCAATTCCGATCAAACCAACGTACATTTGTCGTCACACGTGTTTTTTTTTTTGGAACTAATGTTAGTATCTACTGCAAAACCATGATGGTTCGCCACAATGATGGATTTAATTTATCACTCGAGTAAACATATTTTCTAATAAATTACCTACTTCGTAAGAATTATATGCCTTTTTGGTTGGAATTAATATATCAACTACTTAACAACCAAATGACAAGGTAAAAGTCACCAAATGATAACAAATATCTAACCCACGTAATCCAAAAAAGGCCTCTGAATATAAATACGGGAGCAACTAATTTCTAAACAGGATATCTGCTTCTTGTGAAACCATAAAGAGATGGAGCAAACATACTGCATCTTGATATTCCTTTCGCGGAGGGGCTACTACACGATTAATCGGAAAAAAGTTGCATTCACCAGGCAAATTTTGCTGGTTGAACTGTTTCATGATTTTCATCGCAACCCTTAAAAATAGTTTCAATGACGTTATTGGTTGCTCGAAAAAAAACTTGTTTTATGAAGAACTTTAATACAAATTAGGATACCTATCATCTGAAACAACGTGAAATAGCAGCCGATTTCCAGCAGTCACTTCAACAGCTTGAAAATAGATTGGCTCGCAATCAATAAGATCCAACAAAATTCCTTAACAGCCTCTCCTCAACGCAGTGGGAAATGAAGCTGCAGTAAAACGATTACATTAACTAACCATGATACCCTTTAACAACATCATCATGACGCCCGTCAAGGTTGTTATCTCGGAACCACTGAACAACTCGTCGTACGCCGTCGACGCCATTTGTTACAGACTAAAATTGATTCGTGAGACCTGAATTAAAATCGAAGGAAGAAAAAACACATGATGAAATTAGTTACTGGAACAGAAACTACAATGGATTCATACAGGGACATCTTAAATTCAAACGATCCTCTCAACATACGTGCAAAACAAAATGAATTACCTTGGCTGCAAGACAACGCATTTGCTGCTCCATCTGGGATATCTCCCCATTTATTGTGTTTAGTTGCTCCCGCACTTCCTTTTCTTCACGGGTTGCATCGCTTTAACAGTGCTTACGCGATATTAACAGACCCAGCCGATCAATTTACGAATACCATATCACTTACAGTTGAGCAACCATAGCTCTATCAAATTCCTGTTTCAAACGACCATGTTCTGAACTAGCTTTGTCCATACGAATATGATTCTCCTGTAGCCCTACTCCGAGCTCCTAAAAACATCTCCTTTGGTTATACATCACATAACGCCTGGGATGAGTCATACATGACAACGGAGAGAATGGCCGTCACCACTCAATTACGACTCATTTTACTTCTGACCGTTTGAGTCGATGAACACAGTTTGTTGCTATAATTTCGTGTTAAACCAATACCTTGCTAAATACAGATGTCATATCAGTTAACGCCACTTTATACACTTTCTATCTTACAAGAAGAATTTTGTAAGCAATTGGTAACTCCGCCAGATTTTTACTGTTGATGAAAGTACACGGATAGTGAATGTATCTATGAAAGAAAAAGAAAACAAAGGTACTAATATGTCTTTACGTTCTACAGCGAACAGTTCTCATTTGCACCGATAAAAAAGCTCTAAAGCTCACGGCGTAAATCAATCCCTGAGGGATGCGCCATGCATTCGACTTCATTAAGTATCGTTGGAGGTGACTGAATACATATCTGGATTTAACAATGACTCGCAGTGGCCTGCCGATGTATCGAGCCAGTGCTGCTATCCTCCCAGACAAGTGTGGTACCAATTTGCCGACCCCAGAGGGATGGAAGGCTTGGTGACCATCACCTGTATCACCTGTTACCTGTAGTCCCGTTGATCGTCGAGTGACTCAAGCGGAGGCCAGTAAATCCTCCATTTCTCACTGTCGCGTTCAAGAGTAGCTCAGTGGGTTCTGCTCGCTTTAGGGACTCGTCGGGAATCATATCATTCTTCTAGGCTCTTCGTGAAGAACCCTGACTATCGGGTCGGTGGTCTTCCTGCAGTACGTTTGACATCCCGAGGAACCTAGTCACTAACAGCCCTTGTCCATCGGTTATCATCTATACGCATTACGTGTCCGGCCCACCTTACCTTCGACTGTTTGGCGTATAGAATGGCATCTTTGATTTTCGACCGTTGACGTAGGTCGAAGCTTTGGATCTCATCCCTTACTTGTGTGAAACGGGATACTCCTAGCATCGTCCTTTCGACTGCGCGTTCGATAACGCTGAGTGATCATTAATCCTGCTTACGTAGGGACCAGGTTTCTGACGCATACGTTAGGGCAGAAAGAACCGTTGAGTCGAAGAGGTCGGCACGGAGTCGGGTGTTCCTTGTTCTCTTCACTACATCCTCGATGCCTTGAAAGCTCCCCAAGCCGCTCGTTTCCTTCTGCCCAGCTCTGGAGCTAAGTCGTTCATCATACTGATTTTTCCACCTAGAATTGTTTCGCAAGCTCGGACGTTAGTTCGCGGTTGCCTGCAGCTCGTGCGAGTCCACGCAGGCGTATTAACTCGAGAATTTCTGGAGACAGACGTCTCTTGGTGACCTTCAAACTCTCAGCTTTCATGGCGCTAACGTGAAGATGTTGAATGAGCCTATCGTATTACTTGTCGATGTTGTCGACAACGGCATCTTCTCAACAGTCGACTAATGAGTTGAACACGTCACAGTTTATGGTGGTTCTGGGACTTCGGTTTTTAAATTTAGCGGCTTTTCCTCCTTTCCTCGAGAAATAGAATCTTGCGCGAAGGAGACGGTGGCCTGATCCCGTGTAAAATTTTGGGACAACAGCGACATCGGTTAGGCAAAACTTCCTATTTACTATGATGTGGTCTATTTCGTTATGGTACTCTCCATTGGGAGATTCCCACGTCCAGCGTTGAGGGTGAGGCTTCTGGAATTGCGAGTTACCATGGATGGTTTTGGTCGCCATGATAAACTCAGAGAGCCGCTCACCCTGTCGTTCCATTCTAATCCGTGGGACCCAATGTGGCGTTCCTCAGGAGTTCTTCTTGGTCCAATCTTGGCATTGAAATCTCCAATGACGACCTGCGCAGGAATCGATTCCACATGCGTGTCGCAGTGGCACCTACAACCATTGTAACCATTTGCACCGATAGGGTAGGAGAAAGACTATCATCGATAAGGACGGCCCTTGATAATTTTATCTTTCAGACTTGAGTGAGTCGCATATGAATCACTGTGTGTGTGTGGAGTAAAGAACGTCATGGCTTTTGATCGTTACTACCAGAAAGAGAATACCTGAACATGAGAGGTCAACTGTTCTTCTTCACATGTCTCGTCTTCAAGACTTTTCTCAATATCCTTCATTTGCTCTTCAGTATCACCAATTTGTCGAGTGAAGTGACGAACTTCACGTCGCAAGTATGCGTCGCGTTCTTCTGCCGATTTGAACTGGTCTCTAAAAATTGGCATATTTAGTAAACAAAAATCTTCCCGAAAATTCATTCATTTAATAATTCTGCTATGTTCACTTTTCATGCTTGTCCATTCAATAGTGAGAATATTCACACATATAATCAAAATTATATTCATTAACTTTGTATATGAGTTGCCTTTTTTCACAAAAAATCGTGCTTCTCAGCACACACTCAATTTAATGTGCATGCTGTTGATCTGGTAATAATTCTACCCCGAAGTCCTAGGGAACATAAATAAAGGTGCTCTCAGTTCATCTCCAAATGATTGTCGTTTTAATGTAGGAAATCTTTGTCCCATTTCCTAGCTTAAAACGACAACCACATTTCGTAGATTGAAATGATGCCTGGATTCTCCCACATGATGGTGATTGCATGTATTAAATTGCCACTCATTGTATTTCAGGCAGAAACACCACTGTGCACCAGTTTCGCTTCCATGGACACGCCCCCACTCAAGATAATTAGCAAATTTATTGGGAGATCTTGTTCAATGAAGGTTTAATAGATTTACAAACTCCAAAAAATATGCCAATTCAAAAAACCGCGATGGATAGTTAAAAAATTATTACATACTTGTGACCTTGTTTGGCAAACAGCTCCTTCGATTTTGTTTCAGCGATCCGTATATCCGATGACAGAGCTGATTCTTGCTCAACAAGTTTCTAAAACACAGACCAGTAGTGAACAGCAGATCTCAGTACAGCTGAGAAAAACGATAGCGAAGAAAACTACCTGATATTTTGGAGTGATTATTTCCAATTCCTCTTCTTTTTCACGTATGTCTGCTTTTACTTGATTCAGCACATCTTCAGCTTTGTTACGACCGCTCTTTTCCCTAGGATTAACAGTTGCTAAACGTCCAGTTTGAAAATGAGACTTAACGTTGAAATAACCACCAACTTCTCAACATCTTCTTTCAAGTCGTTTATCAACAATGATAGTTCAGCTTTCTTCTCAAAACGCTCCGCCTGCTCAGCTATAAGAGCTTCCTAAACATGGGAACTCACCAAGCCAACGCTAAATAAAAGGTGAGTTCAGATAGGAATAATTCCTTTGCTAGAAACTCACAGAGAACGGAGAAAGAATAATAAATTAAAATATTTCAGTAACTCCCACGTCCGACTTTCTATTAACCTTGGCATTGATGGAATAGTTCTTTTTACTTTCGTTTAGCAAACACGAGGTGTTATTTTATTTCGTGTTTGCTAAACAGAAGTAAAAAAAAATATTTCAACTCATAGTTACCGCCTATTCTTTTTCATGGCAAAATATTATGTAGAACACGACTCCAACGATGGTGAGATATGAGCAAAACTCGGAAAATCAGGTACGCTTGGAATCCGCGATTACCCTTTCCTGTGGCTTGTGTGTTATTATTCATTGCACAAGCCAAAGCCTTTCCGTTACCTTTCTCTCAGCAATTTTTCACCCTAAAGGTACTATCCGCTATTATCTGTCAACGAGAACGATCTGGAGAGCACTATTCGGCAATGAACGTAGTTAAGAAGAACCTGCTCTAGAGAACAATGTTGCTGATTACTATTAGCTGCGTTGGAGTAAAAAAAAATTGGCTAAGAGAAAGGCAAAGCAAGGGCCTGGGTTGGTGAAATGAACAACACGTGAGTCACCGGAAACGCAATCTCGAAAAGCATCTGAGGTTCCGAGTCTCACTCATATCTCAGCACCATTATGGTTGTATTTCAAATTGAAATAATTCCATACAACTTTAAACAGGGAATACAACTGTGCGTGGAACATTCTAAAACTTAATAACAAAGGCAAAATTGAAAGGAAACACACCTTTTCTTCTTTCATTCCTTTGAAACGTGATTCTAACTTTCTTTGCTCCGCACTAGCTCTCACACCTCGCGCTTGAACCTCTACAAGCTCGCTACTAACCTTAACGCATCGCAATAAGAACCTTTACAACAACAACAACAAACGATTACTTCGACTTTCCAAGCTGTTAGCGGTATCGACTTAGTCAAGAATTACCGTCACTCTGTGCATTTGATCTTTAAGAGTATATGAGGGGTATTGCAACACAAGACTGCTTAAAAGTAAACATCTGTTTGTACCATATCCAGTAACCGCACGACCGATCAGGAATTCACTGATTCGAATTTTCACATGTAAGAAATTTAGGAGTGCACGACAATTTAAAAACCAACTAAGAAATTTCAAAATCGAAGACATGAATAGTAATGCGAACACTGCATAAAAAAGTTGACAATGAGGTCTCAGTGAAGCAATAAATCAGGAAAATACACCCTTCGGGAAGAACAGTCAAGCAAAATCCGCTTCCATATTGACCTTTACTGAGGAAAATGAAACGAAGTACCTTTGTTTGACGTGTATTAAGCTCTTCCCTCTGATCCAGCAATCTCTCCAACTTTTTTCGCGTTTCATTAGCTTCGGTGTCATATATGGTGTACTCTATCGACCTTTTCATCTTGTCCCACTTCTGATACTCCTTTAGATCTTCTTTCTCCTCTTCTAGTGTCTTCAAACGCTCGTCGATGTAAGACAGTAATGTCTCAATCTTCTTTGTTTTGTTGTCTAAAAGCTTTTCAATAATATGTACGCTGTAGTTCCTCTTTTTTTTATTGACGTACGAGTCTCTTTCAGGATTTTGAGACTTTCTTCCTTCCGCTCGTCATAAACACGAGTTCCAGCAACTTCTCGGAGCAATTTCAGCCTGAATGGAACGTATCAGTAAACTTGTTGTATGGTACAAATTTATAGAAGCATGAACATTTATATAAAAAAAGGATAAAATAAAACAAAAACGTAGAAAATATTAAAAAGCACATATACATACGTATGTACATAAAAACGACCCCGGAGAGATGGAAGGCTTGGCGCACCACCTGTACGGGGATCGATTCCACGTGTGTGACGCAGTGGCGCCTCCAACCACTGCGCCACACGCGCCCTACTAGGTATGTACATAGACCTGCATGAATATATACAAATATATATATATATATACATATAAATACACATATACGTGAACATACACGAAGTATATACAGAAGTGAATGAACAATATATTGGTACGTATATTCATGCTGCTCACCATTAGCACTGTGCTGGGTCGACCCTATCTCGAGGTCCCTGAAGCTCCCATATGGGGTCGAGAAATTGGCACCATACTTCTCCGGGAAAAGTTCACTGTCTGCCGTCAAAGTGGGAACGCTCTAAGCCAGGTATCCCACTACCCCATAGAAAGTCGGCTACACTAGCATTCAACGACATTCATAAAATAGACGACAATCTTAAAGCAGCAGCCGAACCCACAAGCGACAAGTATGAAAATCTTCGCAGATAATAATGGATGCGATAAAACGAATAGAATCGAATGCAAGAAGTGCTGGGATACGCGCATTAGGTGTGAAGATGAATCGTGTAAAATAAAAACTAACCTACACGGTTACATATGCATGTATATATATATATATATATTAGTATGTACGTACGTATATACACAGACATGTATATATACATGTATGTACATATATGTATAGAATATGCAAAAGCATCGATTATGTACCTGTGAGAATCAGAAGCGATTGCCAACTCATTGATTTTTCCTTGTTTGACAATGTAATAAGGGTTCGAACGAGAAAAACCAGCCGATTCCATCAGATTTATAACCTAACACCATAGAAAATGCAAAAAAAAGAACAAAGGCGGTGGAAACCTTAGAATGAAATCGTTGTAAAGAACAATTACCTCAGTACGCAGCACCATTTTGCCATCGATGTAGTACTGGTCTTTCTTCTGACCAACTTGTCGAACCACGCGCACTTCTGTGCGCTCGATCTACAAGAATGTCTTTAACCCATAACGACCTTCACCAAATTTCAGGGTTGGCCGAGTCGAATACAAGCTAGTTTTCGTCGGCAGCGGACTTTCCGATTTTTTAACAATTAAAATAGCATTGAAATAAGAATTAACATTAAATAAAAGAGTTTTAAAGGACCGAAAAATTAAATACATAAATGAAAATTTATCTGACACTAAACTACAATTAGAAACGTCGCATTCTCTCAACAATGATTAATCGTAAGATATGGTTTAGTTATTAATGCTGAATCTTGTTTAAAGTGTGTCTTTCGAGTTATTACTAAGAATAATAAGTAGAAAAATGCCAAAGCACTAACGGCTGGAATTCTTCTATCCGTGTTATCGAAGACGATCTCGACACGAGCCGTGCTGATGCGAGGACCAGAGCTCTCGTGCAGTACACCCAGTCTTTGTTCAGACCGCAGATTACTGAACTCATCGCTCAACACAAACTGAATCGCTGAAATTATAGACGTAACTCTCTATGTGCTGCCTACTAAAATTCTTTCGAAACGAAACGAAGGACCCGCATGGTGTGGTGGGGTACGTGTTAGCCCCCGGAAAAGGTAAATATTTCGTTCTCAACCGCAGAAACCACCAGTCCAGAGTTTTGCAAATATCTCATTACGCATTTATTTCAGATTATCTGAAATGAAGATACATCGCAGCTCGTTCTCTAGAACTCCGCAGAGGATTGCAAATTAATCTACTACAATCAAAGGAGAAGGAATATGAAACAAAATCAGTTGTACGTATTCTACAAGAGCATATACACTACACTTGGATACTTGGATAGCCCCTTCTCACTAGTTGCGCGGGCTCCAGCGAAATTTCCATTTTCCGGAGTTCTGCTCGTTTAGCTACTGTGGTTCTCTGGAGACCTGAGGTCAGCGAGGCCAAACTCTGCCCCAGGTCGTCACCACCACAGGCAGCCGTCGCCCTTGTGGATCAGACAAAGATATACCACTATGAGAATAGTTTGATACCAGGACGGTGGTGGATTCTGGTATTGGTTTACTCCTATCTTGACTTCTTGACTGAAGCGCCAGACACCTTGTCAACTTGGGTGACCCTGGTGGTGAATGCATCTCCCTGCTGCACATCGCTGCCAGACACCAAGGAGCACCTATACACTACAGCTACGAAAAAGAAACGTAATGAAAGGGACTTCCTTAAACTCACGCACACTTCCATGCACTGCTCGCCACCACCAAAACAAGTGTTGTTTATACTTTAGTTCGTAATAGACATAAGTGTAGAATAAATTTAAATGTTCATAAGTGTAAGTGTAAATGCTAAATTCTTGTAGTAGATGTAGCTTAGTTTGTAAGAATACGAACCCAAACTACGGAACAGCAGATAACACCCACCAAGGAAGAAGTTCGACTTCCCACTGCCATTGCGTCCAACGATCACATTGTGTTTTGGAGAGAAACAGTCAATACTGGTCACTTCGCGGTAACTGCGAAATCCAGAAATATTGACCTTAAGTGAAAAGTCTGACGATGAGTTACAAAAATCGAAATACTGACAAATCAACACAACCTCCTTAATGTGCATGACGTCTCTTGAAGTTTTCACCCATAAAAAGAAACCTGGAAGTCAATATTTTAATAGCGACTGTGTTTCCATGACGAAAGCATCACAGGAGAACTTGGGGACTCGGAAAAACCATAGAAAACACTTCGATTCCGGAAAAAGGATAGAGAACTCAAGCTCTTCAAAACCTCAATGCAACAGCATGACTATTTAATTAGGAGTTCAATAAAAGCTCGATGACTACTGTATTAATTACACCCACCGATAACTTTGGACCAACAAACTTTAAACGACATATTTCCTTAAACCAAACAACTTTATGGTTAGTTCCGTTAGTGACGAAAAGTTAGAGTTTGGCATTCGTTACTTTAACTAGCACACCTTTAGCGTCGCTAACGTAATTTGAAATTGTCTAACCAAGTTTGGAAAGTCTTCTAAGCGAAGTATTTGTTTTATTTCCTTTCAGACTCCATGAAGGATATATTGGGATGTGCAATACGTACGTAAGACTTGAGCTAAGAACCTGGTATACGCTTCTTTTGACATACGGCTCGTAAATGCAGAAGTTCTAAGGAAATATCTTACGACGTTAGAGTACTTGTACAATGTTCATTAACGCCACTGTTCGAAATTTCCCTAATAACGCATCTTTAACCTAAACACTGAAAAAAATTCAAATTGTGAACTGCGAACCCGTACATTTTTAAAATCAACAGAGATTCGAGTGCAGCTCCAATGGCTTTAATATAAAAGATTATAAGTAGGGTCGAGTAAGTATCAGAGTAGTAGAGTACATACAAGAGTCAAATTTAAAACCTAACACATCTAGGAAAGACTTGCAGTCTACCCAGTGAAAAACGGACCAGTGGTTCCTACATGATCGCATGATTTTTCAATACATAAATATCAACAACGTTCATGTCAGAGACCACAAATAAGAAACCTGAAAGCAGTATCCATATTACCGGTACTTTCAACCCTCAGTAATACAGCATTAAGATTTCCTCGGATCACGACAAACTTCTCACTGAGGCTTTCATCAAATAACAGAGCATATTTTAAATCGAAGCAATGAATAAGAATGTGTAACCGTCCACGGACTTCCCTCATAAGGAATCCGAGGCCAGTTAGCCGCGCGGGAGAGAGTGCGCATCCTCAGGTGGCTGATAGGAAGTTGATCGCGGACCAAAAAGCCGGCCTTTGTCTCATTGAGACTCGGGTAGATCAAAAAGATGGACTCCGTTTCTATTGGACCTATCTGCCACATAACTGCTGATTTCGGGGACGTATTCATTCAAGAGTGCGAGGATGTGTTCTCGTTTATGCGGATTGTATTCTATGAATCAATTTCTCCAAAGGCCTGCAATCAAGTAACAAGGAAGCCGCCAAATTTTATTTACTGCCTAATAATTTTTAGGCATGCATTATGTGACATAACCATAAAGTTGCTCAGATATCTGCAAAACTCCTGAATTTGGTGTCTGAGGTGGGGACTGAACACACTATTACCCTTTCCGGGCGCTAACGTGTTCACCACCACAACATGCGAGCCCTTCGTTTCGCCTGTCTCTCATGCCTTTTATTGACCTCTATATAATACCCTGCCATTGAAAAATATTAGGCAATAAATAAAATCTGGCGACATTGTGATTTATACAATCGCTTCAGCTTAACTGGGCTCATGCCGATTTACGCTCCCCAGATCCTTGACCCGTTGACGGGTCATTGCTCATAGCGCCTATAGGTCAATAACACGGCTGAGAGACAGACTAAATGAAGGACTCGAATGGTGTGGTGGTGAGTGCGTTAGCCCCGGAAAGAGTAATAGCCGGTTCGATCCCCATCGCTAACACCTGCGGTCCAGAGTTTTGCAAATATCTTAGCAACAAGGAAGTATTTGGGAGGCCGCTAGGAGTCGCTTCCAACAAATAAGCTCCATGTCCACTCGGGGAGAGACTGCTAAGCTAGCCGTGAGTACACCCAGTCCCCACGTTCAGAGCTCAGCAAGCTATACGTGGGTACCAAAAAGCTAAACACAATAAAATAAACAAGACTTATTCTTACAACCCTGAGAGAACCTTCATATAGCATTGGACGTCGGAGTCTCCCAATGGAGAGTACCATAACGAAATAGACCATATTATAGTAAGCTGAAGGTTCTGCCTATGAGATATCGTTGTTGCCCCAAAATTCTACACGGAACAAAACCATCGCCTCCTTATTTCAAGAGTTCATTTCTCACCGAAAGGAGAAAATGCCACTAAATTCGAAAAACGAAGTTCCACAACAACCGCAAACTGGTGCTTGTTCAATTCACTAGTCGGCTGTTGGGTAGATGCTCCTCTTGACATGGATAGGGAATACGATCGGGTCATTCTACATCTTCACGTCAGCGCTATTAAAGTTGAGAGTTCAAAAATTACCAAGAGACGTCTTTCTCCAGAAACACTCGAGTTAATACGGCAGTGCGGAACCTCACGAGCTACAGGCAACCGCTTACTCAAGTCGGAATTTGCAATACAATGAAGATAAGCGATAAAAGACCTTAAGAGAGAAGAGCAGCAGTTATGGTCGAAGCTGTAAAGGCCAGAAAAAGTATCAGAAAAACCTATCCAACCTTCGGCAATTAAAAAATCAAGATTGTTGAACTATGACGCTAAAACGGAGCAGTCACAGCTTCCAGAAAGGTAATGGAAAAAATCATTCACGACTACTACTTGGATCTCTTCAGCAGTCACGTCTCCCAACCCTCATATGAAATAAAGGAAGATGAAAATGTCTTACCACCGGTTCTGTGTCCCAAAGTCGGACCTGCTACTTCGTTAGAAAAGAATATACCAGCATTTAATCCAGATTGCGTAGGGCCTGAGTACCAAATGCCCATCAGCACCGTGGCTCAGCTCTTCACACGTTACCTGTCAGAATGTAAAGTTCCTATTCAACAGAAGACCAGTAGGATTGTTTTGTAGTTCAAGAAGGGTCACCTTCACGATATCAATAACTATCGCCCAATCTGCTTGCTATCACGTACAAACTCTTCACTTGAATCATCCCAAACAGGATTGACAAAACGCTGGGCGAGGGACAGCCATGTGAGCAAGCAGGGTTTCGAGAAGGATTTAGTACGATGGACCACATCCACACGATAACATAGCTCACTGAAGTATCGCGAGGGTAAAAAAGACCGCTCTGTTTCACTTTCATCGACTTACAGAAGGCCTTTGATTCGATTGAGATAGAAGCAGTCATGGAAGCCTTTGGTAGTCCAGGAGTCCCTACTCAGTACGTAACGATTCCTCGTGAGCTGTACAAAAATTTCACAACCAAGATTTCACCATTCTACAACGATATTGACGTCAAAAGAGGAGTTAGGCAAGGCGATACAATCTCGCCAAAATTACTTACAGCCAGCCTTCAGAACGTCATGCGAACATTGGAATGGGATAATATGGGAGTGAAAATCGACGGTCGGCAGATACATCACCTTCGCTTTGCTGATGACATCGTTCTTACAACACCAGACATTAGCCAAGCGAAACGCATGCTTGCCGACTTTGATAAAGCGTGTGGAAAGATTGGTCTTCGACTAAATCTAAAAAAAACGATGTTCATGAAGAACGGATTGGTTTCGTTTGCCCCATTTACGCTAGACGGAACCAATACCTCCGAATGTCCCAGTTACATCCATCTAGGTCAGGAAATCAGCATGAATGACTCAGCTCCAGAGTTGAGCAGGAGGAAGCCACTGCCTTGGAGAGCTTCCAAAGCATTGAGGTCTTAGTGAAGAGCACAAAGGAAGCCCGTCTTCATGTTCATCTTTTCGAGTGCACGTTTTTCCCTGCCTTAACATATGCTTCAAGACCCTGGTTGCCACATAAACAGGAATATGATCATTCAGCGTTATAGAACGTGCAGTCGAATGGACGATACCTTGGAGAAACCTGCATTAGGCAAGTGAGAGGAAGGTCTCTAAATCCCGACGTTCGTTAGCAATCAAAAATTAAAGACGCCATTTGCGCGCCAAATTTTCGAAAAGTGGTTGGACCCGCACATGTAATGCGTCTGAACCGATTGGGACAGAAGCTACTACCGACTGGATTTCTCAAGTTGTCAAACAAGCAGCAAAACGAGCACCGATACGATGGTGAGAGCTCTTCGCGAAAACTTTAAACGAAATATATGAGACTCAACATATCTCTAAAGCAAGCAGAACCAAATGGGGCGACTCTTGCACGCTACTTCGGGAAAACGACACTTAACCGGCGGCAGTTTGAGTCACTCGAAGATCACATGGACGATAGGTAACACATAGTCATACGGATATCCGTCTAAACAATTTAATTTGGATGAGTGACCATAAACGGGACCGGTCAAAACGGCGTAGCGTAAAGAATTCCGATGAAAGAGGACAAGTTTCGAAAATGCTGTAGTTGTGTCATTTAAATGACGTAACTAATTCAAAAGAGATAAGGGATAAAGGATAAAGCTCTCGGCGTGGTTCAATCTCCAAAGGACGCGCTGTGCATTCAACTTCGCTAAGCATCGTTGGAGGTAACGGAATGAATATCTGCCCTTTATAATAACTCATGGTGGACTACTGATGTATCGAGCTATCCTCCCAGAGAAGTCTAGTATCAACTTGCCGACCTCGGAGGGATGCAAAGCTTGCTGTGCATCGGGATCCCTTGTGTTCTGCAGGGCGTCTCCGACCACTGCGCTACATTCAAAGAGGTACGTATATAAAAATATTTTACATATATTGCAAGCTTCTAGAGTAGCAAATGGAGCGAGTATAAAGAGACAATGTGGGTATGAAAGAATAGGACATTCTTATATGGAAACTGCACACATAGACACTTTTTACATCCGTCATAGAGAAAGTTGAATTCATAACAACCCGAAGATAGTTTCTTCTAAATGTTTGCAGCAGCAAACAGGACGGTGAACTGTACACAAATGAACAGAAAGAAATTCGAAAGCAAGTAAAAGATCCATAGCCAGCGTTAACACTTCATATAGAAGAAAGGCATGGAGCGCTCGCGATTTCCACAGGTCCATCTAAACCATCGGGGGTTGTGCTAAAACACTACACCCCTCTTGAGGATTCTCCCATAGTTCTTCGGAACTTAGAACACAAGCTTAGGTAGTAAAGCTGACGCACTCTAATCACGATTCCAATGATGCGTTCTGTGTTGAGCAGATGTTTTTTATTGGAGCGTGGAAACTTGTGTTATGTTGTACTCCACTCGGTTGATTATTTGCATAACCTAGCCGTGAATACTGAAAATATAAGTTCAAAGCACATAGTGAAAACTTCACGAATGTCCAAACCTTAGAGCACTATAGAATAGTGGTTAGGCAGATAACGAAGAGGGAAAAACGTGGTAGCTGAAATAAAACAAACGAACGGAGAATACACGTGAACGCTGTGGTAAAGAACGAGGTGGTTGAATCTCATCAATCTGTTTATTTCCTATCCGAAGTCGTTCGTAACGATCTTTGATTCTAGGGTCTTCCTTACATAGCAGGGATCTGAACATTCCATTTAGTATGAGGCACCCTCTAACTCCAACTTTCACGTGCCCTTTAGTTCATTAATTGAGATTTCACGGCACCTCCTTCGTATGGAAACCTCTAATGATATGAGCAAAAAAGATGTAGTATGAACAAGCCTTTGAGGCCAATCACAAGTGGTGGCAAAACTCGCTTAGCGCTTACTAGAACTCTTCTGAGTAAGGTTTGAAATACTGCTCGCATTGTAATCATAATTCAACCACTTTTCTGAGGCTGAGAGAGAGGCGAAACGAACGACACGAATGGTGTGGTGGTGAACGCGTTACTCGCCGGAAAGGACAATAGCGTGTTCGTTCTCCACCGCAGACACCTGCGATCCGGAATTTTGCAAATGTCTCAGAACACCATTATGGTTATATCACACATAATACCCTGCCGTGAAAAATTGTAATAAGCAACAACTAGGAAATTGATTTTGTGATTTCGACTACAGCCTCAACTTAACTATGTTCGTTGCCGATTTAGGCTCCCAAGATCAATCCAGTTGACGGGTGATTGTTGATGACGCTGATCTACAAAACTAGCTCAGTGACAGTCGAAACGGTGGACCAGCATGGTGTGGTGGTGAAAGCGTTAGC
Organism: Angiostrongylus cantonensis; assembly: GCA_009735665.1. Lineage (NCBI taxonomy): Eukaryota > Metazoa > Nematoda > Chromadorea > Rhabditida > Metastrongylidae > Angiostrongylus > Angiostrongylus cantonensis. The sequence goes on from MQTX01000202.1 coordinate 602,790, forward strand.
CCCGTAAAGGGTAATAGAGTGTTCGATCCCCATCGCAGACATCTGTCGACCCGTTTCTTGCAAATATCTCGGCACCATTGCCGTTATGTTTCAAATCATGACCTACCACGACCAGTAGGTAAAAACTAACTATAGCATGTAATGTTTAATGGAACGTTTAATGGAACGGAAACGAATGGAATGTCAATGTCATATTGTCTTAGTGGGATATTCAATTGCTTACTACTTGATACTTGAAAGGCCCGTCCTCACTGGTCATGCGGGCCCCAGTATATTCTTCATTTTTCGGAGTTTTGCTGGTTTAGCCAGTGTTTCGGTGTAGTCCCCAGGTCAGCCTAGCCAAAGTCTGCCCCAGGTCGTCACCACCACATGCAGTCGCCACACTTGTGAATCCGAGGGTAATTTGTCACTATGCGATTAGTTTTATTATACCAGGACGGTGGTGATTTCTGGTTTTGGTTTACTTTTATCTGGGCTTCCTGATGGAAATGCCGGACTCCTTCTCAACTTGAGAGACCCTGCCAGTGGATGAATCCCAGCTGCACATCGCAGTCCGACACCCGGGAACACGTAGCGGCCACGATGGGACGGTAAACCGTTGGGAGGGATATTCAATCACTTCGATGAAATTTCACGCATTGGAGATCACGGTGTTCTGTTAAGAACAGCTGGCATAATCATAGATATTACTGGTTACTGGTTATCCATACTCATTAGCGTCCTGCTAACTATGTCATCGTGAGTTGTTTTTTTTTTCTTGTTTTATTTTTTTTTCCTACCAATAAACTATGTTTTGTGGTCACGACTCTTCAATAGCTGTTGTTAGCAGAATAGTATTGCAACCCAAGGAACATACTGACAACTTCTAAGCGACATTGAAGCAGAATGTTGTAAGTCGTTGGGTTATGGTATTGATGAAAATCCCACGAATCATTTGTGCTATTCTAAGGCAAAATGCTCGATTATACGTTGATCTAATGCCTATAGAGTTCGAAACTATTCGACTTCCTTCCTTCTTTAAACTAACGTTTCTGGTTGCATTCGCCACAATATTGTTTGTTTTGGTTTCCTTTATGATCCTGATCTCCGTGTACTTCGCGTCGCTGAAGAAATCATGCAAACGGAACATCAGTGGAATAAAAGTGTTTGTGGCTTTTTGCTGGATATTTTCTTATGCAGTCAACTATGAAAAACATACTATAACCGTAAACATCTCACCTTAACGATATGGTGTTTCTAAATATGCTTGAACTGATGTTTTGTGCAGTTAGAAGTCTCAAATTATTCAAGTTCAAAGTGAGAAGAAGTTCCCGTCAAACTCTACGACGATGGGTAGGAATCCAATATCGCAATAGCTGTCACTACGAATGAAGCAGAATGGCTAGTCAACGATTCTCTTAAAACTCCACACTGCTGGCTGTTCTTTGTCATTTCTAACCTATCAATGACGGAGTGAGTAAGCTGTGACTCATTTTCATTTCGATTTTCTATTCGTCTCTGAAAAATGTCTGAGGTATTGTCCATACTTATCATTCTCCAACACAGATGCCATGCAAAAAGATGTGAAGAACTACTCACCTAATTAAAATTTGAAAAGCCCACGTTTTGGAGGGATTGTTCTTCCGACCTGAATCGTCTGACGATGGTGCACCAGATAAAGTTGCTGGTGTGGAGGGAGAGGGAACACCCACAGTATTAAATATGAGTTCCAGAATAGATGGTGTTCTGTTTGAGTCCTGTATCAATTTTTTGCCCGCTGTGTGCACAGCAAAACACATGTGCTGTCGCTAATGACGAGAATGTATGAAACTTTTACGCGCAGGGTTCTTGGCTTCCATGAGTCACATAGGACTCATGGTATGAGCAATCAAAAATGTGGGGCCATTACCAATGTGTCAATGTTTTCAGCTTTCTGTGGTACACTGACACTAGTCACTTTCAAGAGAAACTCAAATTTGTAATGTAAATATGTCCTTCAAAGATTTATAACCTATAGGCAGACTGAATCCTGGTCAGATTTTTTACCTTTGCAAGAACGACTGCGCATTTTTTTGACGGTGTTGGGCAAGAGCAAGGAAGAAAATAGCATTCTCGCATTATTTTTCGCAAGGTGTTTTCTTAAAAATATAAAATTTGTGGTTATGACTGGAGTATTACAACTCCAGTCATAACCACACATAACCTAAACCAACTCCACATGTCGTGCGGATCCCAGAACTCCCAGCTATTTCGTTCTCGTAACCATAATCTATTGAGGTAGTCGTGTGAGTAGAAACATTCAGCAATAACCTGGGGCTCTCTTATCTTCTCTGGTCATCGGGTTGAATGCTAGCCGAACGTAGTTTTCCATTCGTACCCGAAATAACTAAGTTAGGGCGCTAGAGCACTGTGCATTGTATATGAGAATCGCTTGGAATGCTGCTAGCAACTGGATGTTATCAAGATTAGAAAGAAACAGCTGCCAACAATATTAACCGTAAGAGTTTATTAAGTATATCTGAATGGTACGAAATAGTTATCACGTTGATAAAAACAACTCTCAGCGAGCTGAGTTGTTATTTCGGTTTTTGCTTAGAATCCCCATCTTTTACGTTCTCAGTAAGCTTCAGAGCGGATGAAGCTCCCTTTTTTTCCGATTCTTCCTTCTGTAAGCTCACAATTTGTTCCAGAGTGTCGTCTTGATCGGATTTTGGCTGTAAAACATTGAATGGATGCATAGTAATCAATACTTCAGATGAGGGTGGTTAGATCAATGGTAGTGACACTGTTCAATTCTCACAAGTCCCTGGCTGGACCCCAGTAAGAGCCAACAGGGCCCCTTATACAAGTTTAACGTGTAAAAGTGACTCATTGTCACTAGAAAACACTGAAAGCTGTGATTCGGCTTCCTTTCAAAAGGCCTTTCTTAAGTGTTTCGCTTTTCAATAACCAACAATGAGGAATACAGAGTTCACTCAATAAAGAAAAAGATCTAACAATATCGAGAAAAGAAAGGAAAAAAGGGGAAAAAAAGACGAGCTGGCGATAAATTATAACTTTCGCTTCACCTGATAAAAGCCACTAGCTATTTTTGCTTTTTTATCTTTTGCCAACTCAGCAGCTCGTCGTCGCTTTGCACTAGGCGATGGCTCCTTTACTTCTGGATACGGTAAGAAAGTCTGCTGTTTTCCAGCAGCTTCCTGAAAAAGTAACTCCGGTGTAAATGTTGTTATATAATCGACAGCAACATATTAGGTTGCGTGAAATACAAATCAACTGAGTGTAAATTGGTTTGCGTGCTTGTGTGGAATTGCCCAAGTCAACATGGATGCTACAAACTGCTATTGGTAATAACAAAATTATAAAGCTCTCGGCGCCTATCAAATTCTTAGGAATGCGCTGTGAGCCACCTACTCCACTAAGCATCGTGGGAGTGAGTGAATGAATGCATGGTCCATACAGCAACTTATGCTAGCCTACCTTTATATGAAATCGATGCTAGTATTCTCTCAGGCAAGTCCGCTACCAATTTGCCTTCCCAGAGAGATAGAGGGCTTGGTTTGCCCAGGTTACGATAACGAACCAACATCATTGTGTAATGCACTGCATTGCATTTTCAATAAGCGCCCGCTTTCCGAAGGATCAATCGGCCGCGTAGTTAGTAAAAACTTGATGATTGTGCTCACGCTGTGCACATCTAGCGTCTTCGGTTTTCCAGCTATTGAACGCTTCACACATGATGGCGACTAGAAAGAGAAAAACCCTCAAAACACAGGCGATTACCGTAAGATTAGTGTGTTTCAAGCAATCTACCTTAGAGATACTTCTAGCACTTTTCTTTGATTTCTTGATACACTGACTAGCAATCCATGTTAGTAGGAATAGTGATAAACACTGCTGAAAATACAACGCACATAAAGAAGCGTATGCTCACAAGTAGAATTTAAAGTGTTTCCAGGCATGGGAGAGAATTGAACTAACGACCTGTAACATTATGAAAATCACTGAAGTGGAGATGAGAGCGAATCAAGGCAACCGACCACCTGGTTGAGAGAATGGTACAACATATTGCAGAAAAACGAAGATGGGTATAAGCTGTCGATATCACTGAAAAATGTGTTAGCAATACGTGTGAAAGGTGCTACTTCCTTTAACACAGAGGCCGGCCTGATATCAGAACCTGCAAAGAGGATACATTCAAATGCAACAAAAGTGATAATTTCTGGCTCAAACAGGCGATAAGAGGATGAAAAAGCATTTCAGCAATCGTCAGCTCTTATCTGTAGTCTGCCTGTGGCTCAATGGAGCAAGATACGCTGGAATATACATTGTGTAGCTGGTTCGATACAGCTCCTCAAGTAAACCAAGCCTTGCAGTTCTCAAGGCAAGCAGATTCGAAGACTCGGGAAGGACAAAAGGGACGGATAATAACCGCAACATATCGTGTATGTCAAGTTTGCATTCAACCGCCACTTCCAGTGAAACTGAACGAATGGCTTTTCTAAAGGATTGAATAAGGTCTGATTCTCGATCTTCTATCGTATTCTTGCAATTTCGTTGCCAGCCATGCCTAGGAATGTATCTGTCTGTGCTGTACGCAATTCTTAAACAGGATTGAGCTTGCTCGATGAATCCGAATACCATCACATTCTTTATTATGTCGAGCGATTCTGACAATCAGTTAAGTTATTTCACGTCTAACAGGATTACAGGTGATTAAAAAAGCAAGCGATGAAATTTTCGCCATTGATCAATCCCTGAGGAACTCTATAGCCATTTGCGACAGTCTAGAGATGTATCCAGCCAGTGGTGGTATCTCCAGACAAGTTTAGCACCAATTAGAAGACCCTGAAAAATATGAATCATTAGCTCACGAGCCAGTACATGCCTTCAAATGGACTGTTTTTGTCAAACAATGTTTGCTTCTACGAAGGTGTCAATCAAACCTATGAATACTCTCAAAGCGATCATGTTTCCCACCTGTGCATTTTGTCCTATTCTAGATCCTAGATCTTTCCTCATGTCTTTTTTTATGTCCTACGTTTTTTCCTAATATTCTCTTATCCTGCATGCGATGAATAGAACTCGTCGCCGAACAGCCACAGCGGTGTCCATTTTTGGTAGACTTCACAATACAAACAGAGCATATTTCTGCTTTCACATAGTTTTTATATTCTCTCATTTCACAAGAGAACTAGATTCACCATAGCTATTAAAATGTGACAACAATAATTTTTTAGTGTTGCTGTTATTGTAGCAGACACCGCATTGGTACGCAGCATTTTTTCATTCATAACAGCTGACCTACCAGCGGATTCTGCCCTCCTAAGAGCTTGAAAAGGTCAAGTTATTCGCAACCTACTTGATCAAATATTCCCATAATCTTAATGGAGTAATCATGAAACCTAGACTTCAGTCGCACTGGAGCTCTTTTTTTCTACTTCTGCTGTAGAGGTCATGGAGGTATTTAACCAAGTAGGTTTCCAGTTAACTTGAGTTTCCAGACTCTGATGAAGGCGAAATTTGGTAAATCTTCAGCCAGTATTGTCTTGAGAAAACCTCGTTAACAAGCCCGTTTCTGCTCGTGAAGAAAATGTTGACTTGTTGAAAAATGTCCTTGGCCAGTGGAAACTCGGTCCTTGGAATCAACTTTTAAATAAAAACATTTTTGAAATGCATGAATTGCCTCGATAAATGAATTAAACTTCGGCTCGATGAACTGCGTGCTGAAAGAAAATGGTCGACTACAGTTAGAAACGAAGACCTCAAGCCGACTGGTAGCAGGTTAACAGGTTAACACTAGGTGCGGTTGATGTAGGAAACAGTGTCATTTTGACTGCTTCAATGATGGCCTACGAAGCCAAATTTTATACGAAAAAATGTTAATGACATGTAACGGACTCAAAACTATGAAAAATGCAGATTATAGGGGTAGCTGTTTATAGTTACGGTATCCAAGCAATGCAAAATGTTATAGCAATGCTTAAACATCCAACGGTCTAGCGCTTCACTGTGAATGGGTGGTGTTCTTGGGTGTCGGGCTGCGATGTACAACAGCGGATTCATCCCACCAGCAGGTTTTTCCCAAAGTGGGCTGGTAAGGAGTCCGGCGCTTGCACCAGGAAGCCAAACTAAGAGTAAACCAATACCAGAATCCGTCACCGTCCTGGTAGCAAACTAGTCGTGTGGTGACAAATCTCTCCCTGATCCATCAGAACGGCGACTACGTGCTGTGATGACGAACTGGGGCAGATTTTGAGACTGCTGACCTCGCAATTCTAGAGAATCACGATGGCTAAACCAGCAAAACTCCGAACAAATGAAGATTATGCTGGAGCCTGCACAATCAGTGAAGACGGGCTATCCAAGTACCCAAGTATTCAAGTAGTGCTTAAGCAATCATCTCACTAGCTAATCCTACTTACTTTGATACTTGGAAGGCCCGTCCTCATTGCTTATGCGGGCCTCAGCATAGTCTTTATTTTTTAGACTTTTGCTGGTTTAGCCATTGTGGTTCGCTGGAGCCTCGGGGCTAGCCAAGGCAAAGTCTGCCCCATATTGTCACCTCCACAGACAGTCGCCGCCTTTTGTGGATCAGAGGGAGATTTACGACCATGCGACTATTTTTGTATCAGGACGGTTACGTATCCAGGTATCGGTTTACTCTTAGCTGGGTTTCCTGATGGAAACGCCGGACTCCTCAGCTTGGGAGACTGTAAGGGAGATGAATCCCCCGCTTCACATCGCAGCACGACACCCAGGAACACCTTCCAACAACGATTAGGCAGTGAACCGTTGGAAGGCACTAGCTAATCATAATATGAAAAGCTTGTCTGGAATGCACATCATTGCTATGACGTAATTGCAAAGTACAATTGATACTGTTGAACTTTTGAACTATTTGTGTAAAAATTGAACTAAGCCAACGCAATTTAATGATCACAAATTTCTTTCTTACTCGAAGTTATATACCAATCAATATCAATGATATGTTGCTATGAAAGACAAAGCCTTTCGCACAGATCAACCTCTGGAAGAAACTCCCTCTATGTCACCCAATCAAGAATCATATGGCTGGATGTTATGTCAGCATATTTATCTTCGCAGATTTAGCACAATGCAGACTCTGAAGGTGGTGTTGTGGGTTTCGTTAACCTGCGATGCGTGATCAAAGAGAGTCAAGATATCCATTGCAGAACGAGCACTTAACCACTACACTACACTCGCTCCTAATCTACGTCAGTATAATACCACGTTAAACCTCCTTTTCTGCGCTTTCCACTCACTACTCTAGAAAAAAGGCTCACCCCTCACTTGATAATTTGTGTTTACTACTATGGACACGTCAGAAAATAACGAGGGAGCATTGTTGTTGATGCTTACCAATATTTCTTTCTAGTTAAAATCGGTAAATGTAATGAAGCAACATACTCCTGCATTTTATTTTCACATAACACGGGATCACATGCAGCACGCCAGCGCATCCTAGCAATACATGCTGACGATTCCTGTCTTCACATCCATCGTCCACGAATATCCTAGCTTCTTTTGCGTTTGAATTAGAGCACTGTTCGAGAAATTTTTCATCTCCATCGAGAATGCCACTGAATGCTAGGCGAGTCCATTCCTCCTGGAACCCTGAGATAGCCGTACTAGACGGGTTCCACGTGGATTGGAAGGAGTGGACTTGTCCCACACGTCCGGTACCAATTTACCGACCCAGGAGGGAGACGTACGGTGAGTCCAGGGCAGGTCGGACCAGCTTATGAGCATGTTCATCCATCCGCGTAATAAGTGGGACACCAACCCGCGCGCTACCCGATCTATGAAACAATTCACATGTACAATAAATAAATGTGACGAAACAAGGAGTCATAGTGAGAAACACTTCTTTGCCATCGTGCGAGTAATTTATAAGATTTTTAATATACTAACTATCCCTTTATTACGAAAAAATAAGTTCTACGAGAGTAGTAATCTGGTGAATCCTCAAAGAAACAATGTTGTTGTTAGTGAAAACAAACTCAGCGAAACCGGTAGAGAAAACTGGAAGCAAGAAGAAGACTGACAATTTAGCCATTTTAGCCATTTTTACAGTTTAGCCATTTTAGCCCCAAGTTAGCCATTTTCAAGCAATACATTTCCAAATATTACATTATCGAAAATGTCTAAAACAAAGGATGAATAGAAGACAAACTAAAAACACACAAAACAAATGAAAAATTAAAAAAATGCCAAAAAATCACGCTACACCAAGGAATATTCGGATGTTCTCAAAAGCTTTATCAACGGCAGTCTTCAGAATATCAACGACAGCATTAATTTGATTCCTATATTCATCTCCTTGCTGAAAAGTAAAGTTCAATTAAAACTGAGTTTATAAATACGTTTATTTATGAACTTATAAACTGATCTTCTTTAGCTAGTGCGAGGTTGGTATATGTCTTCCACTCGTAACACCACGACTCTGAGGAGGGCGAAACCGCCGAAACGTCAACCATCGACCAACAACAACAACAACAACAAAAACAACAACGACAACGAAGACATATACCAACCTCGCACCAGCTAAATAAGATCAGTTTATAAGATCATAAATAAATATATTAACTATATATACCGAGGTTTACAGAAAGTCGGTCTCTTGAGTTTATAAATACACTTGAACAATAATACCTCAACAACTCTGCGCCGAAGATGCTCCATCTCAGCTTCGCGATCGGCCAGCTGACGATGTAGTTCCCCTAACTCAAAGTTTGTGTCTCGACCATGTTCCATACTCTTGGGTTGTTCACATGAAAAAACGTCTAAGTAAGAGAACACGGCATATTTTAACAAACTACAGAAAGTACCAACAGAAACGGCGATCCAACGGAAGTTACGATGTGTAAATTTGGTTTTAAAAAAAGAAAGATAGAAAATCCAAGTAAATAAAAAGCAATCAAAATGCAATTACTGGTGGATGTCAGATAGGCATCCGGTGATACATCAGTACAGTTGTTGTTCTGTCCCACACTAATTTCTTCAGACGATGTGGAAAGGGAGGCTGACAAATTCGATGCCACTAGGACGTCATCATCTTTCCTGCAATTTATGGTTAATTTTACCACAAAATAAACTTTTTAACCCTAATAAAAGGTATTTGCAAGACTCTGGACGGCAGGTGTATGCGGTGAGGAACGAACGCGTTATTGTCCTTTCTGGGGTTAACGCGTTCACCACCACACCATACTGGTCCTTCGTTTCGCCTGCCTCTCAACAAGCTCTATCGATCGCAATATACCCTGCCATCAAAAAAAGAATAAAAGTAAATAATAAGTTAAAAACCAAATAAAAGGATAAAAGTATAGAGCTCTCGGCGTTGGTCAATCCCTGAGGGATGAGCCATGCATTCGACTTCATTAAGCTTCGTTGAAGGTGATTGAATGCATATCTGGCTTTTACAATAACTCGCGGTGACCAATTGATGTATCGACCAGTACGGCTATTCTCCTAGAGAAGTCTGGTACCAATGTGCCAACCCCGTGGGATGGAGGGCTTGGTGAACCTGTCACGCAGGGATCAAACACAGGTGCACTGCAGAGTACCTCCGAGCAGTGCGCTACACGAAAGCCAACCCCAATAGTCGGCCAACATAGGTGAAAACGCATAAAATGCACGCAATTATAGGGTAACTGGTACTACAAAAGCATCCCATTGCGAGATTAATAATAAAATAAAAATACTGGCGGAATACGTGCTTTCAACTTACTTTTCGAATCGAAGGCGTCGGCGACTCTTGCAATTTGAAAACAACTTCTTCGTTTGCTCCAGGCCAAGCGGGTTAAGTAAGCCCATGTATTTATCGTTGGTGAGTTTGGCGATCTTCAACCACATGTTGTGCCTCTCAGCGTTTACTTGAGCAGACCTGATAAGCCTCAGAAATTCTAAAACCACCGAAAAATTGCTACTGCTTTCAGCTATGGTAAACTGCAGCAAGTACGATATTTAAATTCAAAAACTTGATAAAGGTCGTCCGGAGGGATGGGAGGCTTGGTGGTCCATGGGCGCATTTCACGTGCGCGCCACAGTGGCGCCTACAACCACTGCGCCACATGCGCCCTCGGGCATATATATATATATATCCACGGATCTCCCTCACATGAGGAATCTCCAGCCGGTTAGTCGCTAGGCTACGCGGCGCGTCCCCAGGTGGCGGATAGGGGTTTAATCGCAGACCAAAAGCGACCTTTGCTTCCCTGAAACGCAGGTGGATCCAGCGGATGGACTCCCTGTTTCTGCTGCGCCGATTTGGTACAAACTTTCTGTATTTGCTAGGCGTATTCATGAATGCGTGTGTGAGTGCGTTCTCGCTTTGTGCGGATTGTATTGTACGAGTCAATTCGGCCAAAAGCCTGCAGTCAAGTGACAGGGAAGTATATGGGAGGCGGATAGAACTCGCCTCCAACAAATAAGCTTTATGCCTACTCTGGGAGAGACTGGCAAGCTAGCCGTGAGTATGCCCAGCCCCCACGTTCAGAGCCCAGCAAGCTATACGTGGGTATCAAAATGCTAAACACAGCAAAAAAAAAACGGGCCTCATTCCTCTGACCACGAAGAGATCCCAATTTCGCAGCGTTGGGTAGGACGAGTACGGAGAGGCTGCTGAAATCTCAGGGCCAATGGAAGCTGCTTGGAACAAGAACCATGGTGACGATCTGTACCTACAATTCACGTACACTTGCATCCGACTCCTCGATAAAAGACTTGCTCATGCAAGCAAGAATGATAAGGTACGACGTCATCGGCCTGGCCGAGACGAGACGAAGCCACCCATTCAACGTTGTCTATGACACTGGAGAAGAAATGTTCCTCGGAACATGCGACAGCGGAGGAGCAGGCGGTGTCGGCGTTCTCGTCAACACGAGTTTGTCCGTTAACATCGATTCATTCGAACAGCTTACAACCCGAATCGGACGTTTACGATTAAAAAGATGTGGACCGGCTCAATACCGGCTTTGACAATCCTCATCGTTTACGCGCCAACATCAAACTATGACGAAGAAGAAGTCGAAGGGTTCTACATGGACTTGGAGAAGTTCTACAGAGAAGAAAATTTATCCTTCAAGGTCATCACTGGAGATTTCGATGCTAAGATTGAACCAAGAACAACGTCTGAGGAACGTAAAATTTTGATCCACGGATTAGAATGGAACCAACAGGGTGGGCGCCTCTCTGAGTTTATTATGGCGACCAAGACCATCCGTGGCAACTCGCAATTCCAGAAGACTCACTCTCAACACTGGACGTGGGAGTCTCCTAGTGGAGAGTACTATAACGAAATAGACCACATCATAGTAAAAAGAAGGTTTTGTCTAATCGAAGTCGCTGTTGTCCCAAATTTCTACACGGGATCAGACCACCGTATCCTTCGTGGAAGATTCTATTTCTCGCGGAAAGGAGAAAAAGCCACTAAATACAAAAACGGAAGTCCAGGAACCACCACAAATTGGGACTTTTTCAACTCATTGGTTGTTTGTTGAGATGATGCCGTTGTCGACAACATCGACGAGGAATATGATCGGCTCAATCAACACCTTTACGCAGGCCCACCGAAGCTTCGCCAATTATAAGACCAAGATGATTGCACTCCGACGCCCAGATAAAGCAATAACAGCGTCCAGAAAGGCAATGGAGAAAATCATCCACGAATACTACTCAGATCTCTTCGATAGCCACGTTCACCTCCCGTCATGTGAAATAAAAGAGGATGGATATGTTGTACCACCCGTTCTCCTTTCCGAAATCCGACATGCCATTTCGTCGGTGAAAAATCAAACAGCACCAGGTCCGGACAGGATAAGATCACAATATCTGAGGAACCTTCCGCCAGTCCTCCTAAGCACAGTGGCTCGGCTCTCTACACGTTATCTGTCTGAATGCAACGTCCCTACTCAGTGAAAGACCAGCAAGACCGTGTTATTGCTCAAGAAGGGCGACGTACACGATATAGGCAATTTACACCCAATCTGCTTGTTGTCTGTCGTCTACAAACTTTTCACTCGAGTCATCCTAATCAGGATTGACAGAACACTGGATGAAGGACCGACATGCGTGCAAGCAGGGTTTCGAAAAGGTTTTAATACGATGAACCACATTCACACGATAACAAGGCTCATTGAAGTATCGCGAGAGTACAAAAGACCGCTCTGTCTCACTTTCATCGACTTACAGAAGGCCCTTGATTCAGTTAGGATAGAAGCAGTCATGGAAGCCTTTGGTAGTCAAGGAGTCCCTACTCAGTACGTAAAGCTTCTTCGTGAGCTGTACAAAAACTTCACAACCAAGATTTCACCATTCTCCAACTATTTTAACGTTGACGTCAAAAGAGGAATTAGGCAAGGCGATACAATCTCGCCAAAATTATTTACAGCCAGCCTTCAGAACGTCATGCGAACATTGGAATGGGATAATATGGGAGTGAAAATCGATGGACGGCAGATACATCACCTTCGTTTTGCTGATGATATCGTCCTTATAACACCATACATTAGCCAAGCGGAACGTATGCTTGCGGCCTTTGATAAAGCGTGTGGAAAGATTGGTCTTCGACTGAATCTAAAGAAAACGATGTTCATGAAGAACGGATTGGTCTCGTTTGCCCCTTTCACGGTCAACGGAACGAATATCTCCGAATGCTCCAGTGATGTCTATCTTGGTCGGGAAATCAATATGATGCTCCAGCTCCAGAGTAGACTTAGCTCCAGAGCTAAGCAGAAGTAAACGAGCGGCTTGAGGAGCTTTCAAAAGCATCGAGGATGTAGCGAAGAGAACAAAGAACACCCGACTCCGTGCCCACCTTTTCGACTCAACTGTTCTTCCTGCCCTAACGTATGCGTTAGAAACCTGGTTGCTGCGTAAGCAGGATGAAAGATCACTCAGCGCTATCGAACGCGCAGCCGAAAGGACGATGCTAGGAGTATCCCGTTTCACACAAGTGAGGGATGGGATTGGAAGCTCTGACCTACCTCAGCGATCGATAATCAAAGATGCCGTTCTATACGCCAAACAGTCGAAGATAAGGTGGGCCGGACACGTAATGCGCATGAATAATAACCGATGGACAAAAGCCGTTAGTGACTGGATTCCTCGGGACGTCAAACGTACCGCAGGAAGACCACCGACCCGATGGTCAGAGTTCTTTACGAAAAACCTAGAGGAAAGATATGATGCTCGATGAGTCTCTAAAGCGAGCAGAACCCGCTTGGCTACTCTTCCACGCGACAGGGAAAAATGGAGGATTTACTGGCGCCCGCTCGAGTCACTCAACGATCAACGGGACTACAGTTGATACAGGTGATATGCATATCCTCCTAACGGTTTACCGCCTCATCGTCTGGGAGGTGTTTCTAGGTGTCGGCCTTCGATGTTCAACGGGGGATTCGTCCTTCCAGCAAGGTCTCCCAATCTGAAAAGTAGTCCGGCTCTTTCATCAGCAAGCCTACCTAAGAGCAAACTAATACCAGGATTCCCCACCGTTTGGTATCAAGGTCGACTGGAGGTAAATCTCTCTCTGATCCACAAAGGCTGTGACTGCCTTTCGTGGTGACGACCTGGGGCAGACTTTGGCCAGGCTGTCCTCAGGATTCCAGGGAAACACAGCTTAACCAGCAAATCTCCGAAAAATAGTTATTCTAGTAGGGCCTGCACTTGTAATGATGACGGGCGGTTCAAGTATCACGTGTATATATATATATAATAAATGATCATGATACCTGGATGAACTATTGAAACACATTCTCTCCATGTAGTATTCAGCTAGTGATACCACAAAGTTGTTTCGCTCCTTTTTCAACTGATAGGTGGTATCACCGAAAATCATCGCTGGAGTAGATACGGTCTGGTGCAATTTCTTTAATGACCCAGAACAGGATGAAGAAGAAAGTGACCTGTTGTATGTAAACCAACTTGTATAGAAAGGAATATTACACTTTAGTGTTAAATTACTGAGCTTACAAGAAATTGTCATACAACTTTTATTCAGCTAACGTCTCGACGTCTTCGTCTTCACCAGAACTGATGATCCGATCGATGGACCACTTTAATGACACTCGCAAAAAATGTCATGAAATATCTCACGTTACAGAACACATCGATTGTCGCCCTACGTTGGCCTCGTTGAGGATTGCCATAGATGTAATGTTATCGCTCTCAAAACCACCATGTTCACTTGAAATCGAGTCACATCTTGAGGAAGGAGTGGTACACAGTTGTTCAGCTTCTTTTCCATTATCACACGCATTAGTCTCCCCAAATCTTTTACTAGAAATGTAGTATTAACAGCATCTATGCCTCACGCCTTCTTGGATCATTAACCTCACACGACATTGTTATGAAAATATTATTGTGGCTGAGGATTCGACGACTTCACCTTCTTCAATTCACAATCCTTCGAGTCGCTTGCCCACAGCTGCTCATTATTGAGAACTTGCTCTTCGTTGTAGCATCGAGTAGAATCCAGTGAAGTGGAACACTGCGCGAATGCAACAACTTCATTCACCAGTTCCCTTATACACGACGGTCCTTGACATCCAACAGTGCTGTATTCTTCTGGATTCCAACTATGTAGATACACGCCGTCAGAATGAACGGCTGTGGACAACCGACTCGAATCACTGACTTTGAAGAAGGCAATAAAATTTTTGCAACAAGCTATCCAAGAAAAATTGATTACAACCAGTACAATCAATAGAATTCAACACGAAAATTTTCAGGTTGAAGATTTCGCTCAATCAAGAGAACATAAACTTCAAGGGTTCCTTACTTACATGCTATCGCAGATGCCATCGTCTCTCTTATAGTAAGAGAGAAGTTTTTTCACTTTCTCAACTGATAAGATTTCCAATCGAGAACCGAACGTGTCGTTGACCTAAAGCATAACCATATTCACACCATACTACCTAATGCTCATATTATAGGACAAGAAACTCAGAAAAATTGATGCTACAGGGCAACTGGTTTGGCATACTACAATGAGATGCAATTGTTTCATACTTCGCATGTAATTTTTTCCCACATCTGTGCACGCTCCAAGTTCTTCTCTGCTTTTCTGGCAGTTGCCGATTCCTGAACAGTACAATTTAAAGCACTCCATCGAACTCGTTAGAACAAGATTTTAACAAAAACCCACAGCAAGACGAGGATGTTCTCTGAATAGCTTCACCAGCATTTCTCCACGTTCTCTACGTAGTTCTTTCTCTTTTTGACTGTTTGAGAGCATCCTAAAAGAGCACGTTTAAAATGTACTATTCTGGAATTCAAAAGTAAAAGCTTGATTCATAGTGGGAAACAGTTGAATGAGATACGTCGAAATTCAAACATTGTGTGATACAACCACAGCGATGCTGAGATATCGACAAGACAGGTTTCTGGGGTGGGGAACGAACGCGCTATTACCCTTTCCGAGGAGACACAGTACTCTGTCGCGAAAAATTCTAACAGGCAATGAATTAAAAGTTGCCAATGTGATTTCGACTACAGCCTCAGCTTAACTGGGTTCATTGCCAATTTGTACTCCCCAGATCAATCCCGTTGACGGGTGATTGCTGACGGTAAAAGATCGATAGAACAAGCTGAGAGACGGGCAAAACGAAGGACCCGCATGGTGTCGTGGTGAACGCGTTACTACCCGGAAAGGACAATAGCGCGTTATGCAAATATCTCAGAATGATTGTGATTGGACCACACATAATACGCTACTGTGAAAAATCGTAATAAACAGTAAATAGGAAGGTAACATTGCAAACATAGTATTCAAGTATACATGTCGTAAATGCACAATTTTTTCTCAAAGGCCACGCAAATATCTCAGAATGATTGTGATTGGACCACACATAATACGCTACTGTGAAAAATCCTAATAAACAGTAAATAGGAAGGTAACATTGCAAACATAGTATTCAAGTATACATGTCGTAAATGCACAATTTTTTCTCAAAGGCCATTTCTGTGGAAAAGTACAGCCAACCTGCTGACAGGTTTCTCTTCTTCTTCAATGGAAAAATTGGCATTGTTCATCTCGATTCCTAGGCAACGTAGACGTGCCAATGTCATGTCGCCGTCACTTGATAGATTCAGATTTAAACGATTTGAAAGAATTCGAAAAAGATTCGATGTGAAACGGGGCACGGAGAGATAAAGAGAGGGAAGACATTAACAGACTTGAAAATTGCCTACAGTAACCTATCCAATTCCACTGCAAACTCTCTTAATATCTCTAAACTTTTCAAAAAAAGTGTAACAAGCATCAAACTTTTCAGATCCAAATTTTTACGAATGCATGCTACTGCAACTTCAAATTCGTACAATATAGCGAACTAAAAGAAGATATCGGTTAAATGCCGAACAAATCTCTTCGGAGTTCCTCATAGAGTTGTATATTCAAGTAAACTCGAAGTATTAATGAACCGATCGATACCATAGCTGTTCAAAGATATTGATAGATCCTGGGATCTCCTACAGCAACAGATTTTAAGTGAACGACATTAAAAATCAAACAAACAGGGACGTAACTAGTGAAAGAAAAACGTACTCGTCCAATCCAGTGATAACAATCTTCGTATTTGAGCAATATTTCACTTCGTCGTGCTCATTGTCATTGGAAGTCGACTCTTCTTTTACATCGAAACTCCTAGAAAAGATAACGATAATCGAACTAAATTTAAAAGCAAAAAAGCGGCTTACCTCTCGGTAATCTCCGGTAGAGTTGGCTCTGAGATATATCTAAATCTCTTTAAATTAATGTCATGGCCAGTCATCCATGGTGAGCTTCTCTTCATTAATACCATTCACAGTTCAGTGACAACAACACCACAAGGATGGAGTACTTAAAGCTAGGTAAATGGTAAAATCTACACTATTCGTCACGGTATTGCACCAATGGCATCTGTGTCTGATTGGTAGTATAAGTATACTTTCATAAAGTGGATGAAAGATAAAGGATAAGGGATAAAATTCTCGGCTCAATCCCTGAGGAATACGCCATGCATTCGACTTCATTAAGCATCGTTTGACGTGATTGTGGCTTTTAAAATGACACGTGGTGGCCTAGTGATGTATCGAGCCAGTACTGGTATTCCATCAGACAAGTCTGCTACCAATTTGCTGATCTCGGAGGGATAATAGGCTTGGTGAGCCATGGGCGGGCTAATCGATTCCATGTGTATTGTATTGCATAGCGCCTCTGACCACTGTGCCATACGCGCCCTATGAAGTGGATAGCCTCATGAAATCAGACACATCGTCAGTTCTTAAGTATACTTCAAACTTCGGAATTGAGAAAACAGCAACTATTTAAAACTATATAGAGACCTATCATTTAAAACCACAAACAATAATGAAATTGTTGCTGAAATCGTTTAAAAAAAGTGAAATCTCGGTTTAAAATATGCTTATTCCTCATAAATAATGGCAAAAGGTCTCATTAACCACCGAATCGAAGAAAGGCACCAACCATCGTCAAAGCGTTCGAACGATGTCTTCTGAAGTCTACCTATCGTATGAGATCAAGCAGCCGAACCCAGTAGTTAAGATCTCCGACAGTTATTCCATCTTCGTGATCCGGGAGAACAAGCACGGCATAGGTGAATCGTGTAAGAAGAACTGGCGACACATGGACAAGGAGCACAAAGCCACTTCAAATTATGCGGGCGCATCCATGGACCACGTCAAGTAGCTGCATTTGCAGCTGCGAACTGCTGAGGAACCAAGGAATCTGGCCCGTGGATCCAAACTTCATCGATGTAGACCTTTTCGACGTATGAAGACGATCACAAGAATAAGAGAAACAGGTGGAGAATGTGTTGCGGTTTGTAATAATCGCGAAGACAAGCCACCCATCTAATTATCGTTAGATTACAAAGTAAATAAGAGGTGCGCTTAGAGTAGCGTTCGGAGGCCGCAACACATACATGGGAGCGATTCCCACGCCCGTGGCTCAGCAAGCCTTTCGTCCCTCCAGGGTCGGCAAATTGGCACCAAACTTGTTTGCTAGCAGCACTGGCTAGATACATCGGTAGACCACCGCGAGTCATTAAAGGCCTGATATGCATTCAATCACCTCCAACGATACTTAATGAAGTCGAATATATGGCTCATCCCTCAGGGATTGATCAACGCCGAGAGTTTTATCTTTCTTATCTTTTTGCAAAGTAAAAAAGAAAGGAATAATTCTACGAGGTCATTGAAGACTCGCTGGATAAACGTATTCATATTTTTTGAGCTGCCACTAAGCCATGGTAATGACTGTTTTAAGTCGCCTCCACTTGGGCCGCCGTTACTTTGAACATAAGTTAAAGAAAGACCTCATGTAAGCACCTACTAGGAGGGCAATAAAGGGAAAACTGGTTCAGAAATTGCACACATTTACTTACTAATTTTGTTCAACCCGTTACCAGAATGAGAACAGAAATGGACAAACACCGAGAGTAAAAGTCTAACTCAACATATAAATGTAGACGAAGGCTGTTTCACACGGGAAATAAAACGAGCCTGATTCAAGATGTCGATTTAGTCTGAATTTCTTAGCCTCGAATCGTAGACTAATATAAGAAACAACCAGGAAAGCGAAATAGATCAGGTAATTAAGTTATGCATAGTCACGGGATGTTCTGGATTACGTAGAAGCAGCTAACTGTAACGTGAAGAGTAGTATACTTCATACAACACTGTTGGGCTAATAAAACACGCCTCGGAGAAAAGCGAAACGAAGGACCCTCGTGGTTTGATGGTGAACAAGTCAGCCTCCGCAAAGGGTAATAGTGGGCTCGATCCCGACCGCAGACGCCAGCGTTGCGAAGTTTTGCAAAATATCTCGGCATTATTGTGGTTACACCTCACATCAAACTCTGTCATAAAAAAAGAATAGGCAATAAATAAAAGTGATTATTTAGTAATGCAGGTAGATCTCAAGAACTGCAAAAATGACATAATTTGTATGCAGCTACATGAAATCTCCACTAGCTTTCTACTCACTAAATCGTTTTCCGCTTCACCGTGGCGAAGAACGTCTCTGGGTCTACCGCGACGTGTACTAACGGGTTCATTCTCCATCAGGATAATGCAAGCTGATCAGTAGAATATTTCCAGCTGAAACTCAAACTTGGAGTGAAGTTATGTTAGTAGTGGTCGCGTTCCCAGAAGACAGATAGTGGCAAAAAAATCTCTCTCCAACTCAGAAGGGGTAGCGACTGCTCGGTGATTACCCAGGAATTCAGTGCTATGGCTACGTCGAACTTCTTAGGCGAAAGAAAAATCGAAACACTAAAGTACCACTCAAATGGAGGCTATGCTGCGTTATAAAACACGATTCTCTGAGATGCACTTTCCAAGTATCTATATTTATATCCATATATATACATGTATGGTATATTCCGTGGGCCGAGGTCGCGTTTGGGGCAGCGGTTGGAGGCGTCACTGCGACACACACGTGGAATCGATCTCCGCGCACATGGCCCACCAAGCCTTCCATACCTCCGGGGTCGGCAATTTTGTTCCAGACTTGTCTGGGAGGATAGCGGCACTGGCTCGATACATCGGCAGGCCACCGCAAGTTATTGTAAAGGCCAGATATGCATTCAATCACCTCCAGTAATAATGAAGTCGAATGCATGGCGCATCCCTCATGGATTGATCAACGCCGAGAGCTTTATCCTTTATTTTTGTTCTTTCTATATACATATGTATAAATATATACATATGTACATGTATATATTGTATATATTGTTATTAGAGTTAGGTAGTTTGGAATGCTATCGGAGTAGATCATATATTAATATTGAAATTATAAATGAATGTTTTCACAATTCATGAAGCGAAGCTTTCCACGTTGCGATAGAACAGGTTCTCATAACCAATGCGAGCATAGAAGATTATAGGCACTTCGAGGTCAAAAAATTCTGCGAAAAATACGTGTTACTGGACATCTACAAGTATCACTTTTACAGTACATTACATGTTGTTGTCTTCGTAAGACGATGGAATACGACTGTTAAAGAAATCCTCGCATATTCACGAGAATAGGATGCTTATGCTGGGGTCCATTGAAAAGAGCAAGACAAATATGTTAGAGCTGAAGAGAAAGAAGAATAGTAAGTGGCCAGCGAGCTTCCATGACAACTGAGTGACTTCCAAAAGTGGGACTGAAACAATCAGGTATGACGACGGTCAGAGAGCACGACGACAGAGCATGAGCATCTTGGATTGAGGTCGACCGGTAAGAGAGCATGGAGATCTGAGATATCTTGACGACAAACTTGATCGTCAGTGCGAGTGAGACGCAGAGTAGCGACGAATCCCACCTGCAACTTCAACGACATCCATTAGGACGATCCCAGCTGGTAGTTCGTCAGTGTTGTCGATGGAGAGAGCGGCTAGAAGCATTGTCTCTTGTACTGTATCCCGCATAGTGAGTTCTGAATGTGCCAGAAGAGTAGTTGCAGTAGGTCTGGACTATGCGTCAGGATGCCAGAAGAGGAGACGACAACTTTTACCAACCTCGCATCAGGTCAGGTCAACAAGGGCAGTTCGTAAGAATACAAATACATTAGGAGATCATTCCATTAAAAAACCGCTTTGCAGTTTACTGATCCAAATCGGTTGTTAAACGTCGTCGTCTTTGTCCTACCTACAACTGAATAGTTTGGATGCACGGTCGAGATTCTGATCATTTTCTTCAGATCACATTGTTCGCGAAATTTCATGTTTTGGTGACGCTCACGTCAAATTTCATCCGAAGTTTATGTAGATGCAGAACTATTCACAATCATTGGTAAATATTAAAATCAAGTGAAGTTCAACGGCATTCTTCTCTTTTCTTCACTCCTTCTCCCTCAGCAATCGCGAGGTTGTTAAACAGCATACGTTTACTTCCATACAATAACACACATACAACACAATCGTAGCTGACGTTTCGGCAGATTCGCCTTCTTCTGAGCCTGAAAGGGTACACTAATACGCAACGCACTAAGTCAAGTGTTTCAATAACACACAGAAACATGAGAATCTAAATGGTAGTAATATTGTACACCGTTTTTCTGCGTGCCTTCCACTGAGGAAGAGCAGCTGATCTGCGTCGCATATGGTTGAAGATTGCACCTCCGCACATCAACGATCGATACAAAGGTACGAGGCGAGATCACGTGTGATCTCGGGGCATTCCTCCCTGCTGTTCGCTTTAAGGCTTTTGGCATTAATCCAAAAAGACTCAAGAACCTTGCGCGCTGGTGTTTCGACATCCCGTGCGAGGATAGCGACTTTTATATCAAAATCGTCTCCGCTATGCTTTTGTATCCTATGCGTGCCTAGTGGGGTACTTTGTCTTAGTTTTCGTTTACCATCTAGGTGTTGTTTTATGCCAATATTGCCCGTTTCGCCAATATATTCGCTTCCGCAAGCACCACAAGAGATCGGGTATATCGTACCTGAACTCATGCAATCACCGTCCTTGTTAAAAGAACAAATTACGCAGTTTTCTTTTTCACATAAATGGTCATACAGGCGGTTACGAACTAACTGACGACGAACAGTTGCACGGGATACCAAAACACCAACGCGCAAACTCCTCGAGGCTTTTTAGATAAATGCCAAAAATCCTACATGAATAGCAAGGAGGAATGCCCCGAGATCACGCGTGATCTCGCCCCTTACCTTCGCATCGATTGTTGACGAGGGGTGCCGCCGTCGTCAGCCATATTCGATTCTGAGCGGCTGTTCTTCCTCGGTGGAAGACAGGTGAAAAAAGCGGTGGGTTTTTTCGAGAAGCCGTAGATCTTGTAATTATCGCTCAGATTCTCATCTTTCTGTTTGTGCTGTTGAAGTGTTTGACCTAGTAAGTTGCGTATTAGTGTACCCTTCCAGGCTCTGAAGAAGGCGGTTCTGCCGGAACGCCAGCTACGATTGTGTTGTGTGTTATTGTATGGAAGTAAACGTATGGTGTTTAACAACCTTGCGATTGCTGAGAGAGAAAACCACGAATTCATAGTTCAGTGCCGAGGTTAATAGAAAGTCGATCCTGGGTGCTATTTCAACAACATTGTTATGAAAAGAAATCCTTTGTGTAATTAATTGATGACAAAAGAAACCAAGAATAAAATACCAAGAAAAATGATCCTACTGTGTCGTCACGATTGTGAAATTGCATTTGTAAACAATGTGACTAGCATTTTATCATTTGTAAACTAAAATAGTCCTCTATCTAGACGTGGTCATTCTGTTCAAGAAGGGTAACGGTAGGAATCTTTTTAACTATCGTCCGATTTGCTCGTTAAGTGAACTCTACAAGCTCTTCACGAAGGCTATCCTTTTGCACATATCGAAAATCTTGGATAAGACATGATCAGTTGAGTAAACAGATTTCGACAATTATTCTGCTGCAGGGACCACATCTAAGGCGTTCAATGGGTCACAGAGGTCTGTCGGGAGTACCATCTTCTCCTTGTCCCAATTTTTATTTACCAAGGAGAAAGTGTTTAGTGGCGTCGAAGCAAAGGCAATCCTTTCAGCTCTTGTAAGCCAAAGAGTTGACACGTTCTGCATACGAAGACTAGTAGGCTGTAATCGGAAGTGCAGCATAAAAATAGAGCTTTTCCATTGACCGCTCACTACAGCTTCACGGTGAGGAGTTCGACAAGACCACACTTCCACAAAAACGGTAGACGTATAGGTGGAAATTTTCTACCAAACCTTAGTTTCGAGTAGTCATTTGGACAATACCAACAAAGCAAAGACGAATGAGCTAATCAAAGAGCTGAGCGAAACGGGAGACGGTTCGCGAAGTGTCCATGGTGCAAGAAGAGCAACATAGCGCGTATTCTGGTCTGCTAAATAAACCACCGTTCAGGTAGTAGTTAGGTAGTTTAAAACTCAGCGCTCACTTTTCAACTCAAAAGACCTCCCGGCACACTGTTATTTAGCAAAGATGTGGGCTAATTTTTCAACTTCGCCAAGAATTCTGCGTACCATCCACAAAGCGTTTACACGATGTCTTTTGAAATCTTGCCAGCAATCACAACATCTAGGCACAATGCGCAACTTAGGTCTTCGAAACCTGTCTCATCTTTGGGATGCATTAGAATATAAATCGACAATGAAGCACAGATGAGCAATAACAACAGATGATAAGTAGACGAAAGTAACAGTGGAGTTAGCTCTAAGAGAATGAAGGATTCTCTTGGAGTGATAATGCGGTCGAAAGATGAGTCCTGCAATACACATAGGCTCGATCTGGTGTCCCAGGATCACTAGGCTTTTCATCCTTCCGGGACCGGCAAACTGCTACTAGATCTGTCTGGTAGGATAGCATTGCTATCGCTATTGCTATGCTACTCGGCACATCGTCACGAGTACAGGCCGTACATGCATTCAGTCACCTGCTTAATGAAGTTGGATGCATGATGCATCCATAGCGTTGGATCAGATCAACATCGAGAGGCTCATCCTTTTTTTTATCCTTGGTGAACCATTCAAGCGATGGGCGGATGTGTTCGCAACCAAAATTAGTCAGCTGTATTAGAATAACAGTTGAATTAATTGCAATTTAAATTGTACAGTTAATTATGCCTTAGATAATTAATAGGATAGAACAAATTTTTCCCATAGATTTGTTAGTCTCTAAGAAAACGAAATACTCTTATTCTCGAAAAATTTATAAATTGTCGACACTTGTTGGAAAGCCAGCTTCGTTGCGAAACGTTTAAAGACATCGTGTCATAGGTGCATGTTGCCATCGTAACCTGGTTCAAGCTAACCAACTAACCAGTCGTCTTAAAGTCGGAAATTGCAATCACTGTTGCTTGGGTAAGGTTTTCTTCGATCCACCAGCAACAGATTCGGTGATGAAGATCTAGCAACGCTCTTGTGAAGCCATTGCAGGATTCCAGAAGGAACCAACTCGATCAGAACTGGACAACATTCATGGAGAATACAAGATTGTTAAGTGGCAGTCGAAAAGCGACAAGCAAATCCAAGGATTGTCTTAGATGACGGATTCAAGACAAAGCACAAAACGAAAAAAGCACTGTGTGTGATGTAGAGTTATACGAACAAAAACTGTTTTATTTTATACAACCCGTCATCAGATCTACTGTCCGAATTTCAGCATTTATCGCATTCAATTCGTTCTTTCTCATTCATTATCCACTAAAGACTTTCAGTTTTTGCGTATGGCTTCGGCTACTGCTTGAGGATTTCCCTTTCATCTTGGATGTCGTAGAATGCTAGTCGAGTCGATTCACCCTGAAGTACTGAGATAGCCGAGCTGGAGACTTGCCCATTGGATTGCCGAGGGTGATTTTTTCCGGAACAAGTCCGGTACCGATTTTCCGACCACGGAGTAGTGAGCGTTTAGTGAACTCTTAGCAAAAGCGTACCAGCACCGTTTTGTGGTAATCGAGATCACTACCACCTTGTTATCCCTCCCAGGAACAAATAAATAAATAAATGAATAAAAAATTCACACCAAGTAACTTACGCGAACATCACGTCCGTCTTGAAAGGAACAGATTCGAAAAATGACAAAACTTGCGAGACATCAGGATTCACGTTCTCACCTGATTACGATGAAAGTAGGCGTGATTTTGCTTGGAAGCATCGGAAGCAAAGCCTAAATTTTTAGTAAAACGCTAGGCTTGCGGAAAATCGTACTTTGAGCTCGCGAAATTTTTGAAGTGGCTTGATATTCTTAAAAGGTACTGTAATAGAACTATTGACGATAAAACGAACAGAAGTCGCTGTCTCCCTTGCTGTAAGCTGTAGATGTTCTTGTCGATTAGATAGTGAAGTTGTTATGAATCATCTACAGCATTCCATCTCTGCGTGGTACTAACACTAAGCAAAAAAAAGAAAAAAAACCATTGAAAGAAATCTGTAACTATTTTCCTTCGTAACTTTTTTCTTCACAGAAAAGATTTTGGCACATTTGCTCGTTGTGTGGCCTTAAAGGTCATGTTTTTAACCACGAAATCTCAGAAAATCACAAATTGAAATGTCTTCTTTCACTATGACGCCCTACAAGCGCATTTTAAGACTACGACGATTCAAGTGGAGACAAATGGTGGCAGCGTGTTTGAATGGAAAACGAAGGAATAAATTTCATTCGTAATGTGAACAAGTTTTTTTAAACGGTGAATGTTTTAACATTTTATTTGGTGCCTAGTACAGTTTTTCTACGGCAGGATATCAGATAATGCTCAGATATTTACAAAACTCCGGACCGCAGGGGTCTACGGTTGTGATCGAACGCGCTGGTGCCCTTTCCAGGGGCGAACGCCTTCACCAGCACACCATGCGGGTACTTCGTTTCGCGTGTCTCAGCTATTTTACTATGGAATGATTGTTTTTTTAATAACTTCTACATTCATTGTTGGATTGCAGCGACGTAGAACTCACAAGGGCGACTGATACGCCTCTCCCACATTAGTCGTTTTGAGATATTGCATGAGATCACACATGATTATGAGACATTTCTCCTTGCTGTTCATTTTTGAAATCATCAGCTGTTGAACAGAGAAGTTACACATGTCAATTGCTCCATCGTATTGTAGAGAATGGTCTGCAGTGTTGCACGTTAAGTTGTGAAATAACTCACTGTTGAATTCAAACTTGCTGATTTTATACCTCGACCTGCCCTATTCACTGTTGAATTATCGATACTGACCGTTAAACTCCTTTTCGGATAAAAGGAGAGAAAAAGAAGAATCAAAGAAAGATGCTTTTCGTTATGCCAGCATCTAACTGTCGAGGGATTAATACAAACTCTGCTTTTGTCAGTAACAGAATTTCTAATGCTCGCAATCTTATGAGCTTCCAATTCTCTCACGTGCCGCATTTTTACCTTTCTGTGATATTGGAGCGAAACTCCTTCACTCAGCAATAATTGAAATTTTAAGAGTTTTATCTGCAAATATACGAAATTTGCTATTAAATTCATTCTTCGTATTCTTGTTGAGCAAACGCGAGGTGTTATTATTATTCTTTATTTACAAATAAGCTGACGTTTCGGTGGACTTCGCCTTCTTCAGAGCCGCTTTCTATGAGGCTTCCACTGAGTATGTCGCGTGGAGACCAATTCATTGTTGTTCAATTCATTCATTCCAATTCATTTCATTCATTCATTCATTGTTAAATTCATTGTTGAGGTCTCGCTGTCTGAAGGGACGGGTGAGGAAACGGGGGTAGTGTTAATGCTCCTACTTCTTCTTCTTCTTCATTCCTACTTAATGCTTTAACTCTAGCTTTTTACAGAGCCTATTGTTTTTGTGATTTATATGTGTCCATATCCGAGGGCACCTTAAAAATTGGTTCAGCTGGTGATAAATTTGGACCCAATTTTAACAGCGTATTCTCTTCGTCGTAGAGTGCCATGCCTCGTAACACGGTAACCGTTGTCTTTTCTGACACATTATTTAGCTCAGCCTGACTCCTTTGATGATCGCTAAAGATGTTTTCACACCTTATTGAAAGTATGTTTTGCGATTTACTTAAAGCTTCTTCGAGTGACCTTCGTAAAGTTGGTTTAGCATTTGAGATAATGCAGTTGCAATTCAACATTCATCCACCGCCTTCATGTTGTTCGTATTCGTTAAGTGAAAACAAAAACAAACAACAAAAGTGATAACAGCTTCTTATTCTCCTTAAGATAGTATAGTTATGAAAAACAGAATCTGTCTTGCTTCTTTGTGTTATTCATGTTTACTAGGCGCTTCGCCCGATTCGCGATCTATTGCTAATGTTCGTTTGGACGAATGCTCTTCATTGCCCGAAGCACTGCTCTCTTGGGCAGGAGAACGCTGAAAAATCGTTGTCATAAGTTTTGTTTAAATTTAGGTTAGAAATAAGCAATGCCTAAATAGTACTCAGCCTTCAAATTACCAAATATGATCTTAAATGCGTTCTCCAAAAGCTCGGAATAAGAAAGTTTTGGATAAAATTTTCGAGCTGATGGCCACGTGGTGACGTTTGATAGCGGTTCATCTCCAAATGGTTAAAAGTTCCAATCCATCAGGAAGTCAGGGCTAACCATAGCTGTTAAGCCATAAATTTTGTTACCCTTAACTACATAGATAATAGTGGTAAGCTGTTAGAAGCCACGGATTCTTCCTCGAATAACGAAGCAAGAACAACACCGAGAGAGATCTGTTGGCATTTCGCTCATTTCAATTCTTAAACCATTCTGCATAAGGATTCATAAGGTCAATCAGTTAAGATATACTCTTAAACTCCTTATCGTTTTTTCCAACAACACCGGAAGGAATCATGTACTGTTATCTTTATTACTCAGTTAAGAGCAGCAAATTCATGAATATCTAATCAGTGCTAGCTGTGATTTCACGAACAAGAATGAACACGAAACGAACTAGTCTTCCAACTTTTTGAAAACATTGAGAAATGATATTGAGCGTGTGGATTCTTTATGACAAAGCTAAAGAATATCATACTTAAAGCACATCTAGAGCTCCCGTTTACCGAATGTCAATGAAATCTGTCAAAGCACCATTTGAAGACATTCTGGATGAGAGCATGGCAAGTGAGCAAGCGGAATTCCTCAAGCGTTTCTCTGAGCTAGCAACACTGGCAATACTGACAGCAAAGGCAACTCACTTATTAAAAATATTCCAGAGTTTTTCTGAGACAATTGAGGTTTTCGACCGAAGTTGTTACGTAACAAAAGCAAACTGAACAATAATGGCGACGTCAATAACTACGAACCTAGTTCACTAGTCTGCAAGACCGAACTGATGGATCACTATCTCAACCAAGTTGAGTCGAAAGTACCTGATGGTGTTAAAAGCAGACCGAACAGTATTTTCGAAATTAAGTCTCATCATAAAGAATACATTTTAAATGTAAAAACAGGATTTTTGAAAGTTGTATGTTTTCTATGTGACCCATCATTGTACATAAATTGCGCGGTTTCAACTACTTCTTGTATTCTATTCGTTTTCTAACTTCCACCATCCACTAAAGCCTTCGAACAATTTGCGAGGCAGTTAGGCTGCTGCTTGAGGATTTTTCGCCATCTTCTTGAATGTCATTGAATGATGGTCGATTCTCTCTGCAGCCTCGCGGTAGCTGTGCTAGGACGTTCTGATGTGGATTAGAGGAACTAAGTGAACTAAGCTTGTCGCTGACAACTGTGGCACCAGTTTCCTGACTCCGGAACCATGAAGTACTTGGTGACACCGCGGAAGAATCGAAACAACGCCTAGGTGAAATGCCTGTTCTAATAAACGCCATCGATACAGCTGGGTTAAAGATCTGTATAAATAAGAAAAATAGAGGGTGTCCAACACGGATCTATGTCTTAGAGACTTGTTCCGGCATGCTTTCGACTCCATAAAGCATTACTGATTAAACGCACATGAGTTCTCCATTTTTCAAGCTAGTGTCCCATTTTCATAGAGAGGTCTGGTACGCTTTTGCCTATCTCAGAGGGACTGGAAGCTTGGGTGTCCCAAAGGATGGCATCAAACAAATGAGCATACGGAAAACCGTCTACCTCTAATGATGACTGCACTATACGAACTGTCGAAATGGCATGCATCACAGTAGACTGCAGTTGACGTTCATTTTAAGATGAGAAATATTATGAGCCAAATCGCAGCTTAAAGAGATCATCTACAACTAATGTCGAGATAGACGAGCCAGAAATGCTCGGAGTCATTGGATTTCACTAAAACGGACGAGATGAAAAAAGGCTTGAGGACAAATATGCGGTCAAAACACACCCCAGAAGAAAATTTCGACAGGTAGAAGACGTCACTCGAATAAGTGCTTGGCTTCGCTAGCTTTACTAGTGTACTTTACCAATTTTCATTTTTTGCTTCAGTAGCGTTCGTAGAAAATGTAGTCGGGACGGCAATAGATGGCTCATTCTGGAAACAACTCGGACCAATAAGCAGCAGGCTTTTTTTGTGCAGAGAAAAGATGGACTTGTCACTAGGAACGACAAGCAGTCTGCCTGCGTTAAAGAATGAAATCGATTTCAGGAAGGATGTGATCCGCAGGAAAAAAGGGAATGAATCATTGATTTGCGTGTGATGATGATTGATGAAATAACGAAAGAATTTCGATTTTTCATCATTCGAATGGATCAAATTATTTACGTCATGAAATGGAAAAGGAGTGGAGCTAGTATTTTGCTCATTAACCAAAATATTCTCATCCGAACTAATATGTCTCATTGCCGAAGTCTTTCAGCGTACCCGATCTTCCTGTAGATATGCACAGTAGTTATTCTGTATGCCTAATAAGCGTGCCAGTAGACCGTCGAAGAAGATGAGCAACCAAAAGTAGATGACTAAACCAAGCCCAGTCTAAAAAACTCCAAAAAATAAAGATATCACGTAAAATTAAAGGCGTGCGAAACCACTATCACAAGCTAACAAACTATAAAACCACAAATCATTGATTTGTGCTAAGTTAGAGACAAACGTAGCTCACCGATATCGCTCCCACTGGCAAATCCATACCACTACGACCGCCAGTGCATTATTTATTTCATTTCATAGAAACCGATTTATTTTCTGATTTCTTTATCACAGTATCATTAAATGAATACGTTTGCAATAGACTTAGCTAAATACCTGGACAAATCATTTCTTCATATCGTGAGGGTCCTAGCACTTCTACTCTCATTCATAATGCCGGTTGTATTCGAGAGATGTTTTCGTTGCAACTTCAAGAATTGGCTGTTCGATGTTCATTTCTCCTAGAGCTTCGTGACAGCTGAGCTAGCGCGCATCCTCAGATTTCCACTATAGAAAACCGCTAGCCACTGTGAAGAGGAGGGACAGATGTTATGATGGGACTTGCTGTTCTTCCAGAACAATAGGATAACAATGGCTAAAGCTAATCTTGCGATCGAGCAGTTGAAGATAATATGAGAACCGGAACGCGATTATACGATCCTCTTTTTATTGTAAACAACCAGTCGTTGAACGTTGTGCAGATCCAAATACAACCCTTACTCGATTCAATTTTTTGTATTCATCGTCACGAATGTATTTGAAACTTCTACTCAAAGTTTTTGGTTCTCTTCATGGATCTTGTTGAGCAGTGAATATGGAGTCAATTCTCCCTCAAATCCTAGGAGAACAGTGCCAGGTGTCTCTAAGTCATGTGCATATGAAGGAGTTGCCCAGACAGTTATTATATGGCACAAAATTTCCACTTTGGAGCTCTAACAGGCTTGGTTGTCATGGTACAGATTCGAACCAGTGCGTTGAACGCATTAAGTGGCATCACTACGACTTCGTTTGGACACATTAAGTGGCATCACTACGACTTCGCCTTCCACCAACGCCCAGACTACATGACATTGCAAAGAATTATGAAATACAAGAAAAATGGTAGACATAGCCACCTTTGCAACGCCGCCTTAGAGCGCTTTGCTGGTTTGTAGTTGAATTCGTAGCGCCTTTTGCTTTAGAAAAATCTGGGTCTTGATGTTCATATTAAAAGTCATTTTAAGTCGTAGGTTATACTCTCCATTTTCGTGTTATATGTTAGCTTTCGTTTATACCAATTTACAACCTAAGAGACCGCATTTCTATAAACTTCAACATTAATAATCAATACATATACTTTTTACGAACTCGTTTACGAACTCCTTTTGCTGAGCTGACACGAGGTTGGAGAATTGAGCATTTACATATATTGATTTATGTTTAAAACTTCTGTAGTAATCCAATATTGAACGTGAAGAATGGTGAAAGAACGAAGTAATCTGTTCACAACAAAACTAAGCAGTGCTGAATAGCATAGATTGAAAGAAATGAACGTTGTCACTTACATATGAGGGAGCACCGCAGTGAAAGGTTGGTTGCAAAAGTGTCTGTCCAAGTGGAAAGCTAACAAGCAACAGGCTTCTCCCATCCAAGTGATCAGTGACGTTCACAAGACTCATTGCAGTTCTCCACTAATTCTTTTCCTCCTATGACAATGCTTCTTTTCCGCATTGGTTTTTCCAGCGCACAAGAACTCGCAGTGGGTTAATCTTTCAAGTGACGACACAAACAATCGCTGTAACCTTACCTTGTGCAAAATTCGACTTCGGGAAATCCTTCAGTGTTCCATCTTTATCTATTTTTCATCTAACTTACATAGTGACCATGCAAAACGAGTAGGTCAAAAATAGGACCATTTTTTTAAGCGGGAAAAATCGCTTAACCCATTTTACAAGAAATATCAGTTTGTTTGTTCACATCACTTGGTATCGGCATGTAAAGAGCGTCTTGACTAATCAATTCGCTGTCGTATTCCGAACCGCTGCTTCTACCAACACACATTTTCCACGAACTCTCGAATAGTTGTGCGTGGTTCTGCATACACTAATATTTCAACTTTAACTTATTATTTACTGCAATTGGAATTTTTTCCTGCAGGGTATTGTGTGTGGGTACAGGCTAGACTTTCTGCAGCTAACGCGTTCATTGTGCGGGTCCTTCGTTTCGCCTGTCTCTGAGCTAGTTCTATCGATTAATACCATCAGTAATCACACGTCAACGGGATTAATCTAAAGACCCAAATCGGCAATGAGCTCAGTTAAGCTGAGACTGTAGTCGTAATCACATTGTTAACATTTTAATTACTGTCTATTACAATTTTTCATGGCAGGGTGTTATGTGTGACACAACCAAAATGATGGTGAGATATTTGCAAAACTCCCAACCGTAGGTGTTTGCGATGCGTTACGAACCGTTTTCGGTGGCAAACGCGTTCACCACCACACCATGCCGGTTCTTTGTTTCGCCTGTCTCTCAGATAGTTCTATCGATCAGTGCCATCAATAATCACCTACCAGCGGAGTTGATCTGAGGAGCCGAATTCGGCAATTGATATAGTCAAGCTGAGGCTCGTATCACACATAATACTATGCCGTGAAAAATTTTAGTAGGTCGTAAATAATAAGTTAAAATTTTGATTTCGACTACAGCCTCGGCTTAACTGGGTTCATTGCCGATTTGAGCTTACCATGTCAATCTCACTGAACGCGTTAGCTCCTGGAAAGGGTAATAGCACATCGTTCCCCACTGCAGACACCTGCGGTCCGAATTTTTTCAAATATCTCGGCATCATTGTAGTTGTGCCACAATAATATTTCAATTTGTTATTGCAGAAGGCAATGAGAATACTTGCTTTTTTCCTCTCCGTCCGTTTGAAAATAGTTTGGATACTGAAGCCTTAGAATGGACAGCATTTCCAATAAATCAAAAAACTTAAACCCTAGCTTGACATAAGTTTAACAGTGTCTGCAAAATTTGGCGATAGTTGTGATTGGTAAACAGCAGGTTCAAGCAGTTAAAATTGAATAACACGAATTTATCAGACTCTGAGACACTCGACAGAACCCCGGAAACTTCCTCATTTCCTGCTTCGATTATAATCATTTAAGTCATAACCAAGCAAGAAATGCGGTAGCCTCCGACTTCACACCACAGGTTGGAGAAATCGGCAACACTCGGCATCGTCTCATCACCCATCGCTCTTACCGACGACGAATTTAGGCACAAGGGACCATGACAACAAAAAGGTTCTCTGGAATTCTAAAAGCTATCAGTTCTCGCGACAATAATCGTTGATTCTTTGTCGTCCAGATGTTTCTTATCCCGGTACAACCTTAGTGTACAGGCGATACAAACATCCGGACGACATCGACTCTTTTCTATGGTTAGCGTCTAGAAGGGTTAGTGTGCAGAGAAGCGAAGAACACATTGACCATTGACAAAGCTGACTAACACTGGTTCTCTTGCGCATGGAATAGCTAATGAAGCTCCAATGTATAGACCGACAATCAATGGTTTTCTTGCTGTTACAGTAATCTTCGCTGCGACATCACTCCTCTTCATACATTTTGCTGAAGAGCTGTGGTATCCCAGAGAAGATCTGATGAACAGCTGATGTTGAAAAATTGATCGAAGAAAAGAAACTGTCCAGTTTCGCTAGGACACCTTCAACGCCTCCAGTTGGTAACCAAATCCAGCCATTATAAGGACTTTGTTGCCTACTGAAGGTATTGAATAATGAACTGACAACTATAAAATCGATTGACCTCTTGAGAAGTAGTACATAGCCGTCATCCTTTATAAAGTGGATATGGATCGGAGCAAGAGAATCTTTATTCTCTATCGAAAAGTTTGCAAACTTTTCCTAAAGAAAACAGCTGTGACATAGGCAAACGTTTGCTGTTGTCTAGGAACTGAACCAAAAGC
Organism: Angiostrongylus cantonensis; assembly: GCA_009735665.1. Lineage (NCBI taxonomy): Eukaryota > Metazoa > Nematoda > Chromadorea > Rhabditida > Metastrongylidae > Angiostrongylus > Angiostrongylus cantonensis. The sequence continues at coordinate 636,014 of MQTX01000202.1, forward strand.
GCCAAATCAACAGATAGCTTGCCTTAATTGGTACCGATTTTACAGTTACAGTGCTGTTCTCGTGGATGAATCGAGTAAAGAGAATTCGTCCGTTACTTTCGTCACACTGAAGCTTTTTAAAGTGTTCCACAACAACTCATGTAGATGAAAAGGGCGGTTCAGGTGTTAGATGAGAAGTAAGCAGTAAAGCAGGTGATATGAAGCTCTTGACGATCGTATCATCTTTTATACGAAATGCACGAACCGTTCCGCCCTTCGCCTGAACGCTGTCGTCGAGTCGGATCATAGCAAACGAAATGTCACTAACGGCAGTGAACTTCAAGGAATACAAAGTACAAGAGACGCAAAAACAAGCTCTATTGGAATTTTTAACATGCTCCGTACTGATCTGCATAATTCATTTTGATTTTATTACTATGATTGAGCTATACAAGCTACTGGTTTCTTTTGAATCGTTTATTGGGTAGAACATTTTTTGTGAAGTTAACGTAGTTACCTAGATAGCTCAATTTCCATATTGTGAGCAACCTTGGTAAACTAATTCATTTACCTTCTCTGGAGTGCCATTTTGTTATTTCGACAGGTGTTTTTCTTTTTCTCTACAACTCAGTGACAGCAGCTTTAGTATGTTCCCCTGTCCCCACCATATGGGTATCTGGGTATCTGAGTATATAGAGGATATCTAGGGTATTTGGATATAATATACCCAGATACCCATACCATACCCACCCACCCTAAGGTATATACCCAGATACCCATACCCACCCACCCACCCTAGTATATACCCAGATACCCATGCCCACCCACCCACCCTAGTATATATAGGTATAGATTTCTTTCGCTTACAAATCCTTACCTGGGAAGCGGTATATCTCAATCCCAGTTGACTAAACTTGATTTCTGTTGGAATTTTTGACCTACTTCTTAGCCGCTTTTCTATGAATAAAATTACGCCCTGCTCTAGAATTCGACTGGATATGCAGGAATATACCTTTGTTACGGTGGGGAACGCAGATCCAAAAAAAGCACAGTGAAAAACACATCAGCTGGCTTTAGGCTTTTTTTTTTTACAGATTCTGGTGGTAACATTACAAGGCTAACAAAATCGATAGAGTCTTGACGACTTTTTAATGTGCTCGGCTTTAAGAACTAATCTCTTTCTGAAAAGATTTTGCCTCTCAATGATTCCGTTTCTCCGATGGGCTTTTTCTGGTTGGAACTGTGAAATGTCATCTCACTGATTCACTGGGATTCGTGATAGATCTCTTCAACTGATAGTTCTGGCGATGATGTCAGTATCGCACTCATTACCCCGTTCCAGTCCTCCAACATCTAAATGTCGTAACAGAGCAAACGTTTTTCCTACAGACCTTCCAGATTCTCTTGTAAAATAATAATGTTAACAAACGTGCAATCATTGGTTCATTGCAATCCAATCATGTATGCAGTCAAAATGAGGTACACCTAACACTTAATGTTACTGTGTCCAGTTCATTTTCCTCCATGACTGCGTCGATAGAAATAATTTATGGGGTATGGGAGAGTTTATAGAAAGAGTCATTTTAAGATGGGAAAATGACAACGTTACCTTTTCATCTTAAGCAATTTATTTTTGGCCAAACTCCGGGTTGCTGAGCCCAACTCAATCAACTCATCTAGCGCAGCTCTTTTTCACCAAACGCTCTGCAGTAAAACATCGAGAATAGAACGCAGTAAACTACCAACTTGAGGAGCTTCGATTATTTTCTGCATTAGTTAGCGTTTTCTGTTTTTGCCGTATGTGCGATGGAAAGGGCAAACAGTCAGGTCGTCATTCATCGTGCAACATTCCACGAATTCAATTTTTTCGTTTATGCCTATCGCATCCATTAAACGAAAGCTTTGACTTATCCAGGATTTTCATGACACGCAGGTCACCGCAAATGTTAGGTTTAGCAAAGGGATTGAGGTATGTGTGTTGCATTCGTTCAGCGCATGTCTGCTTCGTGTTTTATTCAACTAACTTCCTTCATTGATGTCTATGTGATCTGGTTGAAAGCTCTGATGTTATGAAGTTTTTTTCAGTGACTGCGAAAAGAAAACGAGCTAGTATGGCTACTCCAGAAATTTAGAGAGGATTGGCTCGACCAACATTCAGTGACATTAATATGAAAGAGCAAACTCTTCAATGAGAGACCAAAATTACACGCGGTTTCGAACATCTTTTTGGATGCAGAAAGGAGGAAACCAATCGAACTAAGCAAATGCCTAGAGCGCACAACATTTGATATCGAGTCATATGAAAAAAAGAGGATCGTTTGTTTCAGATTAACAAAACCGCTATGTGAGAGGAAGGTGCATCTAAAGGATGAGAAGAATCAGCGAGTGGTCAGGAAATGAGCAACCTAACCGCAATCCTTCCCTTACTAACTAAACCTTCACAGTACACCTGGTGAAATTTAGGAAACCTTTTCATAGAGTGAAGATAACATTCTCCACAAATATTGAATATTTCCTTTCTTTTGATGCATTTTTGCAAACTACTTTTTAACAGTCCTCTTCACCTCTTGCTTCACAGCTCGCTCGAAAGGGGTCTATGTTTTTCTCCTTGCACCTGCACACTTGAAGAAGCAATGATTGTGAGAAACTCTGTCGTCCGTTCGTATGCTAACATTTGTACTCGTACAGAAAATTAACTCGAAAAGAGTTATGCTTGCTCGACTATGATCTAGTATCTTTTCGATATCGAGAATTCCCTATTAGCCAATTGTTTTCACTTCTTCTCGTGCTACCACTTGTTCCTTGTTCTACGTGATGTTAAATATGATACTTGTTTGTTATACTACTTTACCGTTTTATTACCGAAGCCACCCTGCTATTCTCTATGCTACTTCCTTTCCATCATTTTATCTTCATTTGCTAATTCTATTGTCGCCTTACCTTCTAAACTGCTTATATTTCTCACACCCAAATTCCTTGATGTTGCCATATCTTTACTGCTGTACTGACATTGTCGTACATAAATGTCTAATTACCCAGAACTGAGGTACACGCTGTGAAGCTAACAATCGAAGTACCTGCATGGCAAATAACGGGCATTCACAAGCAGATACAGGACAGCAACCTCTCATGGCCTAGTATTTCATTCTAAAGAGAAAGTCATTCTCCAGCACATCCTTCAGAACCCGACATCATGGGTTGATCCTGGAGCTATTGTCTATAGTTCTATTTTAGCACTCCAAAATTGCAACCTCTATTTCTCTACCTCCGCTCATAGCTCCTCAAAAGTTGAGCAAAACAACATGAGATCCACTTCGAAAAGTGGAGAAGATCTGCAGTAAAAATAGAACTATTAACTAATCGCTACGCTACTCTACAATATCGTTTAATCTGGGAACTAACAAATCTACCGCTGAACGGCTACTGTGCATTCGCCACAATACATTTTCGGTTCATTGACATTGCAATATTTCTTTTGGCGGGTCGTTATGAAGGTGCCACGAGATACGGCACAAAATTTGTGAGGTTGTCTAGCAATCGCGAATTTTTTGTAGTTTATTATGAAGTAATAGAAATGTTTTATCGAATCAGTTACTTCTTAATGTGATCCATACCTTTGACCACTGCCACTTGACATTGGCCGATGTGAAACACAAATTTTGTCCGCAATTCTATTGCGGTTCAAAAAAACACCTCCAAGCTTTTTCTAAAGGTTTGCAAGCAATCATTCGACGGCTGTTTTGAAACAATTTATCGACAACGAAAGGTCATGGGACTCATCCATGTTAGAAAAACTTCACAGCAAAGACACAACTGAAAAACACAGCAGCTAGATATTGCGGCTCTCAATGGGGCTAACGATCCACTTCTAAAATCCACAACACTACCCGCTCTCGCGAAAATTGACCCTCATTTATGGGGTGGCGTTTTGCTAAATAATGGGATGCTAGGTTATGTTGCAAGCACGTATATCTAGGGAAGCCTGGTGCATCCTTCAGTATAAACTGTCAGCACAGAAACTATGACGAGATTCACAATGTGGTCATTTTCTATTCACCACCTGTTCTTTTCTATAGCAGGGCCTTTCTATGACCTGTAACACCTGCAGTCCCGTTGATCGTCGAGTGACTCGAGCGGGCGCCAGTAAATCCTCCATTTTTCCCTGTCGCGTGCAAGAGTAGCCCAGTGGGTTCTGCTCGCTTTAGGTACTCGACGAGCATCATATCTTTCTTCTAGGCTTCTCGTGAAGAACTCTGACCATCGGGTCTGTGGTCTTCCTGCAGTATGTTTGACATCCCGAGGAATCCAGTCACTAACGGCTTCTGTCCATCGATTATTATTCATGCGCATTACGTGTCCAGCCCCCCTTATCTTCGACTGTTTGGCGTATAAAACGGCATCTTTGATTTTCGATCGTTGACGTAGGTCGGAGCTTCGGATCCCATCCCTTACTTGTGTGAAACGGGATACTCCTAGCATCGTCCTTTCTACTGTTTGTTCGATAACGCTGAGTGATCCTTCATCCTGCTTACGTAGCGACCAGGTTTCTGACGCATACGTTAGGGCAGGAAGAACCGTTGAGTCGAAAAGGTGGGCATGGAGTCGGGTGTTCTTTGTTCTCTTCATTACATCCTCGATGCTCTTGAAAGCTCCCCAAGCCACTCTTTTCCTTCTGCTCTGGAGCTAAGCTGTTCATCATATTGATTTCCCGACCTAGATTGACATAACTGGAGCATTCGGAGATATTCGTTCCGTATAGAACGGCATCTTCGATTTTCGATCGTTGACGTGTGTCGGAGCTTCGGATCCCATCCCTTACTTGCGTGAAACGGGATACTCCTAGCATCGTCCTTTCGACTGCGATGATGAACAGTGTAAGAGCAACGATGCTGAGATTTCTGGGAAACTCCGAACGGCAGGTGTCTGCGGTGGGGATCGAACACGATATTACCCTTTCCGGGGTTCATCCTAACGTCTTCACCACCATACCATGCGGATCCTTCGTTTCGCTTTGTTCTCGGTAGTATTTTAACCTATAGGTGGTATCTAAAATCACCCGCTAACAACAGCTTCAGCTTGACTTTGTTCAATGCCAACCTGTGTCCCAGATTGATCCCGTTGACGGTGACTACTGATAGCACCTATAGAAACGAAAGGCCGTCGTGGTATAGTGGTGGATAAGTTAGCCCCGAAAGGGTAATAAAGGGTTCTATCCCAACTGCAGACACCTGCGGTCCGGAGTTCTGTAAATATTTCAGCATCATTGTGGTTTTGACAAGATTTTAGTCACTACACTTTTATATGGCGGCATACGCCTAACTGCCAATTTGGATTCTGTACCTATGTGCCAATTCTTTATATGTGAGATGAATGTACGGCGTATAACGTAGTGGATAGAAGCACTCTGTAACACTCACGCGATCGTTAGTTCCATCTCGTGCCGCGGGCATGCCAAACCATCTTTTTGGGGTCGAAAAATCGATTCCGTACTTATCTAGGAAGATAAAAAACACTCAATGAACACATCGGGATACACATGCTAATCGATATTCTGGCTAAATATGCACTTATTCACCACTTTGAGCTTATGGTTGCCAAATACATTTCATATGCCTTAAGGATTAACTAGCGCCAAACGCCTTTGAGGTTTACAACAAATATTTTCCGCCTACGCTTAGCAGAACAAAACTTGATGAAAGAAGCCAATGAAAGACATCTGTTATTTAGAACCATAGGACGATCAAATCATTCCAGCTATTTATAGAAAAGTGCGTGAAGGATAACACTCAAGATGTGTCACACTTTACTTATACCAATGGTGGTTGTAGAGCCAGAACAATTTAACGGTTCTATTCCTTGTTTTGACACTGTTTTAGCCCAACAGATCCATGTAGCTAATGGTTCTTTCCTGAACACCACCAAAATAAGATAGCTCCCTCTAGCCTCTCATTTACATGACTGAGTATGTGTGAAAGTCAGCAAGAACATTTTAAAGCATCATTAATCCGAAATAATTCCGATGTAATGGTCTCTTCCAATCCATGATGAAGCTAAAACATAACAATCATCATAGCTCACCACTGTAGGACCACAGATAAACACCGTATAACTCTCATTTTTATTACATTATTTTAAACACGAAAAAATAATGTGTAAAACAAGTGACTTCGGATCGAATTAGCCAACGATAAACATAGTCTTTCACTGTAAGAAGGTTCTCTAAAACTAGAACTACTAATGAAAAGCTGAGATTACCAATAATTTGCTATGACCTGGAAGTCATTTGCTCAGAATTCGTCTTGCTATTCATCAAATAAGTAGATATGTCACCTGGGATTGTATCTTTAAGAGAAGATGAACACATTGGGCACGACTCGTTTAGGGCAAGTAATCTGAAATCGAATCAGTTCTTAGATGAAAAGAGGTGCGATACATATGTCGAAAGATATGCAATGAAATGTGCTATTTAACCATTCGATGGTGTGTGTAGCGCAGTGGTCTGAGGTACCCTGCTACACACACGTAGAATCGATACCCGCGCTCATGACCCACCAAGCGTTCCATCCTTCCGGGGTCGGCAAATTGTCACCAGATTTGTCTGAGAGGATAGAAGCACTAGCTCGATACATCGGTGGGCCACCGCATGTCATCGTAAAGGCCAGATAAGCATTCAATCACCTCCAACGATGCTTAATGAAGTCGAATGCGTGGCGCATCCCTCAGGGATTGACCAACGCCGAAAGCTCTATCCTTTTTTCATCCTTTTTTAACTATTCGGAGAAATAACGAAAACAGATATACTAGGGTGTTGTGATAGACTAATAAAGCTAGGCTGAAGACAATATGGCTAGAACTCACTTTTTTAGCTCTGAATAATACGCAGGAAAGTTACACGAGGGGCAAAACGCGAAATCAGAATCCACTATATGCCGGCCCTAGAATATTTCTGTCTTTGGATTTGAGAAAGAAAGAAGCGATATTTGTTAAAAACGAGAAATACATCACTCTGCGAAAAAAAAGAGCGTTAACGGTGGTAAGCATTGTTATTCCTTCTTCTTCTTCACTATGAGAATTAGTTCTAAAACCTACCGTTACAATGCAATACGGTATTGTTGATTTGCAATTTTCACAAGTTAACTCAGTTTCTGGTACTTGATACGTGCAATATGGGCATGGCGATCGTGTTTCTTGCGGATCCTCATATTTTTCGATCTTTCTAAAACACTTCTCCTGGTTATCAAGAAATTCTCCTAGGTTTTGGCGAGGATTTGGTGAGCTTACAAAGTAAATTTCCCTAGAATGACTACTGTGGGCAAATCAATATCGGAGGGTTGATTGCTTACTAAACAACTCAACTGACAAAGACCTCTATTTTCTTTTTGTACTTAGCGTCTATTTTCTGGCGATATTCGGGTTGCATCAGCGTAATAGCGGCACGGTGAGCAGCTGCTTTAAGACCTGCCTTGGAACAGATTACTACGGTTGACGTAAGAATAGGAACCACGTCTGGAATGATTAAGTCAGATCTGTTAGCCAGTAATGTTATAAGACCCAGAAAGTAAATGGAACTAACTTATAAACTACGAAGTAACTAGTTCATTATTTGCGAAAGAAAAGAACAGGTTAACTCACGAGCAGGGAATTTACTTATGTTGGCGGAAGTTCGAATCAACATCCTGGCCGCCCTCAATGTTTCGTTTCTTCGTAGTAAATTCTAAAAGAACTGCTGCAACAAAGCTGCACTTAGTTTCAGCTTACATTGCTACAATGTTAGATAAATGTTTAGCAAGATAAGCCAAACGGTTACCACAAGTACGGTCGAAATGAAGGTTACCAAGACGCTTTCGTTACAAAGCTTGTTAGACAAAGGTCAATTAATCAGTTTTCAATTTCATGAAAAAATATTATGTAAAATATCAATGGTGGGAGAAAAATCACCGTCCTTCAGGGCGCAGTCAGCGACGAAAACTCAGAGGTTCCAAAAATCTTACCTTAACTACGAGATACGAGTGTATAATCATTAGGCTGTTCTGCATATCGTAAGGAACCTTGATTTGTTTCGCTACCAATTCCTGAAGATTGTGTGACCCTGACAGTGTGTTATTCATTGTTCTCAGACCTTACCTGATACATGGCGAGAAGAACATTACGAGCCACAGTATAGGACCCACGTTCTTGCTCTTGACGAGCGATCACTATTGCGGTTGTTGCCGCCTCTTTCGTCATACCAAGAGCAACATACAGTCGGAACAAATACTTAGCATCCTTTAAAAAACAAAAGTGATTCGAACTTTTCGAACTTTCCAGGCATTCGAATTACGATAAGACTAAATGACTACACATGAACACATAAACTCGATAAATTACTGATATAAACATACGCGTATTAGAAGGACGAAAAGAAAAAAGAAATTAGACATGGCGTAGCTCCAATATGGGTGATCTAGTTTCTGTTTCACACTCTGTTGTCAGTCAGTTCATGTCAAAGTTAGTAGCCACACGTCTTTGTAAATGAAGTATCCACAGCCGGTCACAAGTGAGGTCACTTGTTGTGAGTGGAAAACAGCGAGTAGTGTGCGATTCAAAAGAGCTCATACTTATCCTGACATGCAGATGGATTTTGCATATGAACCAATTCTCTTTGCTGAACCGAACCGACTTACACTTTCGCAGACAAATTATTGTGCCGTTGGTCGATTCTACACGGAAATTTGATACAGTCTGTAATCAAGCGACAAAGAAATGCATGAGAGTGATTCGAAGCCACTTCCTATAAATGAGCTCTATAGTCCCCTTATTCTCCTCAACTCGAGGAAGTCCTCAATACAGGAACGTTGTAGTGGGATGAAGAAGAGCCTAGAAAACCTTCGGAGCTATTACAGACTACGTAAATCTAAAAAATGAAAACGACCTTTACATCACATCATCGACAGAATCACGGGCGAAATCTAAAGCAATATTGGTCCTAGGAAACCACTGAAAAACTTCAATTACGAACCAAAGCCATGTGACTGCACGAAGACGGTGGATGTTTAACTAGGTTTATCACGGCAATCAAAACCATCACAATAAGTAGACCAAGATGAGAACTTCCCGATGTTGAGTAGCAAAAGGCACTGTATCCACAAGTACAAAGAAAGGTGATTCACGAACTTTTTCGACCTCTTTGACGTCTTCGTTGACCAGCTTCATACGTTATCTATCCATTGACATGCCTCGTTATTTAAGAAGGTAATACCAACGGGAACGTTCTGAGAAAGTTGGAATGGGATAAAATGGAAGTGATGGCTGATAGTCAGCAACTGTGCCGACTTTGCCTTGCTAATGACATCACCCTTATAACACCCAAGCAAGAAACAAGTGAGAAGAATGTTTGATAAGCCCAAAAAAACGACGCTGGAAAGGAACAAAATTATTCTTTAGAATTTTCGAATTTATTTAAGACCAAAAAAAGCGAAAACCGAGAAACGCATTGATAATTTTCGAAACTCAGATTGATGAACGGTTGAAGTGCAGTTATGATGATAAAGATGACGTTTTTGGATGTTTATAAAGGGAAAAAATATACAGTGGAAAAGAAAAAATTGCTCGACTTCTTCTCAACTCTTTGATTTCACGACTTCTGCTCATCTCGTTTCTGAGAATTTTGCGCATTACACAACAAAGGTGAGGAAACTGGTAGTAGTAGTCAGTGCTTCACCGAGAAGGCGATATCAGGAGCACTATGTCAGGCATAAGTGACAGAGAGAATCCCAAATTTTGGTCTAAGACTCTGTCAAAGGTCAGAGATGGTAACGCGTGCCGCAATGAGCTAAAAATAAGCTACGGCTAACAATGACGAAAATCTGCAAAGAACTGTGGAACTGCCGTTCGAGACTTTTTTTTTTACCTGACTGGTAAAAAACATAGTACGCTCTTCTGAACACCGAATAGATGGTTGAACTTCTTCCTAAAAATCCTATAAAGAAAAAAAACGATGTTCTTTGATTCCCTAGAGTGAAAGTTTGAAGACAAACGAGGGAGAAGATGATGCAGAGAAAAGTTTATAAAGATTCTAAATGAATCTAGTCGATCGGAGCGACAGAACTGTTTCATCCCATAAGTTTAAAAAAAAGAACTGAAAAGTTTGGGTGATGAATGACACACGATGTGCAATTTACAGATGAAATTCTCTAATTATGTCTTTCTGTGTTGTTTCCATAACAATCGAAATAATTCAAAATAACAAAAAAGTGGAAAAATCGGCTCGGGTGGTCCTTCACAAAAAAGTCAAGTGGCGATCATAATTTAGCCTTTCTTACCTTTGGTATGTCATCAACCTCGCCCATAAGATACTGGGTAAATTTTGCTGTAAGCTTACTATCGCCAGCAGCTGCTACACAATCGATGGCTAGCAGAAGTGAATCGTGATTTTCACCGCACAACATCAAATGTTCGAGTGCCTGAAAGAGTACAAATAAAAACACTACACGAAGAATATCCACTTGATGTGCGATTTAAATAAAATTTGTGCATTTATATATGGGAGTCCAAGAAATTCCGTGCTCTCTGTGATGCGGCAAATGACCTAAATTTTCATCAATATGTTCATAGCCCTAAATTAAAGCAAGAATGAGCACAAAACTCTGTAATAAGCTAAGCGGATGCGCTGGAATCGCTTAGTGATTAGAGATGCATTTCAACAGTACACACACAAACGTTGGTTTTTAGCGCTGGACAAACAATGCATCCTATCCCCTTTAGGGCTGTAAGACTACTACCACACTTTGCAGAGAAAAGATTCCCTCAATACACAATGAGCTGCGAATGCTTCTATTGTAAACATGTTACAATTCAGAGCTACCTTTGGATCCTATAAAAAAGAGAAAACGATAAGCAAACAACGACATTCATGAAGAAGACGAAATCCTCTAATGAGAGCCGAACCCAAACGCAAAACCCGATAAACTTCGTGGCTGACAGACACCAGACGATGGAATTAAAAAGTACTGGATCTCTAGAACACGCGAAATTGGGCCACTTGGATACTGTCGATGCGCTGTCCTGAATGAGTGAATGAGCAGCACCGAAAACAATTTCCATTCACGCCCTCTTGCGCAGTTGTCGTCCATGTTGGTGGTCTGCTTCAACTATGGTGAATCCGCGGGGCTCATTCACAATTCCTAAAACCTATTCTATATGCGAATGCAAATGCTCGACCTTAGCCACGTGAGCGTCCGCCTATTGTTTGAGTAGCCTTCCAAAGAGACGTCTACACTCTGTTGGAGTCCACACCACTGTTCCTTTCAACCATCATTCATCTGTTCTTCTCATTATGTGAGTGGCCCATCTGTGTTTCACTGTAGGCATATATTCTCCAAGATCCCGAAGATGGAATAGGTTCCGAAGACCCAAGCTACGCATTCCGGCTAGACGTTTTGGGTGCCGATAAATTTCAAAAGATATCATTCAAGCGCTCTGTGGGTGGAGTACAGATTTCCTGGCGCTGTTGAGGTATCAGCCCACTTTTCTGCTGCATAACAGAACGGTGGAAGAACTGCTGAATCGAAAAGGTGAGCGCTATCCGTTAGTTGGTCGGTGGCTTCTTTGAGTGACCCGAATGCGGATTATGCTGCCCTCCTTCTTCTGCCTAATTTCTCCATCATATTGTTTTCCATGTCCACTGAACCGTCCGAGGTAGACGTGTGAGCTACTCCACGTAATCAAAGAACCATCCACTTCAATTTGTTTACTTTCGCTGCGCGGGTTCTCTATGAAGTGAGCGATCGTTGTATTCATGCGCAGGTCAAACCCACCTCTCGCTTCGACGAGTTGACTGAGCATCAAGTTTGCATCATTAGTACTCGTCGAAAAGGCCAACCGCGAAACGAAGATTTGATTGAAATTTCCCACCAATATGTATACCACTCCACAGATCTCCCTCATATGAGGGATCTCGAGCCAGTTAGTCGCGAGGCTACGTGGCGCGTCCCCAGGTGGCGGATAGGGGGTTAATCGCGGAAGAAAAGCGACCTTTGCTTCCCTGAGACGCAGGTGGATCCAGAGGATAGACTCCCTGTTTTTGCTGCCCTGATTTGGCACATAGTTTCTGTATTTGCTAGACGTATTCATGCATGCGCGTGTGAGTGCGTTCTCGCTTTATGCGGATTGTATTCTACAAGTCAACTCGGCCAAAACCCTGCAATCAAGTGACAGGCTTTGATAGTCTTCGTCGTTTACGCGCCAACATCAAACTATGACCAAGAAGAAGTCGAAGCGTTCTAGGTGGACTTGGAGAAGATCTACAGAGAAGACCATACATTCTTCAAGGTCATCATTGGAAATTTCAATGCCAAGATCGGACAAAGAAGATCGTCTGAAGAACGTCACATTGGAACCCACGGATTAGAATGAAACGAACAGGGTGAGCGCCCTTCTGAGCTTATTATGGCGACCAAGATCATCCATGGTAACTCGCAATTCCAGAAGCCTCACCGGCAACGATGGACGTGGGAATCTTCCAACGGAGAGTACCATAACGAAATTGATCACGTCATAGTAAATAGAAAGTTTTGCCTAACCGATGTCGCTGTTGTCAAAAAATTTTACACAGGATCAGACCACCGCCTTTTTCGTGCAAGATTTTATTTCTCGAGGAAAGGAGAAAAAGCCGCTAAATTCGAAAACCGAAGTCCCAGAACCACCACAAATTGGGACTTATTCAACTCATTCGGCTGTTGGGAAGATGCCGTTGTGGACAACATCGACGAGGAATACGATCGGCCTATTGAGCCTCTTCACGTTAGAGCCATGAAAGCTGAGAGTTCGAAGGCCACCAAAAGACGTCTGTCTCCAGAAATCCTCGAGCTAATACGCCTGCGTGGACTCGCACGAGCTGCAGGCAACCGCGAACTAACGTCCGAGCTTGCGAAACAATGCAGACAGGCGATAAAAGATCTTAAAGAGAGAAGAGCAGCAGTAATGGTCGAAGTCGCATAGGCTAGAAAAGCAATTCGCAAAGCACGCCGAAGCTTCGCCAATTACAAGAACAAGATGATTGCACTCCGACGCCCAGACGGAACAATAACGTCCGGAAAGGCAATGGAGAAAATCAACCACGATTAACTACTCAGATCTCTTCGATAGCCACGTCCTCCTCCCGTCATATGAAATAAAAGAGGATGGATATATTGTACCACCGGTTCTCCCTTCCTAGATCCGACATGCCATTTCGTCGGTGAAAAATCGAACAGCAGCAGGTCCGGACAGGATAAGATCAAAACATCTGAAGAACCTTCCGCCAGTCCTCGTAAACACACTGGCTCGGCTCTTCACACGTTACCTGTCTGAATGCAAGGTCCCTACTCAGTGGAAGACCAGCAAGACCGTGTTGTTGTTCAAGAAGCGCGACCTACACGATTTAGGCAACTATCGTCCAATCTGCTTGCTCTCTGTCGTCTACAAACTTTTCACTCGAGTCATCTTAAACTCGATTGACAGAACACTGGATGAAGGACAGCCATGCGAGCAAGCAGGTTTTGGAAAAGGATTTAGTACGACGGACCACATTCACACGTTAACAAGGCTCATTAAAGTATCGCGAGAGTACAAGAGACCGCCCTGTCTCACTTTCACCGACTTACTGAAGGCCTTTGATTCAGTTGAGATAGAAGCAGTCATGGAAGCCCTTGTTAGTCAAGGAGTCCCTACTCAGTACATAAAGATTCTTCGTGAGATGTACAACAATTTCACAACGAAAATTTCGCCATTCTACAACGATGTTAACGTTGAAGTCAAAAGAGGAGTTGTGCAAGGCGATACAATCTCGCCAAAATTATTTACAGCCACCTTCCAGAGCGTCATGCGAACATTGGAATGGGATAATATGGGAATGAAAGTCGATGGTCGGCAGATACATCACCTTCGCTTTGCTGATGATATCGTTCTTATAACACCAGACTTTAGCCAAGCGGAACGTATTCTTGCGGACTTTGATAAAGCGTGTAAAAGAGTGGTCTTCAACTAAATCTAAAGAAGACGATGTTCATGAAGAACGAATTGGTTTCGTTTGCCCCATTCACGTTCAACGGAACGAATATCTTCGAATGCTCTAGTTATGTCTATCTAGGTCGAGAAATCAATATGATGAACGACTTAGCTCCAGAGCTGAGCAGAATGAAACGAGCGGCTTGGAGAGCTTTCAAGAGCATCGAGGATGCAGTGAAGAGAACAAACAACACCCGGCTCATTGCCCACCTTTTCGACTCAGCGGTTCTTCCTGCCCTAACGTATGCGCCAGAAACCTGGTCGCTATCTAAGCAGGATGAAAGATCACTCAGCGTTATCGAACGCGCAGTCGAAAGGACGGTGCTAGGAGTATCCCGTTCCCGGATCCCGTTTCACACACGTAAAGGATGGGACCCGAAGCTCCGACCTACGTCAACGATCGAAAGTCAAAGATGTCGTTCTATACGCCAAACAGTCGTAGATAAGGTTGGCCGGACACTGGACAGATTTGGCAATATTGTCTCCTTTCGTCAAATTTCTTTTCCTATGGGTATGGTAAGTGGTCGTTGAAAATAAGCCTCCTAATGTTCCTATAATGTACGGGTCCACCGATTGCTCGAAAAGCGCTTATAGGATCGCACTCGTTTCAACTCCGTTAAACGCTTTCCGTAGTCGAAAAATGTTAAAAGACAGAGGGTTCCCCTACAAACTTCTCTGACTCGTGATGCAGTCTGAGTGTGGTTCATGGAGCAAAATACCTGTCAGAGTAGTACTTGCTCAAGTGGTTGTCGCTAATCCAACTTCTCCGATATGTGCAAAAGGATAATCGTTGTGTTTTATTGTAGTGGACATTCAGCAAGCATATCGGACGGTAGTTACGAAAATTACTTTGAGCACTCTTATTGGGTATGATGGTCGTGCACGAGTTTCTCCAATTATCTGGGATTTTTTATTTCGGATTGTAAAATGTCATGTAAATTACGAAATTACATGTAATTTGTGGCCACTGGCTCTAATGAAACTGCGGTGACATTATCATGTACTAGAGCTATGCGCCTTTTCATGCTCTCTATGGCAACTCCGACTTCAGAGGATACAATCCCGTGCGGTTTTTCACCAGTAGGGATCCCGAGATCCGAGACGCGGCCTGTGAAACAAAGATTGTATTGTGTAAAACTTTTCGTGATCATTTACATATTTTGCAAGGATGTAGTAATAGTTCCATCTTCTTTCATCAGAGTAGCGGTGCATTATAGTCGCAAATATTCCGACAGCACTTCTTCAAGTTAAATCGTTGTTGAGCTTCTTCCATAAATCTTTCCTGCTTAAATCGATATAAGCCGTTATTCAAAGATCAATAGCTGGCATTTGTTATCAAACATGTTAGACGTGTTGCAGTAGGATCAAGCTTTAGCGTCCTTTTCTTTTCCAGCAACTCCTTAGCAGTGACGAAGAAGCACTCTGAACTTCTTGCCTCAGAAACTGAGGCGAGTTCGGTACAAGCTTTAAGTCCTTCGACAAGCTGCATATAGTCCTCGGTCGGGTGCTTTTTTACCCGCCAGTAATACAGAAAGAAGGTGTTATTGAGAATATCTTTATCACGAAGTGCGTACAGCGCAGTGGTTAGAGCAGCCCTGAAAAATGTATGGGATCGATCCCCGCGTCTCATGCTCAGCAAGACTTTCATCCCTCCGTGTTCGGCAAATTGATACTAGACTTGTCTGGAAGGATGGCAGCAGCACTAGCTCCATACGTCGGTAGGCCACCAAGAGTCAAACGCAAGTCACTGTAAAGGCCAGATATGCATTAAATCGCTCTAACGAAGCTTAATGAAGTCGAATGCACGGAGCATCCCTTATCGATAGGGCAGTACCGGGAGCTTTACCTTCTATGCTTGTCATACCTGACTCGCTGCGGTTTTTTTGGATGACCACAGCTGCCCTTTTTCAAATGATGTCTGAATAATGGATCCGACTTTCGCATGGAGAAGGTGGCGGTCAGATCCACCATAGAATCCGGGTGTCACTGAGGTGTCAAAGACGCATCATTTTCTGTTCGTGAGAATACGTATGAGTCATGCCATTAAAAAACTCCCATCTCCATCGGCGATTTTCTCTGTTCGCAAAAGATGATTTTTCATAAAGGAAACTTGTTGGAACCAGGAGTCCTACAAGATGGCCTTCATTCTCATTTCGTTCTCCTGTTTCAAACTGCTCTATCCTGCATTCATTTTCGTCAGTCGTTCCTAATCTGGCATTGGAGTGACCAATAATAAATTTATAGAAAACTTTTTCTTATGGATTTAAAGGATAAAGCTCTCTGCGTTGATCAATCTCTGATGGATTGGCCATGCATTCGACTTCATTAAGTATCGTTGGAGGTGATTGAATGCATATCTGGCGTTTACAATGACTCGCGGTGGCCTGCCGACGTATCAAGCCAGTGTTGCTATTCTCCCAGACAAGTCTGGTACCAATTTGCCGATCCCGGAGGGATGGAAGGCTTGGTGGGCCATGGGCGCATTGCACGTGCTCGTCGCAGTGGCGCCTCCAACCACTGCGCCACACGCGCCCATTCTTATGGCTTACTTCAACAAATTGGTTGTAAAAGCCAAAGGTACACCTGTGCGAGTTGGTGAGAAACAGCTGGTTATACCACTTTCTGTTTATGTGCAAACTGAAGATGAAGAACGGCCAGGCGCGGTGACATGATTTTGTATGAGATGATTACATGGGAAAGGGATGAGTGTACGACAAAGCCGACGCATCCGACATTTCGTAACGGAAGTTTTTTTTCACGCATGAAAATGGTTCCATCACCTAATTAGATATTTCGGCCTTCCTGTTTTCGTCTCAAGGATAAAATGGAACCTCAAGCGACTATCCACCTCAGAAAGAGCGCAAAAGTTGGGGTCTGAAGAGACTGTTCTGGCGTCACAGGTGCAAAGACAGAAGCAGTCTTCATGACGTGTCGTGGACTTGCTCAATTTGTCCGTTTCTGATGCAAACTGAGATTAGATCGCCTTTCACCGGTTGTTTTACCTCCGCATGTCGAAAGCGGGAGCAGCCAATGTACGGCGAAGTGGGGTCGGAGCTTTGCTTATTTAGCCAGTTTGGGTCCATAGAGTCCTGAGGCCAGTTTAGCCGAAGTCTTCCTCAGGTCGCCAATATCGCGAGAATTCGTCGCCTATGTGGATAAGAAAAAGATTTGCCATCATGTGATTACTTCGGTACCGCGACCGTGGTGATTCCTGGTACCAGCTAACTTTCAGCTGGGCTTTCGGATGGAAACGTCGGACCCCTTCCATGCTTGGGAACCCCACCTAGGGGATAAGCTAGTAGCTATACATCACAGCGCGACACCTAAAACACTTTCCAGCGACGATGAGGCTGCAAACCGTAAAGAGCGTCTACATAAAAGAAAAATAAGAAACAAACAAGTTAAAAAATTCTGTGTTTAGTGCCTTTAGTTTATACTCTTAGTACAGCATCGCACATCCGAACAATCACGTGTTCCATGATCATCCAAAGTTAGTGTGACGCTATTTCTGATATGCTTTACATTGCATTTATCACTAAAAAAATGTTCGATTTACCACTATCACTGTAAACTGCAGGATGAGTAAAAATTCACGCATTTCATCAATTCAAGATCTTTCAGAATTGAGGAAAGGCCTAATTACACTATTCTTAAGACTCCAAGCATTATCGAATAGTTTCACCAGCGATTAGCCAGCCTCAGTACCCCACGCTCCCATTTACGAAATCGATTGGTGGAGGAACCGGTAACAGCCAATCAATCAAATTTCTAGATGTGTAGAACGTTTTCGCTACCGGACGCGCCTATGAGATGCGCCGTGTCGAATGCTTCTTGCTCTGCACCTGCAGCGAAGGAACAGTCCAATCACAAGCCGTCCCTTACGCCCTTCTTGAGGCTTCTGGCTGCACCAAATTCGATGTGATCATCCTCAAAAAAATAGAAAGGAAAGAGACTGATATGTGGCAATTAGATGACGCAATCTATTTATGGGAGAAAAAATCAGTCAAAAAAATGTCAGCACAGTAAGCATTGCCGTCTCTAACCCACCACATTGCCTCATATGCTTCATACCACACATTATCATGTCGCTTGGTCACTCTTTGTCTTCAACCCATGGAAATGATTCCTGAAATCGATTCGCTGTAGCTCTATCTACAGCAGGTTTCTCCTATGGAGGTTCATTTCCGAGAAAGAAAATGGCAGGCATGTAACGTGATATGGCATGCTCAAAATGGTATGAGGAGGCCGATTATATAGAATGGTCTCTTTGAGAATTACGTGATATGTTCAGTCTGTAATGAGTGCGATTAATACTTTTTTCATGTGTACAACTCGGTTCAGCAGTAATCTGGAAAATAACTCTTATCATCGCCCAGGAAGAACAAGCGAAGTCTATGACGAGAATATTCGCAGTGAAATCCCCTTATTAGATAAACTCCACGACACTAAGGAGTTTCTCGGAAAACGTGCTGGATCCTATTGCGAATATATTAACGTTTCTAACATTGAATACCAGCTATAAAAGATTTTTGCTTCTACTCTCAGCTTCCATTTATGGTGCGAATTGGCTAGTGGCGAATACTACACCAATTTTTCGTGTTCCAAAACCATTGCCCCAGACTCCGTAATTTCCGCTTAAAAAATCCGCTCGGCATTTTCCCTTCTTCAGTTTCGATGTAAAATATAAAAAGAGGAGCAACTACAAAACTCGAAAAAGCAAAAACCGACTTCGAGCTAGAAGCTACAGACTGCAGGTGCTTTTTACTATCCATATGGCACTCTACTTCACAGAAAACTATCTCAGAGCAGCATGCGACTGAACACGTTCAACCTGCCCAAAAAAGGTGACCAAAGGAGTCGTCTTAAACAGTACTCAATACTTCTTGAGTGCGTTCTATAAACTCTACAAAAAGAGAATTAAATTTATTTATGATCTTATAAACTGATCTTTTTTAGCTAGTGCGAGGTTGGTACATGTCTTCGTTGCCGTTGTTGTTGTTGGTCGATGGCTGACGTTTCGGCGATTTCGCTATCCTCAGAGGTACCACTCGCAACACCACGGCTCTGAGGAAGGCGAAATCGCCGAAACGTCAGCCACTGACCAACAACAACAACAACGACGGCAACGAAGACATATACCTACCTCGCACTAGCTAAAGAAGATCAGTTTATAAGATCATAAATAAATATATTAACTATACATGCCGTGGTTTATAGAAAGTCGGTCTTTTGAGTTGTTAAAAAGACAATTCTTTTGCATTTACCAGGAACTGTGAATGAAGCACAACCAAGCACCAAACAAGCACGACTCCGACATGGATTCTGTTAGTCAACTGGTTGTAAACGCTCGCAAACATAAGTAGGCCGTGTCCAGGACTACGGAAGTCTCTGTTGGGAGTACCACCTTTTGCCTAATGTTTGTCGGCTATGAAAAGGCGTTTGGTAGAATCGGAACGAATTCAACGCCCGTAGCGCTCGTAGATCAAAGAGAAGGCACTTATAATAACTCTAGGAAACTACTGTTATAGTAAATGCAGTGTGAAAATACGACTTTTCTATCAACTCTTTAACATATCCATTGAAAACGGAGTTCGACGGCGATATCGCCAAAGCTACTAATTACCGCACTGTAATGGATAATGGAGCCATTCGACTAGGTGGAGAATGGAACACGAGGGCAAATTTTCGCTTTCGAATACCAGAAGCAGAGACAATGTTCAGTGATCTCAAATGAATTACTTACTTGGATACTTTGACGGCCCGTACTTATTCTTTGTGCGTGCCCCTGCATAGTCTCCATTTTTTTTGCTGGTTTATCCATTGCGTACTAACTGGAGTCTCGAGTTCAGCTTAGCCAAAGTCTGCCTCAGGCCCTCACCATAACAGGCAGTCATAGCCTTTGTGGATCAGAGCGAGATTTGCCACCATACTTTGGATACCAGAGCGGTGCTCTATCCTGATATTGGCTTACTTTTAGATAGGCTACATTATGGAAAAGTTGGATTCTTTCTCGGCTTGGAAGACGCTGCTTAGGAACAAATCCCCCGGTATACATCGCAGCCCGACCCACAGCAACACCAGCAACACCTCCCAGCACGATGAGGCGCTAAACCGTTGAGAGGAAGCTCAATGACAGGAGGAAAAAACCGTATAACTGCATAGGAAGAAAACTCCCAGTTAATGTGAAACCCATGTTGCGAAAGTGAATAAGTCGAAATGAATAGTTTCTAAGATTTGCGGAGACTACCTGGCACATGTACATTGGGTAATCAGTAAGCATAAGGAGCAACCTGAAGAATGAAATATAGAACAATGAAAGCTAAATCGGCGGTGTTCCTTAATTCCGTAGAGAGCACCAGTCGACGGACTCAAATCTCCGCATCGATCTCTTCGATTCAGCGGTTCTCCAAGAGCTCTATTATCTAATAGAAAAGTGGACTGATTTCTCATCCAAGGAAATTTTGGGCCACATCTGCAAAGCGGTTGAATAACACTATCTTCTGAAGTATAACCAACACGTACAACATCTACCCTAAAAGAGCAGGTCAGATTTTCGAAATCTCTTACATCTTCGGGATCCATGGAGAATATACATCGACAGGAACAGCATTGTTCTACGTAAACTACGACTACGTAAATAATGGCTTACGTGTTTACACCCCTCCTCAACCATCCACATTCACGGAAATGATGTGCTGATCACAAAAAACGCTTTGTTACAATGGTCGAAGCAAACTGGGGTTCGTACTATTCATGAAGACCGGTCATCCGACTATCCACGTACTCACTACAGTTATTTCAGAAACGTAATTTTAAGTCTAGTGTGTGAAAGAATTTATCTACAAATTCACCGCATGATAATGTCCTGCTCTGAGATAGAATCGCCCAGCATTGTGTGCATCACCAGAGCTGGAGAAATATCCGGCTAAGTTAGCGAACTGCTCCTGTGTAGCACCGTCATTTTCTACCGAATCAGCATACTCAATCATGTGATTTGTAGTTTCAGCAAGTTGAAATGCTTCCTAAAAATAGAGGATAATCTGAAGAACAAGCGTGTTTACTTTACTCCTATTTAGGAAACTATGAAGACATTTATACGCTTACTAGATGGCAGTTACTAAGCACCAAAAAACGAATCGCAGACGCATGATCGCCCAACCGGGAAAAAAACCTAAATTTAAACAATCAAGAGCTCAATTACTTCAAAGATTCAACCTATGTGCTCCGTATTTCATTGAAAGAAAAGTGATTTTTGTGCATAGGTTTTTGGTAGCTATTAACTTGTGTCTTTTAAATTAAACTACTCCCTTTGCATTCATAGATAAGAAACCGAATTGTCCAACTGTCACGATTAACACTCACAAACTGAGCACATCGAAGATATATATAACATGTAAAAAAGATCGAAGGCTTTACATACGGCTTACTTGGCAACTAGCTTTGCCCCTTCTACACTTCGACTTTCACGAACAACTTTGACTGCCTCTTCAGCCATATTTAAGTGATCTAATAGTATGCGAACGAGATTGTCATAGTCACGAGCGTTTCGATATGCCTAAAAGAAACCATTCTGAAAAATCCGTATTGATACCAGAGAATGAATCCTAGAACAAGGAGTTTTCTTCCACCAACCTAACTCCAAAAAGTCAAACAATAACAAAAAATATAAACTAGAAGTAGAACATACTGTGGCCTTTCCGTACTTCCTACAAAAATGCCAGATGAATTTACTTTAAACAACAGACAAAATTTTGATGTCACTGACAATGGCCGCTTCTTTGTACCGTTTCTCAGCTTCCATGACCTTTCCATATTGTGCATGTATTTTGGGTGATCGCACTTTTGGTAGAAGCTCGCTAACTTTTCCCCTTAAAAGCCAATTTAAAAAACTTCAAGAAATCAATAAAATGTGGAAATGCCAAGTTATAAAGTTAGATTACCATGCTTTGGCCTTTAGACACACTGCTGCCGCTCGGTCGTAGAATTGACCAAGTTCATAGAGATCTGCAGCTTCGCCGTACTGCTTGAAATGTAAGACATGAAGTTTACGCCGAAACCCTATGGGAAGACGAATATACCTTCAGCTGCTCAAGAATAAGGGCGCAATCTCGCTTTACGGCTCGACCATGCAAATCGCGAGCTAACCGAATACCTCTGCAATATTTCTGTTATCGACATCGACCATCAAATATAAAGGCCCTAGAACTTATTTATTACTTCTTATAAAAAAGATCGAGAAGGAATATAGCGCAGCAGTTAGAGCCTCTCTTTAATAAATGGAAGGTTGTTGTTTGGACTCTCACATGAGTCGGCATATTGGTCTCAGACAAATCTGGTACCAGAAAAGCTTGGAGACGCTCAAGTTGAGCTACCGTAGGATACAAGAGAGAATTTATGAGAGGAGTATTCAGTAACATTCATAGAAAAAACGACAAAACCCTCAAGTTGCAGACAAATTCACACGAAAATATGAACCCCTTCTGGATGGCGGTTGTGAACAGAATGGGACAATTGCTAGCATCCGCCAATAAAACAACACAGGTTTTACAAACAAATAATAGTAAAAAAAAACAAAGAAAAAAGAAATGGAACACCACAACAGTCAAACAGATTTCAAAAATAGTTCGAAATAATAAAAATGATATGGTGGAAAACGAACGCGCTATCGTCCTTTCCGGGGAGTAACGCGTTCACCACCCCATGCGGGTGTTTCGTTTCGCCTGTCTCTCAGCCAGTTCTATGGACCAGCGCCATCGGCAATCTTCTGCTAGTCCCCGGAAGGAACAACAGCGCGTTCGTTCCTCACCATAGACACCTAAGGTCCAGAGTTTTACAAACATCTAAGCAACATTGTAGTTGTATTTCGCTTAGCACTCTGCCCTGTGAAATTTGTAGTACGCAGAAAATAAAAGGTAAAACATTGTGATTTCTACTACAGCCTCATTTTAATTGGGTTCAATGCCGATTTGGGCTCCCCAGATCAATCCCGTTGACGGATGATTGCTGATGGAAAGTGATCGATAAAACTAGGCGAAAGGCAGGCGAAACGAAGGACCCGCATGGTGTGGTGGTGAACGCGTTACTCTCCGGAAAGGACAATAACGCGTTCGTTCCCCACCATAGACACCTGCGGTCCAGGGTTTTGCAAGTATCTCAGCAACATTGTGGTTGTATTTCGCGTAGTAGCCTTCAGTGAAAATTCTAGTAGGCAGAAAATAAAAGGTAAAACATTGTGATTTCTACTACAGCCTCATTTTAATTGGGTTCAATGCCGATTTGGGCTCCCCAGATCAATCCCGTTGACGGATGATTGCTGATGGAAAGTGATCGATAAAACTAGGCGAAAGGCAGGCGAAACGAAGGACCCGCATGGTGTGGTGGTGAACGCGTTACTCTCCGGAAAGGACAATAACGCGTTCGTTCCCCACCATAGACACCTGCGGTCCAGGGTTTTGCAAGTATCTCAGCAACATTGTGGTTGTATTTCGCGTAGTAGCCTTCAGTGAAAATTCTAGTAGGCAGAAAATAAAAGGTAAAACAATGAATGCCCCAATTTTATCGCTATAACCAAGAGATGTGGGCAGAGGAGCATAGAGTTAGTGATGAATACGCGCAACTCCTTGGATTAACTCAGAACCTAGCCAACGAAGTTCTTTATCTTTTCAGAGTCAAACAATTGGTCCCAAACTTGTCTGCGATCAACTCGCTCCCTACAACTCTCAAAATATAATGAAGATTTGGAAAGAAACGTCCTGAAGAGGTCATCCCAAAATTCCAAGTGGGATGAAGTCGATCAGCAATCAATGAAATCTATAAAACAGCACCTAAAATCCCAACTTGGCAGCCAAATTCACGTGAAAATCTGAAGACTTTCCTGAAATATGAGTGATCGAATTCAAGTGCTGGTATTCGCACAATATGCGATGTCGTATCGCTTGAAAAAAAACAAAAAGCTAATAAAAGATAAAATAAATAAAGGATTAAGCTCTCGGCGTCGATCAATCCCTGAGAGATGCGCCATGCATTCGACTTCATTAGGCATCGTTGGAGGTGACTGAATGCATATGTGGCCTTTAAAATGACTCGCAGTGGCCCACCGATGTATCGAACCAGTGCTGCTTTCCTCCCAGACCAGTCTGGTACCAATTTTCCGACTATGGAGGAATGAAGGGCTTGGTTGGCCAAGAGAGGAATCGAACTAGTACCATGCTCGTGATTACGGGTACGACTACTACTGTGCTATCCGCCCGTCTCATATATATATATATATACATATATAACCATCGACGAACTCATTTCCACCTTATGTAAGATCATTGGAATATATGACATAATGACATCCTAACGACATTTCATTACATTACTGCTTAATTGCTTGTATAATTTCGAATGGAGTCTAAGAAAAGGATACTCAAGGGAATTTCGCATCCATCATAAGCTAGAAATTACTGACAGAAATAGAAAATTTTTCTATAACTCACCTTCTAATATCTCCGGTTCGTATACTCATTCTGGCTAGACCTGATCGACATATTTCATTATGTTCGAGAATCTGGAATTTCTTTGTTGAGTCAGAACGGAATCCATCTGCGTGTGTTCTACAATCATTTACTATACTATATTCATAGAGTCGACATCTCAACTAGAGATACAAGCGAGTTCAGCAAGCCAACGCAAAAAAAAAGACAGGAAACAAGACGTGAACAGAACTTAAGAAAGGCCTTCTATAAAGCATTTTCAATTTTCGAACTATGATTATGAATAAACTGTTGGAGTATTCAACTAGTGTGTACGTCAATGAGTGCATAGCAAGGGAAAGAAAGCAGAAAACAACCTGTTCCGTATCCTCATCAGGATTTTCTATAATGCCATTTTCGTAGTGAGCTAAAGCACTTGGATAGTCGCCCCTGAAAAAAATGCTAACATAATCGTGGATTTTAAAATGGCAAACGAGTTCAGACATACATGAACTCCAACTGTTGCGCATATTCTCGCGAGATAAACGGGATCTCTTTAGGTGAGAGTTGTTCAGCAAGGGCTAATGCTTTTGACCAATCCAGTAGATCGCGACGCATCTGGAAAAGACTAATTTAGTAACAAAGAAAAAAATGCAACTTTAGAAAACTACACTGCTGAGGTCATTTTCTACATATGTACTACCGCAATGAGACGGTTAACAACAAATTTGGTGACTCATCGATGTAAACATTATTTGGATACTCGGACGGCCCATCCTCATTGGTTGTGCAGGCGCCAGCACAATCTCCATTTATCGGAGTTTTGCTTGTTTAGCCATTGTGGTTCATTTGAATCCCGAGGTCAGCTGGGCCAAAGTCTGCTCCAGGTCGTCACTCGGTCACTCGTCGCCCTTGTCGATCAGAAGGATATTTAGCAGCATGTGACTAGTTTGATACCAGGACAGTGGTGGATCGTGGTATTGATGTACTCTTAAGCCAGTTGTATTACAGAAGTTGTATTTGGCAATAAGCCCTACCATTAAAAAGAATAGGCAGTAAATAAAAAGGTTAAGATTGTGATTATAACTACAGCCTCAGCTTAACTGGATTCAATGCCGATTTGGGCTCCCCAGGCCAATCCCATTGACGGATGATTGCTGATGGCAAGTGATCGATAGAACTAGCCGAAAGGCAAGAAAAACGAAGGACTTGCATGGTGTGGTGGTGAGCGCGTTACTCCCTTAAAAGGACAATAGCGCGTTCGTTCCCCACCACAGACACCTGCGGTCCGGAGTATTGCAAATATCTCAGCATCATTGAAGTTATATTTTGCAATACACTCTGTTGTTAAAAAGAGTGGGAGTAAATAATAAGATAAAATTATAAAGGTTTAGTTGCCCGTGATCGTAGGGGAAGCAACAACGAATCACGTGCTGCACAGCCTCTTCAAGCACTGTGCTTTCCGCACTCAATGTTGTGATGAGTAAAGAACTGATATAGCTCCCCGAAAACCAATACACTAACCGCCAACGCCTCAAGTGGGAAAGAGGTCTTCAAAAAAAGCTGTTCTGCTTGGTCATATCTACCAAGTAACATCGCCACATGAGCAGCTAGCAATGTCTTCTCTTCAATCGGAACAATCGATTCCAAAGCCAAACCCATCGATACATCTCCAATGTGTCGGAAAATACGAAGTGCTGGAAGAAACAATGAAATGCGATTCATCATTAAATCAACAATTCAAAAGCTTTTCATTAAGCCCAATGAAATGGCTTTGCACACTTAACCAAGCAGTGTGCTCTATCTGGGTAAACGTCAATGTCGTAAGGGTCACAGTTGTAAACTAGACATTCATTCTTAATCGTTATAGATCGCTAGACGTAACAACAAAGAATTCAAGTTTTTTCTAAAACATAGTGCGGTTTCTGAAAAGAGCAGAGCTGCAGACTAAAAAAGGCAGACTTTGGCTAGGCCAACCTTGGAATTCCAGAGAACAATGGTTGATGAAAGCTATACTGGGACACGAACAACCAGTGAGGACGGGTCATCTAAGTATCCAAGTGAGTATTTAAGTACAGTACCAAGCTGATACAAAAGCTGTTGCCAAATTTTATTTCTTAACTTTGTCCTGATCACATGAACTATTTATATTTCTAAAAGTATGACCATTTGGGAATATCAGAGAAAGGATAAAAAGATTTCGCCGTTGATCGATTGCAAAGAGATGCGCATACTTTCCACTTTACTAAGCATTGTTAGAGACAACTGAATACACATGTGGCTTACACAATGAATTCCGTTGCCCACCGATGTGTCAGTTAAACGTTAGTATCTCCAGAGATAAGTTTGGTACCAACCTACCGACCCCGAAGCGATGGAAGGCTTGATGAACCGAAGGCGCATGATCGAACTAGCGACCACGTGTATTGCGGGGCACCTCAAACCATTACGGCCCACGTGCTCCATTCGAGAATATGTTGACAGATCAAGAATATGTTAACACATTGTACTTCCTAATAATATCAACTAAATAATCGTGAAAAACGTTTGGCATGGATTAATACTTCTTTCTTTCTGTATATTATTTCGATTCTACTAAGCTTTTGGAGGCGTGTTGCATTGGTCGGCGGCGCCCTGAAACGCACACGTAGGATCGTTCCTTGTGCCCATAGCCCACAAAGTCTTCCATCCCTCCGGGGTCGGCAAATTGGTACCAGACTTGCCTGGGAGGAGAGCAGCACTGACTCGATAGATCAGTAGACCACCGCGAGTCATCATAAAGGCCAAATATGCATTCAATCACCTTCAAGCGATACATAGTGAAGTCGAATTCATTGAGCATCCCTCTGGGATTGATCAATGCTGAGAGCTTTATTCTTTTATTAAGCTTCATAGAGGTGGTTGAATGCACATGTTGCCTATACAATGACTTCCTACAAGTCCATCGATGCATTTAATTAGTGTTCTTGTCGCAGCCGTAAGGTTACCTACATTGTGCTGACTGCAGAGGAGTGAGTGAGAGGTTTGGTGAACACGAAGGTGTGCAACGGTGGAGGGGGGAGGGGTTAGGGGACAACAGTACCGATGTGATGATACGCAGAATTCACATAAACATATGTACAATCTAAACGGTGATTACGGAATAAAACGTGAAATGTAGGCGTAGAAATCTCTTGAATGATTGGTAGATCATCTCAATAACTAATAGAAAGTTGAATAATAACTGGAACAGGTTATTGAAAATGGGCAGGTAGTATAGCACCATTAACTACAATGTCGTTGTCACATAACCTTAGATCAATTTGCCTAATACTTTACTACTTTCCTAAAATTAAAGACATTGATTAAGTGAGATATATATATATATATATATATATATACAAACGATATCTACAAGTCACCTGAACACACATACAGAGACAGAGCAGGTGATACAATACAAAGTGAAATCAGTCCTATACGTGGAAATCGAACTTTCAATGCAATATCCTTCTCTTCACTATAAAACATCTCAATCATTTCTATAAGGACGTAGTAAGCACCACGATTCCCAAGACTGTAAGCATTTTCCACAACTAATGTTGCTGGATTGAGTTCTGCTAAGGGAGTACAAAGTAAATTCTCATTTGTGCACACAGATCTTGGTCAGATGTTTTTCTAGCCTCAATTATTCTGCTTTTTTACTTCATGTTTACTTAAGTTTATAGAAACTAGAAACTCAAAAAGATGTGCGTCCCATGTAAACGGCTTACTCATATAGCAATATACGCCTCTTATCAATAGGCCGACCTTTCCCCTTCCTGTACTGCCTCATTGCATTTTCCCCTAATCACTAGATTGAACGTCTTAAATCATTTACAACATGATCGAACTTGCTTGTTTAAAAGGGGATTTCATGTTCATTTCGAACATAACTTCATTAGCGCTCAGCAAAGGGCAAAAGTGCTTTTGGAATCCGCGGTAAAGCATTTGCATTTATTTCTTCCTCTGCACTCGCTATAATTCCTATCATTAATTATTTGCAAAAGAGATAAAAGAAGCTAAGACTTAAAAAAATTGAAGCTGCTTGAGTAGAATAGATCGTCTTCACGAAAAAATACGTGAAGATACATTGAAGTGACTGATTTCGGAATAACTGACACCATTACTGACCCAGAGGGGAGCCGTAGAGTGCGTGCTTACCTATTTGCATATGTCCACGCGATGTTCTATTGAACACCATGACATTCTTAGATATTTCTTTTAATATCAACCACACCACTATCTGATCTTTCATAGTTACCTAGACTATTGTTTGCTTGACTTCTTCAACAGTTACTTTTATTGCTAAGCTACATGAGATTGGAAACCTTATCGTTTCCGTGGTTCACCGTTCCATAACCCGATCTTCTTCAAATCTACTGTACCGGCTTTACAGGTTTCTCTGATCTAAAACGAGAATATTTTCTGCCGCATTTGTTCTTAGAATAAATGAGTGTTTTGGAAGAACGGTGATGAAAATCACTCCAAAAAAAATCATCTAAAATTCATTTGACGTCCTTTGTTGACCGTCAACGGTATACATTTTAGTCTATGACTCACCACCCTGAATTCACAGCAAACCTTCCACCGCCAGCAATTCACATCTACCAATCAGATTATTCCTATCGAAATGATTTCCATTACCATTACCGTCAATGTTCCATTAGTTGCGTTAAAAGGCAAGGAATTTCGTGACCACCTTAAGCTTAACACTTAGCTTATAATAAGTCTCAACAGAACGCCTTTAGTAGTTTGAAAACGAGTTGTTCTCTCAATCTGTCGCCTGTTCTCATTATTTGCAATATTCTTTGGAATGCTGAAGTCGAATAGAAGCAATCAATGCCAATGAAGTGATAACAGTGACTTATCTACCAGCGCCTCAATAACTGTCAACAAATGTCATCTATTATTTATACAGCAGTCATTCTGCCAATGTGTAGAAAGACCTCCAGTATCGTCTTCCTCCCGTCAAATCACAGGTTATGACCTTAACACCGCAATGTTGATCAATTTCATTTCTTGAATACAGCTTCATTAAATCATCAACATTTGTTCTCCAATGAATTTATGGCCAAAGCAAGAGGATTCTAAACGAAATGAAATGGTGAAAAGTCCACGATTTTATTCACTCCGCACATAGGGACGGAACGAATCGTGTTTGGCAATGATTCCAATGTGCCTTCATTCCCAGTGGCCTGTTTTCGCTGCGTAAATTCCTTTTCGTTATATTTTGCGCACTGTATCGACAGCTTCCTCTTCACTACAGGTGCTGTGCAAGGCATGGCCCAAGAAATCTATGTTTTACATAAATTTAATATGTTTAAAAAACCTATTTTTCGAAAGTGCTCAGTCGTCGTATCATGAAGAATATTGGTCATGAACAGGCTATAAAAATGTGTTCGCTTACGAAAGTATTACCAGATGAAGAAGCTGCCTTGACGATAAGTACAAATGCATTAGTTCCGTGGCGAATTGATGCTTTTTAAGTGGTGGGAACGTAGTAGGCAAAGAACAGTGAGCATCGAATTCAATCCACATGTAGTTGATATTCGGTAGAAAATTAGGCGCCATCTATAGCGCTCGGGAATGTATTAAATTTTCACCCACCAATTTTTTGTCGTAGTCGGAGCAACTAGTCATGTAAAAAATAAATTTTTGGGAATAAAACAATTGAAAATCGTCTAGTATCGGACAGTGTAGGTTAGAAAAGGGTAAGCAATTTGTTGGCAGGTGGTCCCGATGTTTCTGAGACGTCATGCTTGATACAAATTGCCCTATGTGCGCTAGTGTAGCACAAAATGGGAAAAAAACTAAAAATTGATACCACAGAAACGTTATAAACAGCTAAGAGTGACGGACCAAGTTCGGCGTCAGCATTTAGCAACACGGCTTGCGCGAATGTGTTCCAGTCGACTAAGTCACGCGTGTAATCACATATTCGCCATGCATACATCCATCTGAAAAGCAAAAATCGTGGCTTGGTTTTATCAAATGGATAAACTACGCTGAATAAAAAGATAAAAGCATAAAGCTCTGGGCGTTGATCAATCCCTGAAGGAGGCGCCGCGCTTTAGAGTTCACTAAGCATCGTTGAAGTGAATGAATGCATATGTGACCTACACAATGACTCGCGGTGGGCAACTTATGCATCGAGTCAGTGCTGCCATCCTCCCCAAACAGCTCTAGCACCAATTTGCCGACTTCGAGGATTCGAACGCCTGATTAGCCTGGTGCATAACAGAGTAGTACCTCTTACCACTGCGCTACATGCGAACTACGTTATTTAGCGTGATGGTTTAAAAAGGAGCGAAAGGCTCTTCTTGTGACCATATTCACAAGGACACGCCATGCATTATTAGCGATGGTCCGCCAGTTTACGAAGTCCGCATTTCTTATTCTCCCTAACATGTTTGGTACCAACTTGGTGAGAAGGAAAGGACGGCTTAGCTTGCCTTGAACGCGTAATCGAACCAATGTTCTCACGTGTTGCAGGGATCCCGGACTAAAGTTCTCTGCACTTCAAATTATTCAATTATCTTTTATTCATAAAGACGAGTGCACATTCTTTTTACTCGTTTTTTTCCATTTTTTTAAAAAATTTTTCCTTATTTTGGAAGCTGCTTGAATTTCAGTCTTTTATTTTTCGTTTGTTGCTCAAGCATTCTTAACATTGTGAGCGAAATTCATTATCGTTGTGCAGTGGATTACACCATACAAGAGTCCCCCATCGTTTTTAAATATAAGGATGGTGTCCCCTATATTCCCGTCACTTATTTATATTTGTTTCCAATAAAAACTCTGTTGACTATCAAAAACTTTTATAGTACTCATGTTTCTCGCGGAAATAAATGGCTTTTTCAAGTTGTCGCCACTAACTGTTATTTTGGTAGGTCCTAAAAATTCTACTCCTCTAGTGCTCAAAGCCTTCACACGACAGAAAACTTTTACGTGCATGAGAACGATCTGTAGTAGAAGGTCCGATAACCAAGGTAAGCGAGACAAAATGAACTTTGTAGACTGAAAAATTACACACTGTAAAGAAGGAGCTAGAGAAAAGGGATGCTACACAGGAATTTAATAAATGTTATCGATTGTTTAATCAAAGAATACACTATTCAGATGTGGTGGCTGTTATTATGCTTGGCAGAGTACGTCAGCGCTGATTTGAGGAACGTCATCATCGTTCAGTCATTCAATCTCAGAACCAACAGCAAGATCAACATCACATGTGCAGACATTAAAAAAATTCTTGTAAGTGTCAAATGGAAAAAACATGATCACAATTTTAACTTTTTATTTACTGCCTATTTTTTTAACGGCAGGGTATATTGCAAAATATAACTTTCAATGATGCTGAGATATTTGCAAAACTCTGGACCTCAGCTGTCTGTGGTGGGAAACAAACGCGCTATTGTCTTTTCCGAGGAGTTAACGCGTTCACAGCCATACCATACGGGTCCTTCGTTTCGCCTGTCTTCTGACTAGTTCTATCCATCAGCAATCACTCGTCAACAAGATTGTTCTGGAAAGCTCAAATAGGCATTGAACCCAGTTAAGCTGAGGTTATAGTTATAATCACAATCATTATAATCACAGATGAACGCGTCACTCCCCGGTGAGGACAACAGTGTGTTCGTTCCCCACCGCAGGCAATCTCAGCATCATTTTAAAAAAAAAATGTAGTTATAAAGGCAGAAAAACAATGTGGAACTAACGGTTTTAGTACAGCTCGCTAATTTTAAACGAATGCGATCGTAACATTCACTCCCTCAAGACACAGAGTATTGGAAAATGTAGTCTACAAGATGCGTTTTTTTAAGCAACCCGATACCGTACATCACATGTCAGTTGGACCTGGTCAGAATTGATCACAACGAGACAATCACCGTTTGTAGATTGGAGAAAAATTCTCAGTCCCACAGATCTGATGGCAATTTACCCACCATGACGGATAGAAGGTTTGGTTGTCCGAGCACAGAGTCAAACCAGGATCCTACTGATCGACGGGTCGTTTTGAACGACATCTCTACGTTTGTGCTACCCGTGCATATAACAACGCTGTATTAAAAATGATACTTCTAAACAGACCCATTCAAAATAATTACGCGGTTTCTTTTATGTATTTCATTACCACAGAATGAGGAAGAAATGAAGGCCATGGAGAACAAAAAAGAAACTTTGAAGTTTCAAAGAATTAGAAACGAAAAAAATAAAGATATAAAGATAACAACGCTTTCCAGATCGAAGACGTCCCAGTGACAAACTACGACTGCGTAGGAACAATAGCCGATGTAAACGATCGCGGAATGTGGATCATCACAGAGGTAACAGGATGAAAGCTAGATTTAACGGAAATTGATAGAGGTGTCATCATAGTTGTTCCCTTTTTGCAAACTCGTCGATAAAACGAAATCGTACCTTTTTTCCAACGATTTATTCGGATTCTGACTGAAATGAACTTTTGGCTGAAAGATTGGGTCAAATTGGCAATCGAGTGAAATCTCGCCCTATGAAGGGTTTTTTAAGCAGCAGAAAAGGTAATCCAGTGATAACGGCCTACACATGAGTGTGTAGTACGGAGAAAGCAGCAGATGAATTGACGAAAAGTATCACGTTCAAATGGTTTATAGTAAAGAGAAAGCTTCAAGACTTGCCTATGAGCTGGTCAAAAACTATGGTCTCCTCACGATAACACCACGAATTTCCACTTTTACACCAATATTCCTTCTAAATCCTACCTTATTTGTGTAATCCTTTAAACAATGCTTGCATGACCTCCGATTTCTGTTGGCTAACTTTTTTAAATGCTTCGCAACTGCTAATATCAGTTTCAGCCCAAGTGTTACACTATATAGTGCTAAACTTTTATTTATCGTCTATTATTTATTCACGGCTTGGTGTAAGTGAAATGCAGCCACAATGATGCAGAGATAAATGCAAAACTTGGATCTTAGGCCAGATCCGAAAACGCGATTAGCCTTTCCGGCGTTGTCGTGTTATCCATTGCACCGCTGAGGACCTTACTTTTCATTTCCCTCAGCTAATTTCTTTTACCCAAACGCTCCCAATAGCAATCTCTCTCCAATATATTGTATGCCGAGGTTAATAGAAAGTCGATCATGAGAATAGCAGATTAATATAAGATTTTGTCTATCGCGCTGATTTCCAAAAAAATGACCTTTTAACTCCGAAGTTGTCTGGGTTCCACGCTTTCAAATAGTAACGAAAAACCAAAACACATTGATGCTGAGATATTTGCAGAACTCTGGACTGCAGGTGTCTGCGGTGGGGAACAAGCGCGCTATTACCTTTTCCGGGGTCTAACCACGTTCACCGCCACACCATGCGGGTCCTTCGCTTCGCCTCTCTCTCAGCTAGTTCTATCGATCTTTTGCCATCAGCAATCACCCTTCGCACACATCATATCATATCACACATAGCCCCTGGAAAGGGTAATGGCGCATTCGTTCCCCACCGCAGACACCTGCGGCCCGGTGTTTTACATGCAAATATCTCAGCATCTCTGTGGTTGTATCACACATAATACCCTGCTATGAAAAATTGTAATAGGCTTAACAAAAAAACCCAACACAATGAAAATAAAGTTTGAATTTTTGAAATTTCCACGCAAGATTCCTAGCGGCAAACATCAAAATAAAGTAGAACAACACCATGACCATAATGATTGGTGGAAAGGATTGTTTAATAGCTTCACCTGATTTCAATCCAATTTATACAAGAAAATACGTTCTATGACTCCAGAAGATCAAATTTTTGTCTTCTGTCTCTCGAAAAAATGTAGACTCTGCCTTTTTTTAAATTAATGGAAATCATTAATAGGTGAGATACGTTGCTCTAAACTTCATGGGTACAACATGTATTCGTTCTTTGATGAGCTTACACGAGGTTGATAATAATATTTATTATCGGCTAACGTAGAAGATTCATCTCTATCATCTGTAGTCCCGTTGATCGTTGAGTGACTCGAGCGCGCTCCAGTAAATCCTCCATTCTTCCCTACCGGGTGCAAGAATAGCCCAGTGGGTTCTGCTCGCTCTAGTGACTCGTCCAGCATCATATCCTTCTTCCAGGCTGTTCGTGAATGACTCTGACCATCGGGTCAGCGGTCTTCTTGCAGTACGTTTCACATCCCGAGGAATCCAGTCACTAACGCTGTTGTCCATCGGTTGTCGTTTATACCAATTACGTGTCCAGCCACCTTATATTCGACGGTTTGGCGTACAAAGCGACACCTTTGATTTTGATCGTTTACGCAGATCGAAGCTTCAGATACTTTCCCTGACTTGTGTGACACGGGATATTCCTAGCATCGTTCTTTCGGCTGCACGTTTAACAACGCTGAGTGATCTACCATGCTGCTCACGCAGCGAGGTATCTGACACATACGTTAAGGCAGGAAGTACTTCTGAGTCGAAAAAGTGTAAGGTGTTCTTTGTTCTTTTCAATACATCTTTGATGCTCTTGAAAGATCCCTTATTCGATCTGCTTAGCTAATATTTAATGTTATACAACGATATCACCAGCAAAGCAAAGATGGTGCAATTGCCGACCATCGATTTTCACTCCCATGTTAGCCCATTACAACGTTCGCATGACGTTCTGGAGGGTGGTTGTAAATAATTTTGGCTAGATTGTATCGCCTTGCCTAACTCCTCTTTTGATGTTGACGTTAATATCGTTTTAGAATTGTGATCTAATCTCTATATACTGATTAGAAATTCTCTGACTGCCTAGGCGATCAACGACTGCTTCTATCCGGACTGCGTCAAAAGCCTTTTCTAAATTGATGAAAGTGAGCCAAGGCGTTCTTTTTACTCTCGCAACACTTTAATGAGTCTTTTTTTATTGTGTGAATGTTTCTCCATTGTACTGAATCCTGTTCAAAACCCTGCTTGCTCATATGGCTATCCTTCGTGCAGTATTCTGTTAATCCTATTTAGAACGACTCGAGTTAAAGAATCGTAGACGACAGACAGCAAGCAGATTGGGCGATAGAATCCGATAACCTAGAGGTCACTCTTCTTGAACAATAGCACTGTCTTTCTGGTCTTCCATTGAGTGGAGATCCTGCATTCAGACAGGTAACGTGTGAAGATTTGAGCCAGCGTGTTTTCGAGGATTGGCGTAAGGTTATTCAGGTCCTCAGATCTTATCCTATCCGGACCCGGTGTTGGTTGATTTTTCACTGACAAAATGGTATGTTGGATTTCGCAAAGGATAACTGGTGGTACGACATATCCTTCCTCCTTTATTCCATATGATGGAAGGTGAACGTGGAAATTGAAGAGATCTGAGCAGTATTAGTGAATGATTTTCCTATTGCATTTCTGGACACTGTAACTGTTCCGTATGGGCTTCGGAGTACAATCATGTTGGTTTCGTAGTCGGCGAACCTTCGGCGAGCTTTGTGAATGTTTTTCCCAGCCTCTGTAGCTTCGACCACTAATGCTCTTTAAGATCTTTTTTATCGTTTGTTTGTATCGTTTTGCAACTTCGGACGTTAGTTCGTGGTTGCCTGCATCTCGTGCGATTCCACGCAGGCCTATCAGCTCAATAGACAGATGTCTGTCGGTGACTTTCGTACTCTCAGCTTTCACAGCGCCAACGTGAAGATGTTGAATGAGCCAATCGTGTTCCTCGTCCATGTTATCGTGAACGGCATCTTGACAATACCCGACTGGTGGATTGAATAAGCCCCAGTTCATGGTGGTTTTAGGATTTTGGTTTTTTAAATTTAGCTACTTTTTCTCCTTTCCGCGTGGAATAGAATCTTGCACGAGGTCGTGGTTCGGTGGTCTGATCCTGTATAGAATTTCGGGGCAACAGCGACATCGCTTAGGCAAAATTTTCTATTTATTGTGGTGTGGTCTATTTCGTTAAGGTACTCTCCAATGGGAGATTCCCACTTCCAGGGTTGAGGGTGGGTCTTCTGGAATTTCGAGTTACTATGAAGTGGACGTGGAGCTTATTTGTTGGAGGCGACTCCTAACCGCCTCCTATATGCTTCCCTGTCACTTGATTGCAGGCTTTTGGCCGAATTGACTCGTACAGTACAATCCGCATAAGCAAGATCACACCCATCCATACAGGTATGAATACGCCTAGCAAATACAGAAAGTATGTGCCAAATCGGCGCAGCAGAAACAGGGAGTCTATCCCCTGGAGCCACTTGCATTTCAGGGAAGCAAAGGTCGCTTTTGCTGTATGATTAACCCCCTATCCGCTATATGAGGACATGCCACGTAGCCTCGCGACTAACCGGCTTAAGATCCATCATGTGAAGGAGATCCGTTGTTCTTTAAAATTCCTAGAAGGTCATGAGGCACTAGATAGTATACAAATATACGAATTTTCAGATTCAACCTGTATCCTTGAAGGACAAGAAATTGAAATGGCTAATAGAATGCAGTAGTGGAAATCTTACCTCTTCATTCATTGTTGACAACACTCTGAACACGCCATTGACGACATCCAGTAACATAACTATCAACACTTCAGCACAAGGTACAAAAAAACACGAAATCCTCTCAAAGCACTCAAAAATGAAAACTTTCTAAAAAGTCATTGATAGTTCGAAACCAGTTTTTAATTTTTGTTCTTGAATTTAAAAAGTTCATCTTAAATAGTTCTTTTCCTAAAACGCTAAGAACTAATCCGTTCATCCATCTTCAAATGTTCCGTTGGTTTACAAAAAAGATCCCATCACATTACTCAAGCTAAATATAGAGCATTGGCAGGAAACCTCATACCGATCCGAAACCCATTCTGAATTAGTAGAGGAACTTTTGCCAATGAGTGAGATCACTGTATCGCTTCTTATTTCTAGCAATCATAGAAGAATGTCTATCAGAAATGTTTCGCATCAAATTCATTCCCGTGTCAGGACGTTGCAATGCAAAAATTTACGAATTGATTTAGTAGAAATGCCCGTTCTCCTGAAATCGACCTCGCAGACCTATGTGCGAGTGCCTCAGCTTGTATATCACCTTAGGATAATCAATTTTTTTTCATACGAAGTACAAAAAGTGACAAAGCAAAAGTAGCAAAATTGACAGTGCAGAACGTTTAAGAAAGGAATAGCTTTAATAAACCACCGATTATAATGCTGTTGTGCGCGATGTGCAACAGTGGCCGATGTTGTACATGTGAATGAAGGGTCGACAAATGGATTCTACTTCATGCAAGGAAAAAATCCAGAATTCAGTAGAAGTATCTAATCGAAGAGAATGATCTCAAGTGATGACGCCCATCCTTTTTGTTACCATACACCTTTCAGAATTTCGTGGTCAGAGAAATATGGCAGTCGATTCAATGAACGACAGTACATCGGTCACAGGCAAGGCAGTTTTTATAAACGATCTAATTCAATCGTATTCCGGTACCGTCAACTATGGCATTTTCATAGTGGTGCGCAAACTGAATAGGCGCTTTTTTACCTGCCCTATCAGTGGGGGCTCATTCGTCACTCTTTCTCTAGTGTGTGCTCAAATGTACCACAATCGCATATTTCTGCGTTGAATACCAGAGTTAGAATAACTGGCAAGTTTCGTGCCTTCCCAACGGTTTACCTCCGCGTCATAGCTCGTAGATGTTCCTGGGTGTTGGGCTGCGATGCACAGCGGGGAGGTTCAGCGTCTGGCAAGGTAGCCCAAAGTTAGAGGAGGCCCGGCGTTTCCATCAGGAAGCCCAGCTAAGAGTAAACCAATACCAGGATCCATCACAATCCTAATATTAAACTAGTCGCATGGCAACAAAATAACCAATGAAGGCGAGATATCTAAGTATCCAAGTAAGTATCGAAGTTTGATGCGCCGACATATATGTCACGTGGGTTCTCATAAAATTCAACGTTTCGCCACAATCTTAGACATCGGTAAGGTGGATTCTTATGCTTCCAGCTAGATCAGTTGTGAAATACAACCACTACGAGGCTGAGATATTAGCAAAACTTAGACCCCATCCCAGATTCGAACCCACGACTACCCCTTCATGGAGATCCATGTGTCACCCACAGCACCACTGAGGTCCTTGCTTTGCGCTTCTTCCAGCCAGTTTTCTACCTCATGGTGCCATCAGCAATCACCCGTCAACGAGAATGATCTGGGAAGGACAAATCGGCATTGACTTTATTTACTGCCAATTATTATTTCTCACTGTATGGTTTGACGTGAAATACAACCACTATGAGAATAAGATATTTTAAAAACGTGGACCTCGGATTAGATCGAACTTGTGATTACCACTTCCGGGGTCGGCGTGTTACCTATCGCATCAATGAAGCACATGCTTTGCTTTTCACTCAGCTATTTGATTGTTGTTGGCACCATTACTTAGGAAAATGGCTGAGAGAAGGACAAAACAAGGGCCCCGGTAGTCAATTAGATAAGATGTTGGCCTCGGAAGGGGTAATCGCAAATTCCATCCAGCCTGGTGTCCACGTTTTGCAAGCATCTCAACATCATAGTGGCTGCGTTTCACATCACACCTAGCCTTGAAAAAATAATAACATACAGTAAATAGAAACAAAACGTGGATTTATTGCTTTTTTCCTCGCCCACTTCGGGTCATCCACATAATTTTGCACAATAGGAACTTTGCCGTCAGGGTGATGCAGCACATTTAGCCAACATGCTTGAATATTTCTCACCTTGGTTGCTATCCTGATTATGACTCTTCCTGTTCATTATTATAGCATAACGATGCGTTTCTGAGGTTTCCATTATTCTGATTGTAAATCTACTTGATTATTTCGCAGATGCTCGTTATCCAACAAAATGGTTAAGAGCTATTTGAATCTTTTCGACAACTAGGTCGATCCACAGAAACTAGATTCTGACTATGGTGACGACCCGAGAACACTCTAGTAGAAGTACCCTAAAATTCCAAGGAGAATGAAGGCAACCAACGTCTAATCATTCGCGAAGGAGGGTAGTCGTCAGGTGACAGCCGAACCCATTAACAAATCCGAAGACATTGTGGATGACAGATACGAAAGAACGAAATAAACTAAAGAATTACTGATATTCTCACAATATGTGAAAAACGACCATATAAGTAAATAAATGAACGAAGAATTATTTCATAAAGAGATCCTGTTTGAGGTACGGCGGATTTTCGTCGCAACAGTATTCGAAGTTCTGATTCACAACTCCGATATTATTTCACGGCAATTTTGCATTCTAGAATTTTTTAATGTAGTTACCTAATCAACTAGCTTGAAAATATTTATTTATATGTCCTTACTGAGCCAATGCGAGGTTGGTTTAAGTTTTCCTGTCATTGTTGCTGCTATTGTCGTTGTCGTTGCTGTTGGTGTTGTTGGTCGACGGATGACGTTTCGGCGATTTCGCCTTCCTCAGAGCCTGGACGTATTTTGTATAACAATAGCCATATATTCGGTGAAATATCTATAGTATTAATAAAGATCAAACGATTAAATAAACGTCATATTGACCAAAAACACTACTTAACGAGCTATTACGAATGGGACCTCCCGCATGTTGTTCGCATGTGATGGCGAGCAAGACTCACCCAGGTCAAAAAATCATTTTGAAACAAGTCGCCAGATCACGTATGATAGTGAGGCATTCGTCTTTCCCATTAATCTTTCGATTTTTGAAAATTATCCAGAATGCCTCGAGAGTGTTGCACGTTGATGTTTTCGATTCCTGCGCTAGGATCCGAACATTCACTTCAAAATCATCGCCATTGTGCTTTTGTGCTCTGTGCGTACCTAAAGAAGTTCTTCAACAAATTTTGACTTCCTCATCCAGGTGTTGTTTTAAGCGGACATAAAGTGATCTACCCGTTTCTCCAATGTATTCGCCGTAATACTTATATGAGATCAGCTATATTGTACCTGAATTAATGCAATCCTCGTCTCTTCCGTTAGGACAGATCATACTATTTTCCGAGCTGCACAAATGATCATAGAGGCGATTGAGGATTAATTGATGGCGTAGAGTATTGGGTGGAAGGTCAGTGACATCCATGTAATTTTCAAGACCACTTTTTCATAGGCACCTCTTAATGGTGCAACTTATTTTCTTTGAAATGAAGAGTAGCTTAAAAACTAGGTTCGAAGCGTTATTTTGGAGAACAATTCTACCTTTTGTCTGACTTAAGTGGCTTCTGCTTCGTTGCCATTGAAAACGGCTATTTTTCGCGTCGGGTTTAGGGATCCTTGAGTCGTTCGATACATGTTTTTGACGAGTGCCTTTTTAATGTGTGAAACACTACTTACCTGAGCTACTCGTAGAACATGAAAGCAA
Source organism: Angiostrongylus cantonensis (assembly GCA_009735665.1). Lineage (NCBI taxonomy): Eukaryota > Metazoa > Nematoda > Chromadorea > Rhabditida > Metastrongylidae > Angiostrongylus > Angiostrongylus cantonensis. The sequence goes on from MQTX01000202.1 coordinate 676,788, forward strand.
AAACAAGCATGTACGGCTTGTCGACTCAACGACTAATTACTCTTTTAAAACAGTGTCTTAATTGTTCAATATTTTGGTGGTCGGGAAGATATTTTGCATAAATTAGAGGGCTGGCCATGAAACAGAGTTTAGCACCAAGCCTTGCCTTCGCTTTCATGTCTAATGTAGAAGCTCCCAGTTCTCAACCACCGAGCCTTACTCAATTACCGACCCGTACTCGTACGGCTAAAAATATGTGCACAGGAGAAGACGAAAGGAAGGAATCGCAAAACCTGTCACGAAAAACAGCAATTTTCAATGGCTACGACGTAGAAGCCAATCGGTTTATACAAAAACATAGGGTAGTTTCCCAAAATAGTGTTTCGCACGTAAGTAAGATCCTTTTTAAGCTATCCTTCATATCTAATGAAGTAAGTTACGCCTTTAAGAGATGCTTAAGAAAAAGTGGTCTTGAAAATTGTGTAACGATTGTTAACATCCCACCCAATACCCTACGCCGTCAGTTAGTACGCAACCGTCTCTATGATCGTTTGTGCAGCTAAGGAAACTGCATGGTCCGTCCTCACGAGAGACGGGGATTGCATGAGTTCAGGTATAATATACTTGATCTCATGTAACGCATGTGGTGAGAAATATATTGGGGAAACAGATAGAGCACTTTGTGTCCGCACAGAAGAACATCTAGATAGGAAAGTCAAATTTCGTCAAAACACTTCTCTAGGTACGTATAGGGCACAAAAGCACAATGGCAATGATTTTGAAGTGACCGTGCGGATCCAAGCTCGGGAATCGAAAACATCAACCAGAAAAACATCTAGATAGGAAAGTCAAATTTCGTCAAAACACTTCTCTAGGTACGTATAGGGCACAAAAGCACAATGGCAATGATTTTGAAGTGACCGTGCGGATCCAAGCTCGGGAATCGAAAACATCAACGCACCTGAGGCGTTTTGGAGATAAATTTCAAAAACCCAAGATGAACCGGAAAGATGAATGCCTCCCACTATCACACGCGATCCGGCTCCTTATTTCAAAACGATTTTTTGACCTGGGGTGAGCCTCTCTCGTCACGTGAACAGCATGCAGGCGCTTCCACTCGTAACAGCACAGTGAGTAGCTTTTCCGATCAATATGGCGCTTGGTTGAATGTTCGATCTTCACTAATGCTATAGATATTTCACCGAATATTAGACTACTGCTACATGAAATACTTCCAGGCTCTGAGGAAGGCGAAATCACCGAAACGTCAGGCATCGACCAACAACGCCAACACCAACAACAACAACAACAACGAAAACTTACACCAGCCTCGCATCAGCTCAGCAAGATCAGTTTATAAGATCATATAAATCAATATATCAACCATTTGTGCCGAGGTTTATAGCAAGTCGTCTTTTGAAATAGCTTGAAAATATTTCAGAACAATCAGATGTTGGCGATCAGCATGAAGCCGATAGGTGAGTTTTCAGACAATTCGAATACGAGACGTTTATTGAGTAAATCGAAAGAAATAATTCCCATAGCCGATTTTCTATTAACCAACAGTGTTACAGCAGTGTAACTAGTAAATCGACGACGTCTGCTGCTACTACTGCTACTACAGCAGCAATGGCGACAAGTGCTACTACAGTAGTAACGATGACAACACCTACTGCAGCAACAACTACTAAAGCACAAACACCGACTCCGACATCGGCTGTCATGACGATCACTATAGGCTATATGCAGTTCCAAATGGGACAAGCGCCAGTGTACGTAAACAGAAACACTCAAGCTGTGACCGTTGCCGTAATTGAGGTTGGCTGGCTAATTTAGTAGCGCAAGTAATGCAAATGGAGAACTTAAAAGAGTGTAATGACTAAACTGGTGCATCGCTTGATCACCAAACCTTTATCATTAAAGCTTTACGAAAACATGTTACACTCGAGAACCTCCCACATAAATTTGTCTTCCTAACTTTTGCAGTAGACTATATATTTCCTCAGAAAAAACCGCAGTAAATCTATCCAAATGGGATCGTGCGACAATTTATAGTTTTGGAGTCAACAACTGAAAAAATAGTCAGCTCTGAAAAGCTGATCATTGGAGAAAAAGTGTCCAAGCCGGAAAAACTACTCTAAGATAAGCAAAATGAATCATAAAATGGCTCCTACCCAAGATTACTGGGCAACCAACGTGGCAACATGAAACAGTTCCGTTCACTTTGCTGTCTCATGCGCTTCATTTGGTATAAGGCTATTAGCTTTAAAAAAAAATCCGATTTAGGGTCTTCTACTAGGGACGATCCTTGCCGTGGTTCTTTTCAAATTTTACAAAAAGTCTAAGCTTATTACCGCCGGTCAGTATCCATCAAACGACATCTTTCAGGTAACAGTTATATCTTTAAGCATACTACTAGAATAATGAATCGATAGAAAGCAATCTATGAAGTGTTATAATTATCGTCATGGTAATAAAAGCCAAGACAGAGCATATTCTAGCCGAATTATACCGACAATAGTGTCTATAACGACAATGGAGTGCTAGGCAACGGAAATGGAAGAGAGTCAAGTGAGTGTATTGTTCTAATGAAATCTGTCCTTCCAATGTTAACTTTCTGTTTATTGCCTATTACTGTTTTTCACGACTGGGTATGATGTGAATTGCAACCACTATGATGTTGAGGTATTTTTAAAACTTGGACCCCAGGGTAGACTAAACTGCGATACCTTTACGAGTAGTCGCGAACGCTGCTATTACCAGTTGCTCATTAATGGGATTGATCTAGGGAGCACAAATCGATCCTCATTGAACTTAATTAAGTTGGGGCTGTAGTTGAAATCACAGCGTTGGTTTTTTGTTTACTGTCTACCTATCATTATTTTTCACTTCGTTAGGTAGAAAACTGGCTGAGAGAACTGTCTTTCCAATTCGGATCACACGATTCTAAACTGTATAGCGCACCATTGGACTAAAAGTGGAATTATTTTTTGTCTCTTACAGGTGCCCGTCCACAAATTCCTTCCTATCGAACACAAGTTACTCAACCGGCGGTACGGCTAGACTCGCTGCAACCACCACGTAAGTGATTTTGTAACAACATTGTGCACACCCACGCTTTGGTCGAATGTTTTTGTCTGTGCGCCTTATATTCCTTTTGTTTGCAATATCTCAACGGACGTTCCATCACGACAAATCAAAACAAAATTATCACGCACTAATTTCGATCTTCACAAAACGAGATTGGAAACGGAATCGGAATCAAAAATCCATATAGATTTCATCCATAGATCTTCTTTCGCTCAATTCACTGACTGTATGCAATGATAGATGACTCCATCAATTTTCATTCCACTAATTTACCACTATGATCGAAGGTCCGTCCCAGATCCCTTAGATGAGCCAGTCCATTAGTTCCTGAGGATCAATAACTTGATAGTAATTATCTTATGGGGTACAAAACATGATTTTTCACCAGCTGGCACAACAAGAGTGTGAAGTTAGAAAACGCACTATATGTTTTGACTATATGAGAAACGGAACAATATTGCATTGCTATGGTGCTATTTGAAGACCGTGAACTCTGTCCTTTCTTGCTTGGAAACGTCGTTCTCAAAAACTAATCCTGCAAAACTAATCTGACCCGTGAAAAACAACAAAGTCAACCTACTTGCATTTTTTCTTCCAAATAAGAAGCTCTAAACCCATCTAATGTTTCCTTTAGCTCAACAAGAAATCATTACACCTACACTGATGCCCATCTCAACAACTTCAACTACTGTCACGCCGGCACCACTGAATAATTGGCCAGATCAAGAGCAACAACGGCACCCAGTCAAAAACATCATGGATAGCGACTTCTAAGAAATACCAAGCAACTATACATACCGTACCAAGCTTTTTCCACTTATGGTTCAACCCCACTGCACTATGCTCTACTCTAAAAACTGCTTATGGTGATAAAAAAAAATACGATCAGAAACTGATGAAAATAGAGCCGCAGATATTCTCGAGCTACCAACTTTCGCTGGACTAGTTCCACGTATGCTGAATATTTGGTAACTTGCCAATGTCAACTAGCATGATCATACAGAAGAAATTGATGTGTTAATTAATCCCTTTAAACATTGCTGTAACTGATTATGGTGTTCAAACATTGTTGTCTTTAATTTCAGCAATAAACTATGGAGATGGTAGTCAACAATCCTATTTTTCTCATTGCTACTATTGTAAAAAGGATAAAGGATAAAGCAAAGCCCTCGGCGGTGATAGTCCATGGGGGACGTGCCATGCATTCGACCTCATCAAGCATCGTTTGGAGGTGAATGAGTGCAAATCTGGTCTTTACAATGACTCACGGTAGCCTACCAATGTGTCCAGCCAATACTGGTATTCTCCCAGACAAATCTGGTACCAGTTCGCCGATTCCGGAGGAAACGGAGGTGGGTCATGGGCGCGAAGAACGATTCCACATGTGTGTTACAGGGCGCCTCCAACCACTGCGCCAAACGTGCCCACTACTATTATAGAGCAGACAAATACTAAAATTAGATTACTTGCTTTAAACAAAACTATAATCAGAATAATGCTTAATAAAATTGTATTTACACTTCCTATACTCTTCAAGGCCTCTATACACCAGTAATAGATAAACTGCTGCCAGTCGTCAAAAAATCACGAACGGATTAACAAATAGAGCACCTCAAATTCCTACAGGGCATAGGAACTTTAAACGAGAATGAGGCTTGGCTAAAACTGACCTCTTCAGTTGCAGAGCCTGTTTAAGAAGTTCATGAATCTGGAAATGGAGACTTTTAAAGAATAACTATCAGTATTTACAAAGTTGGACAAATCACAGTGAAATCCATTTAACTGGATGCAGTGTTTTCTTTGTAACATCGCCTCAAAGAAACAAAATCTTTCAGAATGTCCATTCTGTAGAGTTTTTTTTCCATCAACTGCCTCAAAAATAACAAAAACCTACGACTGCTGGCGGTTTGCCTTCCAGTACTGTGTCAGTTCGATGACTGTCCAACAAAACGCCACTTGTCTTACTTGACGAAGTAAGACAATGCACTATCCCCTAAAACATTACACTTGATTTAAGCCATAGACAAGCCAATGTCTAGAATTGTTCAAGCTATATATAGCGTTTGCCAAGAAAATCTGGACACCAAGCCTTTAAAAGCGCATACCTTACTCAGCATAAGAGGATAATGAGCGAAGGGAAGTTTCGTACTGCCAACATAGAGTACAGATTCACCTAAAATCTCTACATTTCTCGCTCGACACATTCAATAATGATCCGTGCTCCTGTAGACAATAGCGCATTCAAAGAATTACAGTAAATTAACCAAGACATTGCAGATGATGAGCAAGAAAAAATGGAAATTTGATGGAACTTCCTGAAATTCCTAATTCCCTTACCTTCAATGTGACTTCTGTTAAGCAAATACACGTATAGATTCGAATTATCATACACTACGAATGTATCACGATCTATTGTGAACGTCTCCCATAAGGCCGCTTTGTACTATAAGAAAAAAAATCCATTGAGTGGCAGTTTCACTGTGTTATCACGAAGAAATGGTAAGAATGATGGAGGCGGAATGACGTGAGAATCAGATAGAAATTTCTATAAATAACACAAACAAATAGAACTGGATGTCGATAATAAAATACGTCATAAGCAATAATGACTACAAAAAGTATTATGCAACACCATGGGCGCTTGTAGCGCACTGGTCGAAGGCGCCCTCCAGCACACAAGTGGGATCGATTCCCGCGTCCGCGATGCACCAAACCTTCTATCCTACGGGGTTGGCAAATTGTTACCAAACTTTCCTAGAAGAATGATAGCACTCGTTAGATACACTGGTGGGCCACCGCTCATTATAAAGGCCAGATATGCATTCAATCGCCTCCAACAATGCTTAATGAAGTCGAATACATGGCGCATCCTTCAGGGATTGATCAACGCCTAGAGCTTCATCAATATTTAGAAAATTGAAAAGCCGTGGAATTAAGGTTCAAGATGGTCGTGAGCTTTAAAAAACTTACATGTACGGCTGAGCCAATAGCCGGAACTTTGTGCATAGAATCGTCCACTGGGCTGTACAAAATTTAAAAAATTACTCAAATTCTTTCAATAAAGTAGATTTTCAATGGGTTAGAGCCATATGATTGATGATCGAGGCAGCACATATTGCATCGCAGTTGTAAAAACTTACCTGTAGACCCATGTGTCCGCTCTCTCGTCAAAAACAACATTTCGTAAGCCATCTTGATCAGGATGAATCTGTTGAATCGGCGATGTATGACGGTATTCGCTAACAACACACCACTCAGAAAGTGAGAAAAACACAAGATAGTTGGCCTAAATTGCGAAAAGTGCACTCTGTCTTATGAATAATAGAAAAATTTAACACTCTACTTAAGAAAATACCTCTGTGCTAAAAATGAAAAAGTTGTTGGATAGCGACGCAGAAAGCAGACGAGTGTTCCTCGCTGGTTCTGGAAAAGTGACTGACGGATGCGAATCGTAGTTGAGAATCTAGAAATATTCAGTGAAGGCTGCACTTTAAAAAAATTTTATTAAAGGGGAAAACGGCTTTTATGAATGAAGGTTGAAAACTAGCAGCGCTAGTATAAAGTGTTCATTGTGATACATGTCTATTGATTTTCACGCAATACGGTAGCCTCTACAGTTCGATTTTTCACGTTATCCTATCAGATGCCGGTTTCCAGACACTAAACTCACTCTGTGAAGCCGAGCCTTTCCTTCCATGGCGACGCACATGTATTCACGATTGAGTTTCATATCGACAATTGTAGATAGGTACTCAACCTCAGCAACAGGATTTGTTCCTGAGAACAGCCTCTTTATAACACACTCGAGACGCTGCACATTGAGTTCGATGTAAATGCACCCAAGAAAAATTGGCTCTTCAACTTTAGACTGGCAAAGAGCATCTCATAGTGAGCTCTTCCAATCGAAATAAAAACCACTAGAGCCTAGAGAGGTTTTCGCTAACAAGTAGCTTATCCTATCTTACACTAACAATGAAATTCTCGCTTTTGGAGAGTACCACCAACCAACCATACTTTTCGTCAAGCCACATAATTCACAAAGAAGTTATAAAAAGATTTTCCCCAGAAGGTTGCGAAGATATCCATGAATGTACATGTCGATGTTTACGGCAATCTTGTCAGCATCAGAATCCTTGAAGCCTTAAGCCTTTTTCCCAACCTTCCGAATATTTGAATTTTAAACAAATTTACAAACGAAGAAACATAACAAAGGATTTATAATATAATATAACTATGCAGGAGAGGAAAATCTCTTCTACAAGCTTATCACATTCTCAACATGGAAATGCTGAAAACCCACTTTATCCCAAAGGCGATTAGTAATTTAAATCACATTGGAGTAATCCTTAATGGCACTGGAGGGATTAAAATAGGTAGGTACAACAGGTACAACAAGGGCGCGTGTAGCCCAGTGGTTGGAGGCAGCCTGCAATACACATGTGAAGAACGATCCTCACGTCCCAGACCCACCCAGCCCTCTATCCCTCCGGTGTCGGCAAATTGCTACCATACTTGTCTGGCCGGATAGCAACACTGGGCGCATCGTTCGGCCACTGTGAGTCATTGTAATGGTCACATATGCATTCAATCACCTCCAGCGATGCCTAATGAAGTGGAATTCATGGCCCATCCCTAAGGGATTGATCTACACCGAGTGCTTTATCCTTTGTCCTTCAGTTAGGTACAACATATGCAGGATATATTTAGTTTCCCATATAAATAAAAAAAAACAGACTGGACAATGGACAGTCTCATGTTAGTGGACCTGTCAATATATTATTCTAATAAGCTATGATCATACGAAATTTACAACCCTTTTAGGTGAAAACGTCTTCATTTAGATGCAAGAAACAAGTATAGGAATTTCAGGCACATTGTTGTTTGCTTTTCATGTAGTTTCATACGCCCTATGATCCTCCTACGATAAAAGCTTCAGGTGACAAGAAATGTTAAAACTACCTGGGCGACGCACGTCATATATCCAGACGCGATTGTTCGTAGCGACGGCCACATGAAACGGACCGACAGCAATCAAAGATGGTTCGATTGTAATGTCAATAACTACACCACGCTGAATAATTGACTTTTTAACTAGAAAAAAAAACTCTCTGTAAACCTTGGCATAAACAATCCATATATTTGTTTACACGATCTTATCGATTGATTTTATTAAGCAGATGCGAATTTGGTAACGTTACTGTTGTTGTTGCCGTTGTTGTTGTTGGTCGATGGCTGACACTTCCGCGATTTCGCCTTCCTCAAAGCCATACTGTTTTGAGTGGTACTACTCTGAATATAGTTATTGTACTATGAGTTGGTTGAGGAAGGCAAAACTGCCGAAACGCCAGCTATCGACCTCCACCAACAACGGCAACAACAACAACAGCAACAGCAACAACAACAACAACGAAAACATGTGCCAACGTCGCATCAGCTCAACTAGACCAGTTCATAAAAACATATAAATAAAATAATTCACTTTCGATTGAATTGGAGCAGATTACGGGTTATACAGGTCATGTGATTACATGTGTAGGTTAACTGATGAGTGGCCGTAGGGTTTAAGCTTCACAATTAATGTAAAATAATAACTTTTAGACAGACCGAATAAAATGCATCTCAAAACAACTTTGAAATCCGACGCAAAACGTTCAAATTCTGACTGGAGGCTTAATTTATATGTCATTTTCTTTCTCACCTTATCGGCTTCGGTCCAATATGTGACCTGATTTAAAGAAGAAAGTGCGGCCATCGTGTCACCATAAGCTGCACCCATGGAAGGCATCTTAGTGATATAGACGGATACCCCATCACCACTCGACGCTACCGCCACCAGCTGCCCATCAGTGGAACATTCTATTTGAGAAAGGTCTGAAAAAGAACTGCTATTTTATTTAAATCTGACTTAAATTGTTGCCAAAGCTCTGCAACACGAAATTCGAATTGAAAGAATAAACATCCAACTTGTAACTCATAAACGAAAAGGCCATTTACCATGCCGGATATTGTGGTAAAACGTTTACTTTATTTACCTGACCGACCTTCTATTAACCTCGGCATTGATCTAACAAATATGAGGTGTTACTTTATTCTTTATTGAAGGAAAAACTGACGTTTAGGCGAATTTCAACTTCCTCCGAGCTCACTATTTTCCTCTAGAGGCGATCCTCCAAATGCTCATTCGTTTTATATTCAGACGCAGGCGATAATGGGCACCGATTGGAAATGTACTCCATATGTTACTGGTCAAAATTCAAGCAAACGAAGTAGGGATGCCGAGGCGTGAATTTCAATGTGAGTCAAATTTCGGAAGAGTTTCGTCTGATCAGACAAAAAATACTGGCATACTCTCAAAAATCCATACTCCCAAAATACTATGTATCATACGTTGTTTTCTTGTTCAGCAATCGCGAGGTTGTTATACAGCATACATTTACTTCCATAGAAAAACACACAATACAATACAACAGTAACTGACTATTCATACTCCAGTACCGAGGTTAATAGAAAGTCGATCCTAGAAACTGTTACCATGTATCATAAAAGATAAAGGATAAAGCTCTCGTCGTTGATCAATCCCTGAGGGATGCGCCATACATTCGACTTCATTAAGTATCGTTGGAGGTGAGTGAATGCATATCTGGCCTTTCAATGACTCACGGTGGCTTGCCGATGTATCGAGCCAGTGCTGCTCTCTTCCCAGACGAGTCTGGTACCAATTTGCCGACCGCGGAGGGATGGAAGGCTTGGTGGTCCTTGGGCGCAGGAATCGATTCCACGTGCATGTCGCAGTGGCTCCTCCAACCACTGCGCCACACGCGCCTCTACCATGTATCATTACCGTAATTATTATACTATGACAAAATACCATGATTATAGAATTGAAGGAACTAGTTAACAGCAACCTTTTTCACTGTCGACTTCCACGATGGCGAATATGTCATTTAACTCCCTCATTTCTCGTACTTTGATTCTGAAGTTGCTTTGATTACAAACAGGTTCCTATAAGTTTTCAAGTAACTAACTGATGATCGCCAACTGTGAGAATTTTTCCAAAAGGAGAACAAGCCGCTACCGCTGCTAAGTATGTTTTGTATTCAGCGACATTAAAGATTTCCTGAACAATCAACTTTACCAAACACATTAATCAAGCAGAATCATAGTTTCAATGAAAATATGTCTTTCTCCTCATTTTCTTAGTGGCATCGAATTGAAATCACTGACGAAACTTCTTAGAAACCATATGTAACGTTTTAAAACTCTGTACACAATGCATTGATAACAGTTCAACCTGTCCCATTTCAGATAGATGTGCAGATATGCAAACCACGAATCCCTTTGCAAAGCCGACAACTATATAACCGTCATTGTACCTGAAATTAGATAAATGAAACTACTAAGCCCCATCTCCAATTTTCCTACCTCATTCCTGTGACAATTGTATGTGACAATTACCTATGAACTTATCTAATAACTGTCCAACCTTACCATGCATGAGCAACAATATGGCCATATTTCTCTTGAAACTGAAGATTCATCGAACTATCAGTATCGCCATCGAAGCCTGTATTTTCCTTCGGCTTTTCGGCGAGTGATGACAGAAACAGCGTCTTCTTGCCCAATACAGCACTCACCTTCGGAAAATATTTTGTACAATAATACTGATAAGTGAGCTGCTGTTGTTTGACAATCCAGAGAGGTAAAATAATAGTTTAGGAACAGAGAAGCAGAATGGAGAAGAAGGAAAGAAACTGAAGATTTCGGAGAATCGGCTTTAAAAAAAAAGTTCCGTATCCACTTAAGGAAGCTTGCAGCATTGTGGTACATTGCAATGCGTAAGGGGTCTGTGATTCGATCACGCATGTATCTTCCACACTATTTTTCTACAATCGGTAACGTGAGACTATAGTTGTCATGGATAAAATTACTGGCGTGATACCTTCTTGGATTGTTAAGCTTAGGTAGGCTTTTACATTGGCAGGCCACCGCAAACCACTACGTGGAAGAAGTACGCATTGAATGATTAGTGCATTCCTCGGAAATTGCTCAACGCTAAACATTTCATCTTTTTGCCTCTTCTATCCACTCTAAGATTATTTAGAATTTTCAGTAGGTATTTCTCATTAAGAACGTCGAGGGCAAATGGCCTCACTCTTTAACTCCAAAAGACCACCAGCTGCAGCTCCTAGAGCAAGGACCAAAAAGCTTTCTATGATAACTCTCTCGCCAAAAACAGTAAAAATAAGGAATCCATACGAAATATAATCTTCGTGTTCCTGAAGGGCAAAAACCTACTAAGCAATTTTAAACGTAGAGAAGCAAGAATAATTTGCTTTTCCCCATCCGAGTCAATAGATGAAAGACTTTGTGACAGACAATTGAAGGTATTCGAGACGATATCTGAAGAGGTGCCTCCGGAATCTTTGCGACTATAATGCCCTGCTATCCGCTGTGAGGAACGAAAATGGGACTAGTACTACACCCGCCATATTATAGAAATGACAACGGAAAGTTCCACACCAATCCTTTCCATTCCATAACCTTCGTCTCGGGCGCTGTAATGGCTACTGGTGAAAAACCACCACGGATTCTATCTTCTGAAGTTCGAGTTGCAATAAAATGCACAAAGAAAGGCACAACTAAAAAACACGATAATACCACTGCCAATTTTCTTAGAGCTGGATGCCATAAATCACTTATACTTGCCGCAACCCACATGACATTTACCATCAGAAGGAGAAAATCTCAGACCAGCGGAGGACTTCGCGCATGGTCATCATACCCAAGAAGTGTAACTGAAGTTATGTATGCAAGTACCGTCATATATGCCTACTGAGTGTAGTCCACAAGCATTTTACGATAATAAACTTGTTGCGTAAATCGAAGGTTTTGGATAAGGAAAATCAATTGAACAAATAGGATTCCGACAGGGATGCTGCTGCATGGACCACATCCGAACTGCACGATAACCAATAGCAGCCTGTCGTGAGTATCATCTGCCCTTTGTCCTAACCTTCGTTGTTTATGAAAAATCGTTGGACAGTGACGAAACGAGTGCAATCCTAACAGCTTCGTAGAGCAAGAAGAGGAGCCGTCCCTTATACGACACTAGCCGGCTGTTTCAGAAGCTGCAGCACAAATATACAGCCTTTTCATCGAGCCCTCACCATACCCATAGAAAAATGAATTTGGCAGTGCGGTATAACACCGGCAAAGCTGTTTACTGCCACACTGCACTGGATAATCAAATCACTCGATTGGAAAGAAAAGTGCATACGTATTGATGGAAAATTTCTGTCAAAGCATCGTTTCGCGGATCACATCATCATAGTTTTGAGAAGTACTAGTGAAGCACAGACGATATTCAATCAACTCAATATAACCGGAAAAAAGATTTTACTTCGCATCGATTGGGCTGAGACCCGGTTCATGGCGTGAAGGTGAACAAATTGAAGTGGATGGTTCTTTGATTACGGAGAGCAGCTCGCACGTCTACTTTGGATAGTTCAGTGGACATGGAGAACAATGTGATGGAGGGATTAAGCAGATGAAGGAGAGCAGCATAGTCCGCATTCGAGCCGCTCAGTGAAGCCGCCCACCAATTAACAGACAACACTCACTTTTTCGATTCAGCAGTTCCTCCACCGTTCTTTTATGCAGAAGAAAAGTGGGCTGACAGTTCAACAGCGTCAGGAAATCTGCACTCCGCCCACAGAGCGCTTGAATGATGTCTTCTGAAATTTAGCGACACTCACAACATCTAGCCGGAATGTGCAGTTTTGATCTTCGAAACCTATTCCGTCATCGGGATCTAGGAGAATATACATCATTTGCGAGACATAAATGGGCCAATCACATAATAAAAAAACAGATGGACGAAAGCAATAATGGAGTACTCCAAGCGAATGTAGGCGTCTCCTTGGAAGACTATCCAAACGATGGGCGAACGTTTCCGTGGCCAACGTCAACCATTTGCATTTCCAGATGAAACCGATTTCAGAATTTCCGAATGAGCCCCGCGAACGTCACCATGTTCGAAGAAGAAAAGCTATGTAAGACAATTTCGCCAGAGAGAAACGAATGGAATTTATGCAGGGGATCGTACAAGCAGTGAGGATAGGCCATCCAATCATTCAAGTAAGAGATGATATTTTGCAGAACAAAAAAATTGAAGCAAAAAGCATGAGGGAAGGAAATATATACCATAATATCCATACTGCCTCCAGACCTCTTCACTTCTCCAACTTTCAAATCGTTCGGTTCAGCAGATACAACCAACGATTTCAACGTCTCACCATCGGGAGATGACACTTAAAACTTCCCAATTACGAAGAAATATCTACTTAATGATGTCAATTCTACTACCTTCTTTTTACAAATACTAGTTGCTCGGAAACTAATGCCATCTTTAGAACTTCGTTTTCTAAATGTTTTACCAGTAGTTTTTTTTCGTAAGCTGTACTGCTATAAATTAACATATACCAGTATTATATCCGGCAGAGCCTCCCATGCTGATGAGTCCGGCGTTTCAATCAGGAGCCTTAGATAAGAGTGAACGAATACCAGGATTCACCACCGTCCTGGTATCAAAGTCACGTAGTGGCAAATCTCCCCCTGATCCACAAGTGCTGCGACTGCACGTGGTGGAGACGACCTAGAGGAGAGCTTGGCATGGCTGACCTCGTGATTCCAGAGAACCACAACGGCTTAACCCGCGAAATGTCTGAAAATGGTGACTATGCTAGGGGCTTACACAACCATTGAGGGCGGGCCATTTAAATACCATGTAAGTATTATAACACTGCAGAGCTTACTTTATGCGCTTCCGCCCGCATAAATTAATTGCAGCATAAGGTGTGTTTTCATAGGTCTTATGGTTTAAAAATTTTCATGTGAAAACAGCAATTTTAACAAATATACTTCCACTATAGGCACAAGCAGCGCAGTGGTCAGAGGCGCCCTGCGCCCTGCAATACACATGAGATCAACCCTCCAATGCTCGTCCAGCCTTCCACCCGTCCTGTATCGGCAAATTGGTGCCAGACTTGTCTGGGAGGATAGCAGTACTGACTCGATGCATCGGTAGACCACTACGAGTCACAGGCAGATATGCATTCATTCACCTCCAATGATGCTTAATGATGTTGAATGCATGGCTCATTCCTCAAGGATTGATCAACGCCGAAAGCTTTATCCTTTATTTATACTTTATACTACCACGAATTCGGGTTGAAACTAATGAGCACAAACGGGTGGAACTACTAAAGAAGTATTCTGTGTAGACTGTATTGACGAATGCACAATGCAACTGTTTGTTTCGAAAATTCCGCAGTGGCAAATTCGACCTTGAAGGTGACCGAGGTCACAGACGTCCTTCTGGTAATGCCGACGACGAACGGAAGGCCTTCTTGTAACAAAATCGTGCACAAATTGCAAAAGGACTTTAATAAGCCACTCAACTGCAGCGGAATTTCCGAGGAGAAGTGAAAGGTCGAAGACGCTGGATAAGTTGGTGACGATTGAATTAGATGAATATCAGAAAAGTTGCTGTTTTGAAGTATTGTCGATGCTCCTGCTCAGCAAGAACGACTCATTTTTTTGACCGTAGTATGACGTGGCGTTCGAAGAGAAATGGATTTTCTTCGACAATGAACGACGATCGACTTAGTGGCTGGGTAGTTATGAAGTTCTGCAGCACTTTTAGGAACCTTAAATTCCATGGAAAAAGGTTATGTTAAGTGTTTGACGGTATATGGCTGGTTTGTTCCATCACAGCTCCCGGAATCAGGGTGAAACGGTTACAGCGAAAAAGTATTTGCCGTAAACCGACGAAATGCATCAGAAACTTCAGTGGTTGTATTCTGAATTGGCCAACAGAAAGGACTAATAGTTTTCCATAATTACCGGCCACCACACGTCGCGCAAGCGACGCTCAAGAAGTTGAATGAGCCTGGCTACGAAACTCTGCCTCATCCTTCATACCCTTCAAACACCTCGTTTACAGCATTTCTTCGAGCATTTCGCGAAGTTCTTGCTCGAGAAATGCTCCAGAAACAAAGTCGCGGTCAAAACTGCTTCCAACACCAACCATCATCGCAACACCATCCAGAGGTTTAAAATTCTAAGCAACCAGTATAAATAGACTTGTTCTTTTGGTAAAATGTGTGAATTCCTGAAAAATTTGATTTATTTAGGCCTTTGTTTTGAGTAATAAAACTTATTCTGGGCTTAGAACTTTGAAAATACAGCTTGAAATCTGACGTTAATTTCAGATGAACATAGTAACTTGAAAGGATCTTAAATATCTTCTCCATAGGATATTCAACAATAAGCGGTGTAATCTACCACTATCCAAAAGAGAGTTTTTACCATTTCACTGTAATCAGCTGAGAACATACCAGTTATAGTGTTATCATCACTACAGCAAAGAATCTCATCCTGTTTTGTTATGGTCACATCGGTAATTCTTCGCTGGTGTTTACCAAGGACAGGAATTTTCCTGAAACCACTCCATCTATTCTCTTTTGGTGTTTTGAACGATTCGACCTATGAAATATTTAAGCGATAAACGATCGTAGCGGTGAAGTATGGAGCGGAGTACTTGATAGCATTCTAAGAAAAGCTTCAAATCCTCTCAATACATCTTCAATCCTATTGCTTGAAATCCGAGGAGAACTCAAGAGAAAATAATAGTATAGCACCAAAAAAAACATTTGCTATTTTTTTAAAAACAGTTCTACAGTACCTGGATAACTTGCGGTTATAAATTAATAAATTCCCATTAGTGTTGCCAATAACCAGAAATGGAGATATCGATGACCACAATAGGCATAGCGGAAGTTCCCTGAACACTTTGATACTGTTCCCTTCTAAGACATATGTCACGACGTCAACTTCATACCAATCCTTCCTTAACCATTGTACAAAAAATCTATTGCATATTAGAAATAAAGGATAAAGCTCTCGGATTGATCAACCCCTGGATCTGCCATGCATTCGACGTCATTAAGCATCGTTGGAGGCGATTGAATCCATATCTGGTTTTTACAATGACTCGCGGTGGCCCAACTATGTATGAGCCATTGCTGCTCTCCACTCAAAAAAGTTTGGTACCAATTTATCAAACCACGATGGGATGAAGGGCTTGGTGGGCCTAGGGCCCGGTAATTGACCCCATGTGTCTTGCAGGGTGCCTCCGACCTGCATACGTATTTTATTACTATGTAATACAGTTAAGGTAAACCAACTAGTCCTTACTCCAAGATCATAAAGTATATAAATGGAAGTAACATTAAAATATGGTGAGAATGAAATCCAAAATATTCTTTTCCACCTGGCTCCCATAGCCGTCTCTAGCTGCTCAGTGGTGCGTGTGTTGATATTCCACAGAATCGCCAGTGACGACATGTTAGTGATAATGCCGAGCACATCTCCTTCCTTATCCCATGCCATTCCAATGACATTTCTGTTAAAATTGACATCATAAACGCTTAAAAACAAGAATAAAGATATTCTTACCCTACGATATCCAGTGCGTCTATTACTGCACCTCTTCTATCATACAAAACGACTTTCTTGTTGGCACTAAAAAATAACGTATTTACCATTTTGGAGTCCAGTAATGTAAAGAGAAATGAATCAACATATTATGTTCTAGACCTACTGAGAAATACGTCGATCATGTGTTTAAAATGTTGAGCTTACACAAAGTAGATAACACAGTTTTATTCGATAAATGCTTCGACATCTTCGTTTTTATCAGAGCCGATGATCCCACTCGATGGTCCACAGCTGGAACTGGAGCTTTAATCGGAATGTCGTTGCAATTGTGAATCATCGGTTCGGATCATCGACTCTGATGATGACGAAGACGTCGAAACGATAGCCGAATAAAACTATGTTATCAATCTCGTGTGGGCTCACCGACTTAAGCACGTGCTGATTATTTTCCTACCGAGATTAGGTGACGGTCGATTCCAGAATAAGTCGATCATTCCAAAATAGACTGTATTTGGCAAGAAAATGCATATAATGCATCTACTCTAGCAAAACGATGAGTGGTGAGGAGCAATATGTAGAGTACTACCATTCACGGTAACGAATAGTTGAATGAACAACGAGCAGACGATAACTAACAAACTATTAACTTAGCTAAAAACAATGGCTCTCTAATCTTTGGTACTTTGCGAACTAAAGCTTGGAAGAATTTTTCTATAGGATATCACTTCAACTGAGACCTGAGCCATGGTGTAATATCCGCGCTATATTAAGGCCTTGAGAGCAGTTCACTGTCCACTGTAAATTATAGCGAACAGCATGAATCTGTATTATAGGGTATTCTCATACTGCTATAAAATGACAAATGAAAGTCTAAAATTTTCGCTGACTATTCATCTATGTACCTGGCCAGAGCAAGTGCATTTCCATTCGGACGCCACGCGACACATGTGTTCTCCGGCCCAACTATCTCGTCAGTGATTCGAAAAAGCAGCTGAAATATAAAAAATTGATGTTTCATTTGTATGTGCTTTTTTGCCTTTCATATAAACATTTACATACATTCAAAAATCAGTATAGTATTATACAAGCGATCAAAGTGCACGGCGAAAACTCAAGCAGACTCTTTTCGTGCTACTTTTCTCCTTTTTAGCCTTGTTTCGTATCGAAAAAATGCGAATACATCGAAAGCAAGGCAAGCAGTGACTAGTAGTAAGGCTAGAAGCGTGTTAAAGACAGTAAAATCCTTGCCTTCAATCCATGTCTTCGCTGGTACTCTGAAGAAAGAAACAAAAACAACTTAAAGATCTTGTTGTTAAAGACTTAAGCACTGTTTTATATTGGTCCGGTCGCAATTATCATTGATTACTGGACTACTAAGTACAACAACAAGACAAATACTTGCAAGGAATACCTTCATTGTTAGCGTTCACACGGCAACTCTTCCAGGTGTATTGCAGTGCAGTGACACGAGAGGTGAAGCAACCGCTCAGTCGTCATGACGACCACTTCCAGCATAATACCAACACCACAACAAAGTTCTATAATAAATTTAATGAATTTACTAGATTCCTACTAAAATAACTTAAATGACTGACTTTCTATAAAATTTGGCATAGATAGTTAATATAATACAACAGTAGCTGACGTTTCGACAGTATCGCCTTCGTCATCAACCATATGCGACTGTAGTTAATATATTTATTTATATGATCTTATAAACTGATCATGTTGAGCTAATGCGAGGTTGGTATAGGTCTTCGTCTTCGTTGTCGCTGTTCTTGTTGTTATCGTTGCTGTTTGTGTTGTTCGTCGATGGCTGATGTTTCGGCGATTTCTCCTTCCTCAGAGCATAGGCGTATTTAGTGCAAGAGTGGTCTTTATACGGTGGAATATTTGTGGTACTATTGATCATATTATTATTAGTCAGATTACTATTATTATTAGTCAAATTACTATTACATTATATTATAATTAATTCATTATTATGTTACATAAAATACGTCTAAGTTATGAGGAAGGTGAAATCGCCGAACTATCAGCCATCGACCAACAACATCAACGACAACAACAGCAACAACTACAACGAAGACCTATAGCAACCTCGCATCAGGTCAACAAGATCAGTTTATAAGCTCATGCAAATAAATATCTCACTAACATATTTCGCACAGGAGTCCATCGTCAAGCAATAAAAAAAACGTCAGCATCCAGTTTATCGGCGTGCTTTTACCTCAATAGAAAGGATGAAGCTCTCGGCGTTGTTCTGCACCTTAAGGATGTGCCATGCATTCCACTACACTAAGCATTGATTGAGGTGATTGAATCCATATATGACCTTTGCAATGGCCTAGGGCGGTGGCCTACCCATGTATCGAATCAGTGCTGCTACCCTACTAGACACGTTTGGTACCAATTTCATCACCTCGGAGGGATGGAGGGCTTGGTGGGCCTGAAGCGCGGGTATTGATGTCATGTTTATTACGGGGCTCCTCTGGTCACTGCGCTACACGCGTCCTAATAGTGAGAGAAGAACGA
The DNA here is from genome assembly GCA_009735665.1 of Angiostrongylus cantonensis. Taxonomy (NCBI): domain Eukaryota; kingdom Metazoa; phylum Nematoda; class Chromadorea; order Rhabditida; family Metastrongylidae; genus Angiostrongylus; species Angiostrongylus cantonensis. Next base: position 695,892 of record MQTX01000202.1, read on the forward strand.
GTACAGAAACACATACACTATGTAGAAATATGTATTCTGTAATTGATAACCTTACATGACGTTGATACTTAACCTTTATTTTAGGCAAATGTTTCAACGTCTTTGCCTTTATCAAAGCCGATGATCCGAGTTGATGGTAACTACTCCTTAGACTCGGATCATTGGCTCAGATGAGGACGAAGACGTCGTAGCGTTAGCCGAAAGTAAAGATTATTTATCAATCTCGTCTGTTTATCAAAGAAAGAATATACATTGACTGGTCATAGCGAGTTTAAAAGAAAGCTGGCTCTAAAATACGGTGCATAAAGCTTTAATGCTGATCACAGAAGATCGATAGAACAAGCTGAAAGACAGGCGAAACGAAGGACCTGCATGGTGTGGCGGTGAACGCGTTACTCTCCGGAAAGGACAATAGCGCGTTCGCTCCCCACCGCAAACACCTGCAGTCCGGAGTTTTGAAAATATCTCAGCTTTATTAAAGTTATATTTCGCAATATACCCTGCCATCAAAAAGAGTAGGCAGTAAACATAACTGTGCACAAACTTCACTTTGATTAGATACTTGGTAGATAGAAACTAAGCTTTTTAGGAATTCCCCTCCCTTCCTAGAAGGATTCGTCCATAAAAATCACTTGTGCAGTAATTAGTGCTTAAAATTATGCATGGCCTATTAGCACCTGTTCAGAATGTTAAGCGAAAGCGGTCAATTAGGAAAAATATTGGCTTGGCATAACAACTAGGTGGATTTAAAAATTACCTTAACCTTAAACTTTAAGGGATACTTGATACTTAGATGGCCCGCCCTCATTTGTTGTGCGGGCCCCAGCATAATCTTCATTTTTCGGAGATTTGCTGGTTAAGCCACAGTGGTTCCCTGAAATCCCGAGGTCAGTGTGGCCAAAGTCTGTCCCAAGTCCACCACAGACAGTCGCAGCCCTTGTGGATTAGAAGGATGTGGCAGTTCCATTAACAGTTAGATAGAGCTCCTTTGTAGGACTGGTCCACTTCTTGGTCGGTGAGCGTTTTCTTAGTACAGTTCCGATAAAAGTCGGACAGAGTTCTTAGGACGGACGGGCGGATTCACTCCTAGGTCGACGAGCGCTGATAGGATTACCTTCGTTTCGACAGTGTCAAATGCTTTTTCATAGTCGACAAAGGTTAGGAGTAGAGGCAAGTGGTATTCTAGACTAACTTCGATGGCCTTGGACACCGCTTGAATATAATCCATGCAGCAAAATCCTTTTCGAAATCCTGCTTACTCGAATGGTTGCGCCTCATCCAATGTCCTTGACATGCGCGAGAGGACAATCTTCGTGAAGAGCTTGTAGAGTACACTCAATAAGCGTATGGGACGATAGTTACAAAGATTCCTTCGATCTCCTTTTTTGGGCAGGATGGCTGTGCGCGACGTCCTCCACTGTCTGGATTTTTTTCCTTTTGGAGGTTAGGCTATCATATGGTTTGTGAAAACTACATGTAAATTGTGGCTTCACGCTCTAAGAAATTCGGCACCGATATCAACGAGTCTTGGAAGTGTGCCCCTTCTCATTCATTCTATTTATGATACGTCATTTGAAGACGGACGAAGGCAGGGAAATCATCTCGTAGGAGCCGACGATATGGGCTATGGATGATTGAACGACAAAGGCTACGCCACCGAAATTTCGTTAGGGGACCTTTTGTCCAAAGGTGGTAAAGGTCCCGTAGTCTAATTCACGTATTTCGGCCTTTCTGATTTTCACGACCGACTTTCTATTAACCTCGGCATTGATCAAGTAATTTTTTGTATTCTTGTTGAGCAAACGCGAGGTGTTATTATTATTCTTTATTCACAAATAAGCTGACGTTTCGGCGAACTTCGCCTTCTTCAGAGCCTGGAAAGGTCAAGTTAACAGCAATCAAGTTGTGGAAAGTGTTTTAGATTTATGCGTGTAAAGATTAAAAAGCAATCCGCAAACAGCGTCGTGCGTCTGTTCGTTGAATCCACTTCCAGTGACATCCTACGTAATCCGAAATTTTCTGTCCTCTCACCGATCGTTTGGCAGCTTGACGTCGTAGACGGGAGCAGCCAGTGTGTAGTAATGATTCTCCGAATAGTTCCTATTCTTTGTATTATTGTGTGCTTCCCACATGAACTATATTTACCGGTAACCGTATTTATCCGTGCATTACTTAGGCATCTTCTCAATCGTATATGCACTTTTCTTGTACCTGTGACCTCTTAAGCATAAATGCACGTATTGCTTTGTCACTTTATCCGGAAATTCACTTTTATTTTGGCTGCAGTCTTCCTAACCGAATACGCATTTGTTGTTTAGTCATCCCCTTATCCAGGTATGCATTTATCTTGCACTGCTCAATCCTGTCCAAAGAACAAAGTTCTGTCACCCCATCTTCAAAACTGTTTCCTCAACTACTCTAGTTAAACTCCGTCTGTCATAGTACGTATATAAGCAGCTTTCCCAATACGTTAGTTAGTTTCAGCCTTGGCCTAGGTCTTCTGCAGTCTCCTCCAAAGTCCTCTCTACAGCGCTCTACCAGTTCTCCCTGCCAAGACTCAATTTAGACGCAAACCCTTATATCCTCCACCTTCCTGTACAAAGTTACATTGTTAATATTCTATTCTCATTTGCACAAACGATAATAATTCCAGCTAGCTATTGTGCTCTGTAGCAAAATAAAAAAATTCTCGGTGGCAAATTTGTACAAAGTCGAGCACTCTACTTCGAGCCCGTAATTATTCGATACCAAAGACTAACCTGTACACCCATATCCCACTACCAACTAATACACAGTGTGCAGTGTGCTGAGGCTGACGTGTTGCTGGTTGAGCACATTAGGAATTCCTGGAGTCCTGAATTAAACCTACAAGAGCGTATTAAGTCTTCACCACGACGTGGAGCAGAAGGAAGTATCTTTTTGGAAACGAATCCTTCTCTCGGTTTTCCTACAAGTCGATTCGGATGTGATGTTATGATCGAAATCAGAAATGAAAGTACGAATGAAAAAAATGACTGGGCGCTCAAGGATGGCTCAAAAGCCGAGATCCGAATTTAGAACTGCTTCTGTAAATTCGTGTGACACCGCCCACTTATCAACCTCGTGCAATAGTTTTACGTTGTAGTTTGTTAGGCCAGGAGACAATCAGTCACTATTTTCCAATGATGAGTCATTAAGAGATTGGCGAGAGCGCGTTTTGATTTCAATGGGCATGTTGTGCCAATTATGGTCGCCCAAAACGTTAATGCACATCTCGGTTCAAAATAGGCTTCATAAAATTCCACAGAAGCCATCTAAATTAGTATTTTTTTGATGAAGCTCGTATTTTTAAACACAAAGCAATTTAAAGAGATGGATATCGTGATAGCGTTCTCCACTGAGTCTTGAAGATACGGCGTTTGCATGGGAAATTTTCAATTTCTATATTACGTCCTCATTTTCCATGGTTTTTTTCGTAGTAGATTTAGGAATGAACGGATGTTTATCGAGGCGATGCAATACTGTTTAGGGTCTCGGTTTCCGTTTCTATTTTAATACTTGGATGTTTGGATATGGGCGGCCCGTCCTCAATAGCTGTATGAGCCCCAGTATAATCTTAATTTTTCGGTGTTTTGCTGATTTCGCTATGGTGCCTTTCTGGAGTCCCGAGGACAGCCTAGTCGAAGCCCGCCTTAGATCGTCATCACCACAAGCAGTCACAGTCCTTGTGGACCAGAGAGAGATTTGCCATCATGCTGCTAGTTTGATACCAGAACGGTGATAGATCGTGACGTTTGTTTACTCCTAGCTAGGCTTCCCGATAAAAAAAGCTGGACTCTTTCTCACCTTTGGGAATCCTGCCGGGAGATGAGTCTTCTCGCTGTACATCGCAGCCCGACACTCAAGAACAACTCCCATCCACGATGTGGCGGTGAACCGTTGGGAGCTCTCACTTTAGCACTGTGCCAAATCGTGTATTTCGTCCAGTTTTTTTGCATTGCAATATTTTTTGAGGTCGGGAAAATTCTTTATTGATTAGAAGGAAAATTTTATTTTGAAGCTGCCCTAGAAGAACTGTTTGCTATGGTGGGCTCAGGATTATTCGTGCTACTGGTACTCTAAGCCATTTACGCTAAGAAATGATCTATCGTAAAAAAGAGGCAGTATACTTTTTGTCTTACGCCATCCATCTTTACATCTTATTTGTTGATCTCAGCACTTATTGTTTCATTCAATTGCTTTTCCTTCATCCATCTTCCATGAAGTTCTTCGAACTCTGTTTTCCACTACTGCTTGAGCTTTTCTTCGTCTTTGTGAATGACGTTGAATTGTGCAGAAGACAATTTTTGCTGAAACCCTGTATTGGAGATCTAGTTGCTACTGAACATGAAAGCTATTAAATTTCCGACCGCTAATGGACAGAGAGCTCGGAAAGCCGGAAGAAGGTGAGTGGCAACACTGACATATCGCCATTTGAAGCGATATTTAGCTCAACGAAACGCCAATGAACTGCACAGGTTTTGACATAGGAAAGTTGATGCAAACATTTTCACATTCACCAATGGTTCAATCCGTGTCCATTTCCAAGAAAATGAGATAGATGAAAAAGTCTAAATAGCGTGAAGAGTCAAGATTGCTCTGAATTTATCGCAATCACTGCTAGGGACTTCATTTTCATGAGGACACCGTTGTCTTGTCTTGTAAAGTTAACCAAATCATCTTGTTAGTGAACACCACCACAACATCACCACCTTTCTGCACTCTTTATCCTCCTTGTGAAGTTTGAAAGTCTAATACGACAATGCTTCAAGTTTCAGGATATGAACATTTGATGGCTTGTATGCGTTGCAGGTAGTGACTATTTATCTGCTCTGTTCTTGCGCTGTACTGTTTTCTTTCATGTCTTTAGTGGTTTTTTTGCTTTTCATTCAGTTGGACGAAATTCGGAAGACAACTACCTTTAATTTAAAGACACTGTACCAAGGTGCACATCAAGTCGCACAAATTATCGTCCCTTGTTCACTCATCGGTCGATCATGTGGTTTTAGTCAGTCATTATGGACCGTTTTTGTAGTGTTTGCTAGCACAAGGGACTTTTTTGCTGATTGTCATCGCTTTTGTTTTCCGTGAGCACCATTGCGCGGAACCAATGACAATGGCCCATCGCACGTTACTCTAGTGCTCTGATCATTTCTCTCTCACAATTGACATGTGTTTTCATTTTGTCTAGATTTTCCTGTTCTTTTAGATTTACATTTTTTTTCATTACCGGTAATCATCGTTGTATGCATGTATTTCTATTATGAGTAATAAATATTTATTTGCTTGATTCGACATCCCACTTATCACAATGTGCGAAATCGACCATCGCTATTGTTCGACTCATTTCCTCACATCCATCGTCCACGACAGTGTACCAACTTTTGGCACGAGGTTTTGAGTGTCCTTTGACGATGTTTCTTTCGTTATAAATCTTGTTGAATGCTGTTCGAGTCGATTCTTCCTAGAGTGTTATAACAACACCGCTAGAGCTTTTCCATTTGGATTGCTAGGGAATAAATCTTTCCAGATAAGCCTGGCATTAATTTCGTAATACCGGAGGAATGAAAGGCTTAGCGAGCTCTGTGCGGAGTCGAGACTGCACCTGCACAAAATGGTCGGCATCAGTCTGAACTTAGTAAAAGCTCAATTATTGTGTAGGCAGTCTTTCGCAGTTCTCTATTTGTAGACATATAACATCAATAAAATGCCTTTGTATTCGATGAACATGGTGCGTAAAAATTTCAGATGTGTTTCTTACATGGATAAAGGATAGCTCAACTATTAAATGTTTATCGCCTCACCTTGGTATGTAGCGGTTTTTGGACGGTACTACGCGAGGTGTAGCAGTACGTTCATGCACCGGAAAGGTCCTCACCTCGGATTTTGGACGTTGAGATCTTGAAACTCAGCTAGGACAAAGCTAATACAAGAGCAGTCATAGCTAACGAACTGCGGCCAGCTTTTCACCTAAAGCATTAGGAAGGTGTGTGATACCAACTGCCCTACCGTTCATGTCATACGAGCGAATGGAACTCATTAACGTGCAATGTACGAATGAATGTTAAACTGCTTGGGTAAGGCTCCAAGTCATAAAGCCATGTTCTAACACATGATTAAATGACGTGTTTTCACGCAAGATGGAGAGTCTTTCCATTTCTTCTGTTTTCGCTTCAGCACGGAAAGATCGTCCGTAGAGTAGGTCGAATTGGAGTCTGAGTTCGGCTAAGCTTTGACAGGTGCGTTTTTTCCCATTCATATGCTGAACACTCGTGGGATCTAACCCAGTGATGACCGTTCAATCTGATCACTCTAAACCGAAGACTAATCTAATTCTTGCAATAAGTTCCCTGTACCTTAAACGAGCACTGAATATGGGAACTGAAGTCCTTCACGGCTGTAAAGTAAAACTAGATAGACCCAGTGTTCAAAATACTTAAGTTATTACTTACAAAAAATAAAGAACAACGATAATCACGTTGTTTAAATCCACGCTCTACCATAGACATACAATACACACCTAAGGTCGTCCTCACGCCATGGCCCAGTATGCCTTCCATCCCTCCGAGGTTGACTAATTGGTACCAGAGTTGTCTGGGAAGACAGCAGCACTGGCTCGATACATCGGTAGGCCACCGCGCGTCATTGTAATGAGTCATTGTACTATTTGTTAAGCACCTTTTCGAGTCTTTTTTATTTAGTGGAGTCAAGGCAATGGATGAGGAAGCTGAATGAAACTGAACCAATGGAAGTGAATCACTGCACACTGACTTCTATTCACTCGGAGCAAACGCCAATAGCTGCTCGTAGAGAATGCTCATGTTCATGAATGCTAAAGCATACTGATTGAGCATTGACGGATAAACAGCAATCGCCATGTGCACATTTGCATTTTAATGGTGAACGCTGGTGAAGGTACTTTGTGTCGATGCTGAATATACAAACCATTTTGCTCATATGCTCTCTCCGAACGAACCTTGGTCTTTACTTTTTCTTCATTAATGGAAGGTTGCAAAGCCTAATTCCCATCTTCATCGTTTTCCTCGTGTGTCTTACGTGTGCTTGGTGAAGTACTTTGTAACAGTTCCAGTTTTCGATCTAATATGTTCTTCTAAAGAGATCATAAAACATTTTAACTACTACATGCGCCACTACTCTGCTCTTCTACAGATCTAGTAGATTTTGGCCCTATTCGTGCGATCTCCAGCTCCTTCGTTTATGGAAGGAATCATGCAGTGGAAAACAGTGGTCTACGTGAACTTGGCACGTCAAACCTTATTTTCGATGAAATAATGACAAACTATGTCATTTAGTCTGAACGCTTTGCAGTTAGTCTCGCTTTTTGAAATGTCTACAACAGAAAAGGTTGACATAGCGATGAGTGAGAACGTACGGTGGCTTGAGTGATGACTGTATGTTGGCTGTTGAGATGTGTAGTGTTGGATTGTTTGAGTGTTGGAATGATGAGTTGTGTTCCTCTGCCACTAAAGTCTTGTCGTACAACGAACGGCCTAAGACGTGGGTAATTAGGCCTTTATAAACGTAGCAGCAGCACTAATAAGACGATAATAACAATGAAAACTAATTCAAAATTATGATATGCTACATGAACCGCCAAAGAGAGACTAGTGGAAATACAATAGTAATGTAATGTTATTACAACATTAACACAATAATTAATAGAATACAACAATAGCAATATAATAACGAGAAGTGGGATGCTGACAATGATGCCTACAATGGCGCGTAAGTGGCCTAGAGCCCGAGGGCTAGAAAGACAGAGGGTGACAGAGAGACTCAGACGAACTTAGCATTAGTCCGAACCAGGGATCGTGAGTATGGTGGTGTGACGTGCCCTGGCATGATCAGTGGGTTATCAATGAAGTGCTCAATGAGTAGTGATATCAACAACTGGCCACTGGGTACGAATCACGCGACGTTAGGTGCAATGACGTTATGCCCGCTCCGAGAAGTCTTGCACCGGTGGGTGTAACCATGGGTGATTATATGATATATGGAACTGGGCCACGAGAGTCACAGTCTAATAATATGATATGTCGACTCTTAAAGACCACAGCGTATGTGATATAACGGGTGTAAGGATCGTTACGTTTCCACCAGTGGCGGATCAGGCAGAACGTCCATGGGAAAGCCTCGTCACGATGACCACGTACCGCGAGCCAATTAAAAGATCATGAGAATTTATTAAAAGTTTCAAGAGTGGAACACATGACAATGAGACGAGACAACAATGAACTGTGATGAAATCAATCAATAGAGACCATAAAGTAACAGTGCAACTAAGAACTAAACTAACTGTATATCTCACAAGATGATAAACAAACAGTGATGGGAGATGTGAGAGGGGAGCGAGTGTGGGACGGAAGCTTGGTGCGATGAGCCTCGAAATTCGATTAAGATCGAAACTGTGACGCGCATACCGTAAGCCATCGGCCTGTATCAAGCTAGGCTAGAAGGGCTTAGCATTGTTGTTCAGACCCTTAGATGGTGATGCCAAGGCGCTGTTCATCTGAAATACTGATGTAATAAGCCTCGTTAAAGTGTATTGAAATAAAGGATTAGTAGCTATTTTCAGGAATAGTTACTATAAAAGCTAAAGGATAAAGCTTTCGGCGTTGATCAATTCCTGAGGGATGCGC